>VWZD01010533.1:374925-884691 GCA_013396695.1 Sakesphorus luctuosus
CTCTCTTTCTCTTTCTCTCGTTCTCTCCCTCTCCCTCCCCCTCTCCCTCCCCCTCTCCCTCTCCCTCTTCCTCTCGCTCTTCCTCTCGCTCTTCCTCTTCCCCTCTCCCTTCTCCCTCTTTTTCCTCTTTTCTCTTCAGAAAAACTTAACTTTGGATTGGGCTAACCTGATTATGATTTTACTGAAGTCTAGTATGGATGAAGTGCTGTGTCTCTGTAGTGATGTGCTTGGAAAGTTATAAGACTCCTAGTGGAAATATGCCAGTGATGTTGGAAGATCCTCCATTATTCCTTAAAGGAAGGTGATAATGTGATTATTCTTGTTGTCATTCACAGAAAACAGTGCTCTCTGAGCATTGTGAACAGCTGTTGTGAACTGTAGACCACACAGCCAGCTTGGCAGTCCTCTGTCTGGGCTAAAGCCTTGACCCTCTTGGGCTGCTGGGCTGCTGCAGGCATTGCTTTGGCTTTTCAGATGGTGCTGGAGGTTCACTTACAGCTGTCAGAAGTTCAGCTCTGTCTGCAATATGGCCCCTTCCTACAGGATGGATTTGCCCTTCATCTGCTTTGCTTTCCCCTGCCTCAGAGCTTTCTCCTTGTTTCTTGCAGCCATGTGTCTGAGTTCTGTCCCAAGTATGTCCCATGCCTGGTTTTTTTTTTTTTTTGTTTTTTTTTTTGTTTTTTTTTATCTTAAAGTGTATATCAGGGATTCGGGGAACTGTCAGCACACCTGTCATCTCTCAGTGGTGTACTCAGCTCCTGTCCTTTCCAAATTCCTTTTCTCTGCCCTTGATGGTGAGGGACGGCTTATTTCAAACACAATCTGCTTGTGTCATTCCTAGCCCTGCTGCTTGTCATCCATCACATCATGGGAACTAATTAACACAAGTCACTTTTGGATCCTGGGAATGACAGTGCTAGGATAGTAGACTCTTTCAAAGATCCTGATGTCTCTCTTCATAACTAGAGCAGCCCAGGCCAGGAGTTCATGGACTCCATTGCCCCTTACTGGCTGCGCTAACCCTGTAGTGAAAGTGCCTGTATATTTAGCAGGGAGGGTCCTTAAGACCTAGGCCTGCCTCTATAATGCCCTTGACAGTACTGCAGCATCCCCTGCATCCAAGTACCTCCCAGCAGCCGGATGAGAGCCAAGGAATGGGATAGAATAATAATTGATGAGGATGGGGGGAGGTATGATGTCAACCTTTTGCCGGTAGTATCTTGGCTGCCTTTGGGTGTGTATAGCTGTGCGTAGTTCTGGAGTCTGTGAGTTTGACCTATGAGAATCCCCTGCTCATGGCAAAGTACACTGTCCTGTTTCCACTGTGCTTGCTATGTTGATGGGGGTGTCATCAGGGGAAACAAAGCTGCTCCCATGGGGATGGCAGAATTAAAGGTGAGGCCTCAGGGCTACACAGAGAGGACTTTCTTGCCGCTTCTTCTACTTTCGGTCTTTTTTGCTGTTGTGAACCACTTCTTAGAAGGGGAAGAGTCCCATGAGGATGGAAATGAAGGTAACTAAGCAAGAGGATGATGTTTGCTGGCAGCTGAAGGAGGATGAGGAGAGGAAGAACTTTCCACTGGGGTAACTGTCTAATGGGACTGGCTGCATCTGCAGAGCAGGAAAGTGCTGGCTTTGTTTCAGTCTGCTCTTGCATCCCATTTTTTTTTCCAATAATGTGTTAATTAAACATTGATTTCAAGGGGAAAAGGAATCTGCTTGAACTGCAGAAACTAAATGGAGTGTGAAGAAACAGGATCTGGTGAGGGATATGTGGAAGGACCTTCTGTCAGCTGTCTTCATGACTGGTCATGGAGAGAAGCAAGGAAAGGGCTGAAGAAAAACCTGTTCACCTTAAGTTTAGAATCCTTCACTTATCTTAAGTGTGAATCTTGTTCTTTCTGCAACTGCATAGTTTTCAACTGATATGTGCTAAGGTATGACCAGGTAGACAACTGTATTTCTTACAAATACTTCGTTTTTATTAAAAAGCAAAATGGAAGAGAGATTCTTTCCAAGGTGTTCAAGGGGCTTTTAGTTCAGTTTGGCACGCTTCTAATTTTCTATTCTTACAGTTGTTGTCATACCTATAAGTGAATCGAGTCATGGTGCAACTTAAGGTACCAGTCATAATGCTCATGTTACTTACAAATATCTAGTAAGACAACTGATCTTCATTTACTTCATGTGGATAAGTCACTCACTGAGCACAGATAGAAGGTTGTGATGTGCACATTTAACAGTTTCACTTCGGGTCCTCAGAGCACTGGAAGGTGAGACAAGATTATGATATCCCCCTCCTATGCTTGGTTGAGCTCTGTGTGCATTAGACTGGAAGAGCCAATGGGAGGCTATGGTGCCCTCCTTTTGTGCTTCCACATGTTAGGGATGCAGAGAAAAGATGAGACCTTGCTTTAGTCTGAGATCTTATCTGGAATAAACCTCTCTGCTAATGTGAGCAATATATTCTTAACAGTATTAAACAGTTTGATTTGAATGCTTTTGACTACTATGCTTTCTGTCTTCACTGGTTCTGGAAAATAATGGAAAGGAGACAATAACCTGTCTGACCTTTCTGAGCATTACATAAGTCTGAATTAAAGTGATCTCACAAAGATCTCAATCAGTTCATGAAATAAGCAAAATAGCAGTATTGTCCTGAGAAGGAACCCATCCTAGCTGTTAAATTCCTTTCTACACTATCTGCAGTATCACTCTACAGAAGGATCTGCTGTAGGATCAAGACACATTTGAAAAGGAATAGATTAGGCCACAGAGCAACTATTTTCTTGGAAGATTTTTGACCTCCTGATGGCTGGTGAAATTCACAGAATCACAGAATGGCTGAGGTTGGAAGGGGCCTCTGGAGGTCATATCAACCAACCCCCTTGCCCAAGCAGGGCCACCTAGAAAAGATGACTATGTCCAGATGGCTTTTGAATATCTCCAGGAAAGGAGGAGCCACAGCTTTCCTGGGCAGCCTGTGTCAGGGCTTAGTTACTCTCACAATAAAAATGTGTTTGCTGATGGTCGGGCAGAACCTTCTGTGTTTCAGTTTCTGCTCATTGCCAGTTTGATTTTTCACTATGGCTTGTTACGGTCTGTGATCTTTTTTGTAGACCACAAAGAAAATAAATTTTAAATTATTGATTGTTTTGACTTTTTGAAGGGGGACAAAGATACAGAATGCAGCAGTCCTGTGGCGAGACTAAGGCCAATCTCCTTAAGGGACTCTGAATGCCTGCTATTGCATTGAAGTCCTGGAATTAAAATCTGCTGGTTTGTCTGGTAAGCTCATGCAGCACTTTCAAAAAGGGTATGATACAATGTAATTTCAGGTATATGCATTAAAAATACCTGCTGCATATCTGGAAATCAAATGTTATGGACTTTATGGGTAAAATACCAAGAAACATATTGATCCTTTCATATAGGTCATTAATCAAATGCATATTGAAGGTGTATCTAATACCAGTGGACCAAAAGGCATAATTTTGTGGAGCTAGGCCTGAAGGATTTAGCTAAGTATAATTAGTTTTTTGAATGTGTCCCTTATCTTCTTTGTTGGTTGATATGACCTAGTTAATGAGTTGCTAGCAGCTCTATTTGGTACTAGTTGGGTTCTAGAGTGATGTGGTGCCTGGAATGTTGCTGTACCTTTTTGACAGCAAATTGTAATTTCATTGAATAAATGCATTTTATGAGGCTAGAGTGAGCCTCTGCTTACTTGCTAAGATAACAGTGTATCAGTGTTTTGGGTTTGTGTGGCCAGGTTTTGGTAGCAGGGGGCTATAGGGGTGGCTTCTGTGAGAAACACTCAAGCTTCCTCCATGACTGACAGAGCCAATGCCAGCCTGCTTGAAGGCAGACGCACAGCTGGACAAGGCTGAGCCAATAGGAATGATGGTAATGCCTCTGTGATAACATATTTAAGCAGGAAAAAAAGATTTTTTGCTGAAGTAATTGTGTCCAGAACAAAGTGAAAAGATATGTGAAAGAAACAGCTCTGCAGACACCAAGGTCAGTGAAGAAGGAGAGGGAGGAGGTACTCCATGTGGCCCTGCAGCCCATGGTGAAGGTCATAGTGAGGCAGACTGTCCCTGTGCAGCCCATGGAGGTCAGTGGCAGTGAAGACACACACCTGCAGCTCATGAAGGATACCCATGCCAGAGCAATTGGATGCCTAAAAAAAGGTTGTGACCCTGTGGGAAGCCCATGCTAGAACAGGGACCTGCAGAGCTGAGGAGCTAGGATCCCACACTGGAGCAGGTTTCCTGGTAGGAATCCTGATCCTCTGTGGGACCCACACTGGATTAGCCTGTTCTTGAAAGACTGCACTCTTACGGAAAGGGATCCGTGTTGGAGCAGTTCATGAAGAACTGTAACGTGTGGGAAGGACTCATGCTGGAGAAGTTCATGGAGAACTGTCTCCTGTGAGAGGGACCCCACACTGGAGCAGCGGAAAGACTCCTCTCCCTTAGGAGAAAGCAGCAGCAGAAATAACATAAGATGAACTGATTGTAACTCCCATTCCCCATCTTCCTGTGCCACTGGTAGGAGGAGGTAGGTAATCGGGAATAAAGTTAAGCCTGGGAAGGAGGGAAGGGTGTGGAGAAGGTGTTTTTATGATTTGTTTTACTTCTCATTATCCTGTTTTGATTTTGTTGATAATAAATTCAATTAATTTCCCCAAGTCGAGTCTGTCTTGCCCATGAGAGTTTTGCTGTGGTGAGTGATCTCTCCTGGTCCTTATCTCAGCTCATGAGACTTTCCTTACATTTTTCTCTGCCCTGTCCAGTTGCAGAGGGTAGTGGCAGAGTGGCTTTAGTGGGTATCAGGCATCCTACCACAATCAGGTAGAAATGCAGAGTGAAAAGAGAGTAGTAAATTGATAGGCTTTTGATAAGACAGTAACTCTTTATATGAAGTTTGCCTGAACACAGAAGTTTTTCTTTTCATGCTCTCTTTGTTGCCAATGTGTAACGTGAGGCTGAAAGTTGATCTGCTTCCTCTGCAGATCAAATGTAGGAAATTTACCTATTAAACCAGAAAATGGTGTAATTCGATAAGAAGAATTTTTTTAACAACAAATGAAAAGTCCTGCCCTTGGGAAGGTATAATGAAATGCCTATATGTAAAATGGGGGATAACAAGCCAGGCAACAGAACTGCAGAAAAGGATCTGGGAGGCACTACAGTGAGTCAGAGACTGAATGTGAGTCAACAGTGTGGTGATGTTGCAAAAAAGCAAATCTCATTTTAGGGTATATTTAACAGGAATGTCACGTGTAGCACACAGGCAGTAGTTCTACTCTATCAGCCCCTGCTGAAGCTGTAGCAGAGCATTGCATCCAGTGAGAGCTGGAAAATCAAAATCAGTGGAAGAAGATGAGGAGAGAGCAGCCAAAGTGGCAAATGCCGTCTGCAAGGAGAGGCTTGGTTGGGTTGGTTTAGACCAGAAAGAACACTGACAAGGGACATGAAAAGCCGTCCAATATTTAAAAGCTTGTTTTAAGAAGACAGTGATTAATTGTTCTCTGTGTCCACTGGGGATAGGATAAGAAGTAATCAGCTTAATTTGTAGCAAGGAAGATATGGAGGCAGGTGCTGGGAAAAGCTTTATGAGTATTTGGATAGTTAGGCAGGAAAACCGCTTCCTTAAAGAGGTTGCAGTGCCCTCATCACAGGAAGTTTCAAGAGCAGATGAGACAGGAGACACCAAATTTTATCTAGGTTGTTTTATTTTAGTTTTGACAGGTTCAGAAGGGAAATGGTCTTCCCGAACTCTTGATGTCTGGTCCCAACAGCTCTTGCACTGCCTGAGACAGGCTTCTCCCCTCAATGGCAGTTGTTGTGGGAGCCTGGGGGGTCAGAGCCAGGGTGAATCACTCCCTCTGCAAATTCCTCTGCAGCACCTTCCATGCCCCTGGCACAATCCAGTTTTACAGTGCATGTCTCAATAAGGCCTGAGGGAGCTTGTGTGTTCAGCAGTGTTACACTAGCATCCAGCACTGTAAGCCTTTCTATTTCTGCAGATAACAAACAAGCTGAGGGTTGGCCCTGCTTTCTGCATCCTTGTAGCTAGGAATTGGAAGTCATTGGAGATTCTTTTCCTGGTTACTGACTAATTTACCCTGGAAAGATTTGGAGACATTATTTGGAGGTGGAAAAGAAGGCTTACACTTTTGCTTTCACCTATGAAAAACTGCTGCAGATTTGTATGGTGTGTCACAGTTACAAGACCATTTTTCAGTACTCTTCCATCAAATGAAATGGACAAGGACAAAGGATTTTTCTCTCTGCAAAATCTTTTCTTCCAGTGTCCTCAAGCAGAGTTGTGTGGATTAGGCATTGCAGGAGGTGCATTTGCACCCAGTGGATTTGAGAAGAGGGAGCCTAATGCCTGATTTACTAAAGACATATAATTCAGGACTTATGAGAGTGGCTCATGGCACTTCCAGAGAGGAGGATGTTACCTAGGGGGGCTTTTCTTCCCCAGGAATTCATCAAAAGCTTTCAGCTACTAGCAAGTAATCCAAGACTTACTATGTGGCATGATACTGCTCTCTTTTCCTGAATCTTAGATTTACATTAACAGCTTGGAGCCAGTTGGGCCTGTAAGTGAATTTCT
The DNA here is from genome assembly GCA_013396695.1 of Sakesphorus luctuosus. Taxonomy (NCBI): domain Eukaryota; kingdom Metazoa; phylum Chordata; class Aves; order Passeriformes; family Thamnophilidae; genus Sakesphorus; species Sakesphorus luctuosus. Next base: position 381,556 of record VWZD01010533.1, read on the forward strand.
GAATGTCTCCAGAGCAGAGAGCTGGTTTCCCTAGCAAACCTCAAAGAGTGAGAATTTTCCTTTTGGTTTAATAGAGCATCCAGGAATAGATGCTTAGTGAAGTTGGATAGTGTTATGCTTGGCCACAATGTGTATACACAGTTTATAATGTAACTGTTTTCCACCTTCTTACATAAACTTGTAACTGCAAGCTCTTGCCATTTCTCAGAGCGAGTGTAGGATGAAGGTACTATCCTCTACTTCTTGGCTCTAGAAGTGAGTCAGGGTTGACACACAAAAGTAGGAGGCAACAGTTTGTGTGTAGGAAGCTTGTTCCGTCCAAAGAAAATCTATGGGTTATCTTCAGGGTGTCAGTCCTGCTGCACTACAACACTGGTATCTTCTTCTGAAAATGAGTTCATACACACTCACCATTTGGAGCATATGGGGAGCTCAACAGATCCAGGTCTCAGGGGATGATTGGGTGAAATGGCTGAAGATAGGTTGGGATGTAATTATTTGTTTATGAGGCCCCATGTTGCACAAAGTTATAATTGCTTATGAACACTGCTGTGAAGTCAGGAGGGAAACATTCTAACCCAAGGAGAAACTAAGATATAACCTAATTATTGTTGTTATTTTTATCCTTTGCCTATTGTAACACCTACACAATCCTTGTTCCCTGCCCCAAAGAGCTAGCAAGCTAAGGATGAAACAGGAGACAACAGATGGACACAGATAACTGGAGGAGTACAGAAAACCAAAGATTGGTCAGCAGGATGGGTAGTATGATAGCATGTTGACAGCTTAGCTGTTGTCAAACTTTCTGCAGGCATGTCCTTTGTTCCATCTGTTTTATTTAAACAGCTTAATTCTCACTCGATATGGGTTTCTCTGTCCCAGAACTTCCCATCTGATAGAGGTAGGGAGACACACTGGTCCAGCAATGAAGTGTTCACTGCAGGTTTTAAGGGAAAGAGAATTTTATTATTGAAAGAGGATGAGACTAATCATGGGATTTTGCTGCTGTGTGTTTTAAAAGATGGCAGGAAAAAACTGATGGATCTCAGCAGGATGAATATCCAAAGTAAGTGGCATAATACGAGAAGTTTGGTGGCTAAAGTAGTGTCTTACCAAGGTGTTGCAAAAACTGTCTAATGCCATTCATAGGCAACAAGTTTGTGCATATAGGTTATGTCCTCGATACTGTATTTGGTGAGTGTAAGAGTGCTTGAAAATGTGGAGGGCTCTGACTCAGCTGAACAGTGAACAGTTGTTCCAGATGTGTGGCTGTACCACAGTTCTGGAGAATTTGAGCATTTTTGTCCTTAGGACTCTGCCTATGCCAGTGTCTGCATTCACATGTAAGTCTTGTTTTGGGTATTACCTTGAGTGGGTCATAAAATGGAGGATAGACACCAGGTAATTTTAGGGAGTCCTTATTTCTCAATTAGAATTATATCAAGTAACTTTGTGTGATGCTGTGATGTCCTTTCCTTTTTACTGTGTGGTTTGTTATTATACAGTATGCCAATATCAGACATGTTATAATACCTGATGTATGTGTATATGTATAAATATATATATGTATATATAAAATAAAAATATATGTTGCATGGGGCTCTGAGCAACCTGATCTAGTTGAGGGTGCCCCTGCTCATTGTGGGGGGTTGGACTAGATGAATTTTGAAGGTACCTTCCAACCCAAACTATTTTGTGATTTTTATTAGTATATATTAACTCTTATGTTGCCAATTAATTAAAGGCACTCTGTATTTTGGCTGATAATGTCTCCATGCTTCAGTTTGCCCTTTATGCTCCCTTAATGGATGGGGAGGTTTCATAGCTGCTTATTGAGTTTTTTGGTTTGATGCTGAAGAACAGAGAATGAAGACTTAATATCTGGCTGTTCTTGAGCTGAATGTAGCCAGCTCTTCCAGCTTCTGTGCATATCATGGTCTAGGCCCTAACCGTTAGGTTGTTTCTTGCAGTGGTGAAAGCTACTCATATATTGAAGTGTGTTGGCCAGAGCACAGAGAGGGGGTCAAGGGTTGGGATTATTTCCCCACACTCAGCACTTGTGTGATCATGTCTGCTTATTGTGCCTTGTACTAGGCTCCCCAGTACATGAAAGACATTGACAAAATGCAGTAAGTCCAGAAAAGAACACCTGAGGAACACTGTTAGTAACTGGCAGCCACTGAGTTGTTGTACCACTGACCATTAGCCTTTGAGGACAGTAGTCCTGTCAGTTTTCCATGTGCTCTGCAGTACACTGATCTGGTACTGGCTGTCTACAAATCACAGAATCACATAATATCTTGAGTTGGAAGGGAACCTACAAGAATCATTGAGTCCAACTCCCTGCTTGTCACAGCACTACCTAAAACTAAACCATATGACTGTCATCCAGATGCTCCTTGAACTCTGACAGACTTTGTGCCCTGACTGCTTCCCTGGGGAGCCTGTTCCAGTGACTGACCACCCTCTCAGTGAAGAACCTTGTCCAGTCAGAACTTCTGTCACAGCTAAATACCCTTGTTTACAATTATACCATTGGAGACTCTTTCAACAATTGTACTCTCAGTTTCTTTACTGGGCCTGTGTTATTTTTTGCCTTGGCTGATTTTTTGCCTTGGTAAGTTATTTTCCATGCTGGATGTTCCAAATCACTTTCTGGTCATTTGTGTGCCTGGAAATGGGACTGATGTAAGTCTAACCAGCCCACAAGTCCCTGAATCTTCCTTCTTGTCCTTTTGAAGGCAGATGTGACATTTACCTACTTCCAGTCATAGGAAACCTCCTCCAGTTACTGTGATCTTTCCACTTTGACCAAGGGTAACCTCATGCTGACATCAGCCATTGTTGCATGCCTCAGTGCTGTTGGGGCATCTTATCCAGTCCCAGTGACCTGAGTATGCCCAGTTTGCTTAAATGATTCCTAACTCAGTCCTCCTCTGCTATGGGTAGTTTTTCAGTCCTCTGGATTCTTCCACTGGACACATGGAACGAGAAGGCTGAGAAAAGTCCTTGTCAGTGAAGGCTAAAAAGGCACTGAAGACCTAACTGTTTTCCTTTCACCACTTGGTTCTGGTTCCATTCAGCTTTGGGATCCTTGTTTCCTGAGTCATGCTTTTGCTACAAGTGTGCCTTTAGAAGCCCTACTTGCTGCCTTTCATATTTTATGGATTTTCATGCAATTTCAAGCTTTTTTAATTTTCATCCTGACATGCTGAGGCAGAGTTTCAGTGTTCTTTCTGAGAAGCACACCTCCACTTTCACCTTCTATTCCCATCCTTTTGTGTTTGAGTGCTGTCAGGAGTTTCCCATTCAGCTGCTTGCTTGCTTCCACACCCACTTGGCTTCCCACAAATTGAATTGGACTGTTCTTGTGCTTTGAGGAGTTTGTTCTTTAAGATCAACCAGGTCTCCTGGGTCCCTTTGCTAGATTATCCCATGTAAGTGCTCAGTGAATGATTTCTTAGAGCTCTCCAGTGATTCTTCTGTAACCGTAATTGTGCTGGGAAAATGGTTCTGTTTGTAGACTGATTTATATGTCATTTCAGATTTGGTTGTTCTTCTCTGTAATTTTTGTCTCTCTCTATGTTAAACACATTGTACCTCTTCTCTCTGTTTCCATTTAAGTCTCTCTGTCTACTTCTAGTGGTTTGTCCCTGGCTTGATGGCAGGTACCCACGAAATCCACTCTGTCCTTCCCCTCTTCAGCTGGACAGGGAGAGAAAATATAACAAAAGGTTCATGAGTAGAGATAGTGGCAGGAAGAGATCACTCACAAATTACTGTCACAGGCAAAAGAGACTTGACTTGGGGAAAGAAGTTGAATTTATTACCAGTGAAATTCAGAGCAAGATAATGAGAAATAAATCCTAAAAACACCTTGCCCACACCCCTCCTTTCATGGCCTTAACTTAATTCCTGATTCTCTACCTCCTCCTGCCACTAGCAGTGAAGAGAGATGGGGAATGAGGGTTACAGTCAGTTCATCACATGTTTCTGCTGCTGCTTCCTTCTCAAGGAGAGGAGTCTTTTTCCTGCTCTTTTGTGGAGTCCCTCCCACAGGAAACAGTTCTCCGTGAACTTCTCCAACATTAGTCCTTCCTTGGGTTACAGTTCTTCACAAACTGCTCTAATGTGGATCCGTTTCCACGGGATGCCGTCTTTCAGAAACAGACTGCTTCAAGTGGGCCCCCCACAGGGTCACAAGTCATACCAGGAGCCTGTTCCAGCATGGATTTCCGACAGGATCACAGCCTTCTTTGGGTATTCATCTGGTCCAGAGGGTGGCTCCTCTATGGGCTGCAGGTGGATCTCTGCACCCCCATGGATCTTCATGGGCTGCAGTGGGACAGCCTGCTTCACTATGCTCTTCACTGTGGGCTGCATGGGAATCTCTGCAGTGGTGCCTGGAACACCTCCTTCTCTGCCTTATTCACTGACTTTCACTGCAGAGTTGTTCTCTTACATATTCTCACTCTACTCTGGCCACAGTTACTTCTGTGCAAAGACTTGGTTTTCCTTCTTAAAAGCATTATCACGAAGTGTTACTACCATCACTGATGGGCTCAGCCTTGGCCACCGGTGGGTCCACCTTGAAGCTGATTGGCATTGGCTCTGACAGACATGGGAGAAGCTTCTGGCAGCTTCTCAGAGAAGCCACACCTATAACCCCCATGCTTTGCCATGCAAACACAGTACACTGCTTTATAGTCTCTTTTTGCTGGACTCTGCCCAGATATTTTCATGTGTTTTATTTTATGGTGGTTGTTGCTCTGTGATTTTTTCTCCCTGACACTGCCCTTCTTCATGCTGTCAGAGGTAAATAATCAAATGGAAAGGGCAGGAGGCACAAACTTTCTTTTTCATTCTGCCATTGAGTTATTTCATGACAAAAGCAAATTGGTATCTCTATTTCATATCTCTAAAATGGTTCTCAAATTCAATAGATGGAGTTTAAATTCTTTTTGTTGAAGATCATAGACAACAGACCGATTTATTTAATCACATTTCGTACACTCTTCATCTTAGGATTGGTTGAGATTGTATCCCAAACTGTTTTCTCAGTTAAAGCTTGTCAAACTTATCAGCAGATGCTGCCAACCTACAAAATTCTGTCTTGTGCGCCTTGTACCTTTGTCCTCAGACTTCTAATAAAATTACAGTGAAAAATCCACCTGAAATGATACTGTGGACTAACAATAGATTAATTGCTGAGACCCTAAGGATCACGTGTTTAGAAACTGAACTAATCAAGGTACATATTCCATGTAATGGTGTTCACAGTCCTTTATGGAGATTCTTTGCCATTGGTCAAAAGAGTAAAGACACAGGTTCCTTGTTTTAACCCCTTCTCCCCCAGCCCTCCTATAATTGAAGGCATGGACATCTATCAATACTGATGCCCTCCTGATTCTATGGAGAAAAATCCAATTTAATATTGTTTTTTTGTATGGAAAGGAGTCTAGTTTTAGTGACAATTTATGTATTTATGAATTTATTGAATTATGTTACTGTATTCTCAGTTATACACAAGAATTTTGTTGTGTGTAGTGCTGTTTAAATGTAGAACAAAAGGTTTTCATCCTAAATGATTGGTGTCTTTAAAACATGCCTCTCTGTGGCCTCTAATAAAGATATCTTTCTATAATTGATTGAGCCTCAAGTACTGCACCCAGACAGAATGTCCCTAAAAACTAACTTCCAGGGAGAAGTGACATAACTATTTGTTGGTATACTGAGGAGCACACTGTATTATATCAAGTTCCTTAGTGCCTTCCCAGTTCAGGTAGATGTTGCAAGGGCCAGAGAGCTTAGTTTAGAAGAGTTTCTAGAGCAGAAAATTACTTATACTTTCAGACAAGTCTCTTCTGGAATGCGTAAGGTTGGAGAGGGTTTTGCTGAGTACTGTGGAAGCTATGACAAGGAGTTTAAAAGTGTTATCTGGGAATGTATGCAATACTAAAATACTGGCTAAATCCCTTAGTTCATCTTGTCTGTACCTGTGCTTTCCCTTGTACTCGTTTTCCAGCTCTAGATGGTAATGGTGAATAGCAGCAGTACGTTCTGTTTGTAAGATCTGGTTTTAGAGCAGCCTTGCAGAGAGATGAGCGAAAACAGGCGAGGCAGCCTTTGCTTTACATCTCTGCTGAAGTCAACTGCACAGTACTTATTCTAATGCCATTGGTGTTGTGTCTAATCTCAAACGTGAGCAGACATAAGACTTAGTAAATTGATGACCTCACTGTCTTGCCATCTTTGTCTCTAGATAACTAGATGGCTAAGAGGCTCAGGCAGTGATAAAGCTGGAAAACTCAAGCTCACCTAAATAAAGCTTGCATTTTGGGTGGCTTAGTATGATTAATTTCTTCCCTGAAAACCTGGCTTCAAATCCTGGTGAGACCATAAGTGGTACATATATAAGTGGTATATATCTCTTCTGGGTATATATCTCTGTGACAGAAGCAGCCCTGGAAATTCAGTGTGTGGCAAACATAGGACAATCAAGAGGATTGTTAGGAAGGGTTGTGGGAGATGGATCACAAGCTGTTTGGCACACAGCTCTCCTGTGCTTTCCCAAAAGTCAAGCAGGCACATTGTCTTGCAAACTTTGCAAAATTTGCGTGTGCACATTCTGGGTGTGCACCCTCCCTGAACTCTCTGCCCCTGTGCCAAGATAGCACTATGGCTTCTGCTGGTACTGAGCACCAATGAAGCCCTTTGTGGTGCTCAGGCTTGTGCTGGCTGTGACAGTGTTTTCATAAGGCTCAAACTTTTATTCTCCACCTCGTTCCTTTGAACTCTGCCCACCACTCTGTGAATACTAACACCAGCCTATAAATTATCCAGCAGGGCTCTGGCACTTTAGCAGCCTGTGTTTTCAGTGGCGTGCATGCATAATCGATCTGGGAGACTGCCTCTGCTTTTAACTCAGGCATTTGCAGAGACCTTGGGCTTTCAGAGTTTTCAATCACTGCTGCCTGTATGTTTGTTCACTTCTCTGAATGCCTTCTCCTCTGCCACCTGCACAGACACCCTTTTGCATCTGCATGGGTAGCATGTCATGTCACAGTTTAACCTGGCATAAGTTTCGAGGTGATGCTATAGACAACCTTCCTATGAGATGTGAAAGCAACAGGTCACTGCAAGCAACTTTCATGTAGAGTATCATGCATCAGAATTTGAAAGGCTACATCCTGACTCACTGCTTGGGGGTGTGGTGTGTGTATGTGTGTTTTTGTCCTCTGGTGTGCCTACTGGAGCAGCCTACTGAGCAAGTGCTACTCTCCTCTTCTTCTCTCATGTTTCCAGGTGAAACTCTTAGCATCATAAATACTAACCCTATGGTTCACTGCCCTTAGCTTCTTTAAGTAGCTGGAAAGTTGCCTTTCTTTCAGTCAGTTGCTTGCTGACTGTAGAGTTTGAACTCTGAGAGTTAAGAGGCTGCTCTGGTATTTGACTGCTGGAGCTGACTCCTCTTGCCTTGGAACTTCTCTGTGTCTTTACTGAGTTCTGCCCACAAACAAAATGTCTCAGCTGAATAATTTTTCTCATATGTTTCTAGGGACAAGTTGCCCCAGAACAGTCAGCCCAAACCTTTCTGTAGGCTACAAATGGAGTCAGGGTTGATTATCAAGGCTTCACTTACCTCTTCCAACCAGTTCATAGTAAACCATCCTCTTAACACTGGCACATCATCATGTGCCCCTGCAAAAAGGTTTGGTAATTGCAACCTATAGCAGTCAGTTCCCGGTGAAAGATTGTGCTATTTGAGAGAAGGAGGAGACAGGGTATGGCTTTTGGTATGTGTGTATATGATTAGGGAACTGGCAGTGCTAGAACTCAAAGGAGCAAATGGGGAGAGTAAATGAAAATGGAATCTAATAAATTATTTAACTGCACAGGTACTGGAGACGTGGCTGGGGCTAACAGCATAAATGACAGCCTGATAGCAAAGGAATCCACAGGAAGTGGGTGGAGAATAGCTAAGAAAAAGTTTTAAAAGCAAGAAATAAAAACATGAAACAAATTGCGAAGCTTTCAATGAGGCAAAAGGATATAGGGAAGTAGAAGAGGCTGAGAGGGAGGAAGACTAGGGAAAAAGTTTTTTAATTAAGAGTGTGAATAAAGAGAGCAGAAGGTGGCTTGCTGTTATATGAAGTGTACATCTAACAGAGCTTCATGTGTGTGCTGCCCCTGCTGATGGCTGCACAAGAGCCTGGCCAACTTGGCACAGAGAGTGAGAGGGGAGAGCCAGGAGGCAGCACTGGAGAGTATGTCTGGAAGAAGCAAGGTGGGAAAGGAGACAATCTCTGGGAAGGGAAAGAATGTCAGGCAGTGGGTTGGACGTGGGGGAAGCGTGGGGAAATGCATAGAGAAAAATTAAGTGATGAGACTCCTTTTGAGGAGGAACAAAATCCCAAAAGAAATGCAAGGCTTTTAATATTTTTATTCTTCTATGTAAAAACAACACCCAAAACATTCAACAATGCCTTCCTAGGTGTGTGATTGTAGAGGTGGGTTGCAGAATGAATCATAGATGGTTCTAGGGTAGAGTGAGTGAAAAAGACTATAACCACTGTTGACACTGTCTCTTGAATGTTGAATATGTTTTTGTGCCTGATGGGAAATGTGTGTTTATTTGAGGCAGAGGATTTTCAGTGTGTGTGTTGTTTAAGGAGTGTGTAGCAGCTTCATTTTACCTAGCTGAAAAAAGTGTTCTCTTGGGTTTACTTCCTAATATTTGAGTTTCTGCGGTTGTATTTCCATATTGTTTTTTCTTCCCTATCTGTATGGGTCTAATCGAGCTGAACTGAAAGGGGATCTGACTACTTACAAGAGAAACAGTAAAACTGACTTGTCACAAGTGCTGTCATATGCATGGAGTAAGCACTTAAGTGAACCTAAGTACTTACTGACCCTTCTAATCCTTCAGTTTTAGAGGTTGCTTGTAACAATAGCAAATAAGAAAGCTCACAAATAGAATAATGATTTCTTTTGATTGGTAGTATCCTTTAATGGAATATAATTTGCCAATGCCAACTTATTTTGGGATCTAAGACAAATAACAAGAAAGCTTTGTAGTTTCTTTGTTAACTATAAATGTGCTTAAAATCACTGTAAGATCTGTTAAAAAACAAGTGCAAGTTTCTGAATTTTAAAGCCTTCCAGGGATGAAGATGCTAATATTTTTATTCAATTATTATCAACTGCCTTGATCCCACTGACTTTTGTTTGAGGTTTATATATATATATATATATATATATATATATATATATCCATGTCCATGGTGAAAAGATTTGAGGAATTATGTCATTTTAGACCACTTAAATTATTTTTTCAGGCTAATAATTCATATTATTGGATAGGCTAATAATTCATAGTGAGAAGAAATACATGGATCTGCTATACAGAGCATTCAGGAAAAGAAGAACATGGACAAGCACTGTGTAGAAATGGGGAGGAGGGTGCAGGGTTGTATGGGATAAGGGGAGAATGTTCCCTCTTTCATTCCATCTCATCTTGAAATACTGCAGTCTGATCAAGTTTCTGGGAAGGACTCAACATGCAGCTTGCAGCTGGAAGGACAAAGCAGGGATGTATGAATTGGGAAAGGAGATTATTGTGGGCACAACCCCCGGCATGGACTCCACATAGCATTGCTATGGTGTTACTCCTTCATTTCCCACTATGGGTCTCTGCAGCTTTCGAGAGGAACACCTGTTGCAACAAGACATGCCCCTTTTCTGGGACTGGCTGCATCTGCTCTTGGTTCATTTCCCTCTCTGGGGAGAGTATGGACTTGGCAAGAAGATTTATGCTGATTCTTGCCACTTTTCTTCTTGGTGCCACTGCTTTTTAAAGTCCCTAATTACATTTTCTTTGGTTAAAAGTTGGAATTAAAATCACACCTTCTAGCAAATGACCAGCCTGAGGCTAGAATATGGAACTGTGTATCCTTGTGCCTCCCTGGTTTCTCTGGATGGAGAGGGAGAGGCTTGTGTTTACCCTTGGAAGAGCTCGGCTTTCTGCACTTGATGCGACAGTGGGAGGTCTCTTGTGGGGCTAATGCTGGCTGTGACAACATGTTGGAAGCTTGCTTTCTGGGAGCTGGAATGAGAGCGAGAAAGCAGGCCCAGCAACTCTGCTGAGGATAAAACAGAAGCACAAAATTGGAATGATTTGGAGATAGTGTGTATGATGCAATTTCTTGGTCTATACAACAATTCTGTAAATTTCAAATATCAGGTCTAGCTACGATCCCTCCCTTCTCTTTTCTGAGGAGGGAGGAGAGGAAGTTGAGAATGCAAGGGACCTATAATCAGTAAGCATGAATGTGTTGAAAGAAATGAGGCCTACAGGACCAAGAAATGTGTTCTCAGAGGAAGACTATGGAAAAACTTGAGGCCATACTGCCTTCTTCAGCTGGGTGAGCTTTGTCATATCTGGTGGGATTTTTCTGTGCAAAGTAGTTGCTAAGGCTCACTGACCTTTCCCTAAAAATTGAGATGTGCTTGTTGATGATAATTAGCACTCTGCTGTCTTACGTTTCTCTGATTTTGTGGGCATGGTTCTATTTCTTCCATATGGCCTTTTCTTCTGCATGAACTAAAACCAACATGAAGGCAGTAAGTGTCTCTTCTGAAGACAAGAGATATTCACTGTATTCTGACAGGGTGGACTCATGCAGAATTACTGGTTCACGCTTCAAGCTAGTGGCTTAAAGAATTAGCAACTGATCATCCCAGATGACAAGGAACAGGGCATGGGTTTTGCCATCAGTGTAGCTGCTTTTGCATTTACAATGGCTAGATAAGGTAGACTTCAGCTGAGCGTGTCTACTGTTCCTTTGAGAGAGAGGGGAGACACTTTGAATTTGTGTGAGCTCTCCTTGGGTGTCAGCTGTTAAAATATATGGTGGTGAATTATACACCGGCAAGATGTATGAAGTGAAGTTGAACTAGATACTCCTTGTTGTGTTGTTCCCTGGTTTCCATGTTTCTCTCTTTAGCCAAATGCTTCCTTTTGCTGAGGGCTGCACTGCCTGTAGCATGTTGTCCTCATCAGAGGCTCAAAAGACCCTTGGTTTCTTGGCACTGCACCAAGACAAAGACATACTGCTTCCCTGGGGACTATGGTGCAACGCTTACTGGGAATAATGCAGTGAGTCTGTGTGAGAAGAAAACACATGACTCTCCCTCCAGTTCCTGTGAGATAAATCCTTAAAGAAGTATATGGAGAAACCAGCAGAACCTTCATAGTAAAAGCCACACTAGAATACACCACTGTCAAAAGCAGAAAGAAGTTGCTTCCCTGCTGTCTGCTGAGGCCTTTCCTGTTCCTGTGCGGTCTTTCTTCTGTTCAGGGTTTGAAAAACTTTTTCCAGCTGGTCTTTCTTCTGTGCGTACAATGCCAAGGGGCATACCTGATTAGTGTACAGGGTCACCCCAGGAGACCTGCTTCAAGATTGAACCCACATCCAAAGCACAGCACATTTGATGAGCTGCGCTTTTCCCTAAGGGGCTTTTTCTCCCATATCACAAAATAGCTCTCATAGATTGGTGTGACTGATAATATCCACTCAGGAGGAGCAAATGCTGTGAAGGCAAACAGGTTGGCATGGATAGAAGCAGAAGTGTTTTTGGATGGAGCCAAACAGTGAAACAAAAAGGCTTCAGATTCTGTCTGCCATCATTTAAGGTCCTGGGAGCTGTGGATAAGCACAGCTTCCCTTTGAATTGTAGTCCTTGATTTTCAATGTGGTGTTGTGGCTATTTGTGTTGTTATAGCTATGTTGTGTGTCACCTTGCCCCACCTGCCTTCACTGGCTATACCTCACTTTTCAGCTTTTTTAATTTTATTGAGTGCTGCCTTCTTTCTCAGGCTAACCTGCCACTGCTTATGTACAACAAATAGAGCAGGGTGGAGTTAGTGGTGGTGAAACTGGGCAGCATGAGCCAGCCCTCTGAGTAGAGTGGAAGCATGCATTTCCTTGGGCTGAGCTTCTGTTTTGCCTTTTCCCTTACTGCTCACTACTTTTTTGACAGTTCCCTCTGGTGTTATCTCCTTTAATCCTTGTGCAGCAGAGGTTAATGTTAATGCTGTGTGTGAGGGAAGGAGTCCCTGTTGGCACAGGAAAATAAGCATTTAATAAAAACGTAATCATTGATCAGTGGCTCCAATCTGTCAAAGGTCACTTATTGATCCATCTCTCATTGTGAGTCAGGCCCTCTGTTTTAATGACCTAATTCCCAGGTAAGTTTCTCTGTTGTTTGCTAGAAGTGGTGCTAGGAAACCCTACTTCTTACAGGAATGTCACTTTTGGCATGTCATGCCAGGGGGGAAAAAAGGCTTGAAGTAATCACAGCTATCCATGCTTTAACTACTCCCAGTCCTGCTTGTTTTGTACATTTGCTATCTAAAGGAAACCAGAAGTTGCAAAGATCATGGAGGTTAAATGTTCTTTTGCTGCTGGTGAAGTCTTTTCAGGCCAGAACTGAAGTACAGTAAGAGAGGCAATGCAGAGGCAGGTAAGACATTTGAGAAGCTGTGATTGTTTCTTGTGCCCTAATTTTGTTTGAAAGAAATAAGGACAAATACAGGAGAAGGCTCCAAATATCCAAATTTTGTTAAAAGTTTCTGTCAGGCATTTATTTTCCTTCTGGCCTTCTAATATGAGCTGTAGGAGGGCACATAATGATATGTAATGATGTCACATTTTTGAGTGGTTACAGAGAAATTGAAGAGCAGCATGTAATCTGCTCACTGTGAGGGATAGCATTCACCAGAACTTGTAGTATGATATCCCATGGAATTTAGAGATGTAAATATCCTATAGGCTCAACTAGCTCTGGTGCTTGTAGGAAGGTAAGTTTTACAGAATTCTCTGCAAACCCCATCCAGATGGTGGTTGCCAAAGGCTGCTGCATCTGCTTGGGATCATTCCCACTTACCATGTCTCTCACTTGGTACCCTATTCCCATACAGCACAAAAATACATAATCCAGTCTTTTGCATAGAGTCTTTTTATAGGTATACTAAAAGTGGCATTCAAAATATAGGACTTAATATATCCTTTGCTGCAAAGGCTGCTACATGTAATATTCATATTGTTCTAGTGTGTATGTGTGCAGGTAAGGTGGGTAGCTCAAAAAGGCTGCTGCCTGCAGTGTACATCTGAATGGAAAGAGCAAGAGAAACCCAGGCCATAAGGGCTGTGGCTTAAACTGACAGCCTTGGAAAGAAGAGATGACATTTCATGACATGGTGTTGTATAGTTAATCGTGTTAACCAGTTTTTAAGTCTTTACCTATAATTTCAGTTTCTGAAACAGGACACAGAGGCTTGATCTGAACCAGAACAGGAGGATGCTGGACTAGAGATGAAAAGTGTGAGTTTCTGTGGCAGTTTGCATCTGCAGTGGTATAGACATTGTTAAGGCTTTGATTTGTGCTCCACATTTCAACAAAACACAGAGGAAGTTCACAGGTCTTTCAGAAATGCCCAGGTTAAATTTTAGGAAAAAGGAACATCTCAAAATTCTATCTTGAGGGCTTGGTGGTGTCTTTCATTATAAAATATGCGCTATCTTAAGTACTTAATAAAAAATTTAGGAGAAAAAAATACTTTGTAGCCTTACTGAAGCCAATGAAAATTGCTTCTGACTTCAGTAGTGCCAAATAGTACTTTATTTCCCCTAATTTTTTGGCTAACATTAGTCACCTTCTTCCCCCAACAAAATGTAGACTCTCTACACTAGAACTGTGTGCATCTGAGAACAATAACAGTAATTGAGGAGGATCTATATTCTGCTGCAGCCATGACTTCTGGCCTTTCCTGCAGTCTTGCGGGGGGTAATGAACATCTCTACTTTGTTTCTTCGTGCCCTGTTGGCTGCTTTGGTCATAGAGGCTGATATTTAGCTCCAAAACATTTCTCCTTTAATGTCATATACCTCACTGGAATTTCCCAAGACATGTTGTGTAATAAATATATTAATACTCTTTGCAGACAAGGATGGTTTGTACAATTGTATTTTACCATGTGCTGTAAGTGGAGGTCACTGATTTTCTACTTGACATTTGGGGGAGCAGGTATGTGTGGCACCTCTGATATTCCACAGGAACCAAGTTCTCAAAGATTTGGTAGTGTGTGTGTGTCTGTTAGGGATGTCCTCAAGCAGATGTGTAGAGTTACAAAAAGGCTATAAAATTTCTCTGGGGATTTCATTGCGAGCTGCCGGAGCGATTAATGTATAGCAGCAGGGTGCTACGTGGGTGTTTGCTCCAAGGCTGTCTCTGATTATACAGGACAGGGACTTGCACTTTTTCACACAGAAGGAAAACGAAACAGTAGTATTTTTCTTGGGGAATTTTTTTCCTCTTATAGAGTGAACATGCTGACTTATGGAAGAAGAGTGCTGCTCCTCGCTGGTGCGTGGGTGTCAGATGAAGCCTGTACTACTGAGCTACTCAGTGCTGCGGTTCACCGCAGACTACATGAGTAAAGAAAGATTTTGGAGAAGAAGGTTCTGCTCTGGCTTCTCTCAGGGTACATTATTTTCTATGGTTATTGATGGTCTTGTGACTCTCAAGTGACAGAGCAGAGTGGAGTCCTTAAGTGAGTTACGAAAGGCCATCAATAACTTGGAACTAATGTACCAAGATCTGGTCCCTCTTAAACCCAGTTAGAAGCAAACCCTGGTTTTAGTCTTTGAACTGATGGAGTTTGTGGTTTGGTTAGGTTTTCACTTAAGGTCCTAGAGTGACCAGGGTGGCTGGCTATGCTGTAAAAAAACGTGCTTTGGAAGATGGCAGAGGGGCAGGCCTGAGAAAGAAAAAGAACTTGATTCTTTTTCTTCTGACGATTGAGGGAAGGCAGAAGGAGGGAGGAGGAAGGAGAAAATGGATTCCATGGCCTGCAGCACAGAAAGCACAAAAATGTGGACAGTGAAGTAGTTTGTGGGGCATGTGTCATGCAGGAACACTTACTCTATTTCCTGATGGGTTTTTTACTTCTGGTACTCAGTTCAGGGTCTCCTCCAGTGGGGTGAGGACAATGTTCCTCCTGACAGCAGCTGATGCAGGCCAAGAGGTAATACTTGTGGACTTGCCTTAGCAGTACCATCAGCTATCAACACAATAGAAGATAGTTCTGTAACCATACCTTGGCAGGACAGGGAAAGAGGAAACAAGTGTAACCTCCTTTTTACACTGAAAGAAGTGGTAAATCGTTTGGAGTCATATAATATAACATTGGCAAAGCAGGTGTGGAATAGGATTCACTGCTTCATCCTTGGACAGGGACAGCTTTGATCAGTGAATTTCTCTGTTACCTGTAGAGAGCTTATGACACGCAGTTCAGCCTTGCCAAATTGGACAGAGTTAGGTAGTGGCATCACACACTATTTCCAGTTTATTTTGAAAGATTGTTGTTGCCATTAAATTAAGTAGAACAACCCATCAGTTACATACATTTTAATTTTTGTGTTGTATTTTGAAAGTTTTTTGTATGCATTAAAGAAAAAGCTCCCAAACTAATCACAGTATATCTTTAGAATATCCTGGCCTGTATCACGCCGCATGATCGTGAAGTGTCAACTTTAATAACTTTATCCATTCCCCATCAGTAAAACAGAAATTGTGTTGGTTTAGCCCCTTTCCTGATACTGAGGAGTTAAACTTTGTGACACACTGTCAATTGCTTTAGATTAACGTGTGAGACATCAGTTGGTCTGATAGTCACCATCCTTGTGGACACTATTAGCTTATGATGAGTATGAGGTAACCTCATTTGGCTTAAGCTTTTCTTATTATGAGCTGAATTAAATTGGATTATTTGCTATTGATCAAGAATATAGCACCCATGAACTCCTCAGTTTATGGGTTCTGCCTCCATAAGCCACAGTTCCTTAACTGTGTGTCTGTGCCCCTAATATGTTACTCAGTCCTCCATCCAGAATTGTCTCTTCTCCAGTATTTTTCCTAACTTTTAGTAAGAGATTTTTGCATCAGAGACTTAGTACAAACAAGCTGTGATTGACCTTTTAAACTAAACAAGATTGCATTTTTCCAATATGAAGAGACAGCAGACAAGCCTCTGGCTCGAGGCATAAGATGGAGAAGAAAGGGAGGGATAAATATCAGAGGAGCAGGAATAAAGAACATGGCCTTGCTATGTGGAGCAGAGAAAAAACCCCAACTTCTGCTTGCTTTGTCAGTATTTCTGACATGTTGCAAGACACTTTGTAGTGGGAGTCTCTGCTCTGTGTAGAAAGGAGGAGGAATGTGCCTCTGTATATTTATAGACCATAAATATTTGTTTTGTGCTGGTTTTAAATACTCTCTCTCATCTGAAGATCCTCGTATTTCTTCTCAGGCTGACTTGTCATCTGTACAGCCACATAGAGGACTTGTGTGAATGTAAATTCTATAGGAGTCAGCACCCTCTTGTGCTCTCTTTGGTTACCTCTAGGCAAGATAGGTTTGAATTTCATCTGGGAGTTCAAAAAGAAAGTTGCACTGAATTAATGTCACATGTGTGCTCTGGCTGTTGCCCATTCTGATTGTTTTGCTTACTTTGTCCACATTAGAGACTTCACTTCTCTGGGGGTATTTTCTAAAGGAAACTCAACTATTACTGTATTCTTGTTTGTTAAGGGATTCAATATATTTTGTCCTCAGAGTGGATAGGACTGACCCACTGAAGAGAGTGCTGGGCAAAGCACTCTCTTACCAACAACTCTTACCAATATGCACAGAGTAGTTGGTAAGATGGACCATAGTTGCAGGGATTGTGTCTTGTCTCTTCCTATGAAGGGCTTCTAAAAGTTGTAGTTATGATTATGCATGATTATTCTTTGAAAGTTGTCCAGAAGACCACAAATAAACAGTCTGTTCTTGCTTTCTTAAGATAAGTGCTGTTTGCCCCTTATCCTGTTAAACTATGTTTATTATATTTACTTTGCACGTCTGACTTCTAGTTGTGTGTTCTTTATCTAGGGACTGACATTTCTCCAGATCATGTTAAAGGATGACAAAGAAATGTAAAAAACAAGTGCTGTGAAGCTATCCTTGGGCTCTTACCTGACACAGCTTTTGGAGTTTACAGTTTAGCTTTGCACAAGCTCTAGGTCAGGGTTGTGTTCCCTGGTGTCCTGGTTTCAGCTGGTGTAGTGCTGTTTTTTTTGATTTAGGATGAGAATAGTGTTGATAAACACATTGATGTTTTAGTTGTTGCTTAGCAGTGCTGACACTGTCAAGCACTTTTTGGCTTCTCATACTGCCCCACCAGTGAGTAGGCTAAGGGTGCACAAGAAGCTGGGAGGGAAGGCAACCAGGACAGCTGACCCCAGCTGGTCAAGGAGATATTCCATACCACATGGTGTCATGCTGAATAATAAAACCAGGTGGAGCTGGCTGGCAGGGTGTTGATCTGCTGCTTGGGGACTGTCTGAGCATTGGCCAATGCGTGGTGAAATATTGCATATGCATCACCTGTTTTGCATATTCGTTTCCCATCATTATTAATATTCTTTTTCCTTCCTTTTATGTCCTATTAAACTGTCGTTATCTCAACTCAGTAGTTTTACCTTTTTTCCAATTCTCTCCCCCATCCACTGTGGGAGAGCGAACAAATGGCTCTGTGGTCTTTGGCTGTCTGCCATTCTACCCCACAACAGTCCTTTATGGTGCCCCACATGGGGTACTAAGGGTTGAGGTAAAGACTGATCTGACCAGAGCATGTTAAAAGAAATTTGTTATATTAATTATATTAGTTTAATAGCCACTAGTCACAATGTTGACTTATTTGCTCTCAGAGGTGTTGTTCTTGGTTTCAGAGTTGTGTTGTGTAACACATTACTTGGTGTTTATATTCCCTGTTGTGTTACCATCTCTGGGGGCTGGTTTAATTTTGCTGTACTGAGTAACACTGGCTTATGATAAAATTACTGGTCATGAGACTAATATGGTATTTGTACTCAACATTGCCATCATCTCTGTACTTGGGGAACTATCTCTTGGAAACTGTTAATAATTACACTCTTCACCTTTTCTCCTCAGAGAGACAATCTGTGGGGGGAGACAAGGGGGAACACTTTCTCCTGCTCTTTTGCCTTCCCTCTCTCCTCCAGGCTAGTTACAATAGCTCTTGAGAATTTTTAATATCCTTGGGATGTTCAGACCGGTGTCCTTGTGTTGCTGTGTCTCCTGAATGTGTTTCAGGTCTTGTTCAAGATTAAACATCTATTTTAGAATGGCACTTAGAGATCTGCCATGAGGCTGAATGGTTTGTGAAAGAAAGGATGTGTGGGACAGTATGGGAAAGTTCCTAGGACAGTGAGCATCTCCAGTGTTTTGGAAATTCACCCCTGATCAAGCGTAGAATCCCGAAAAACTAATAAAATGTTTGGAAAAATTATACTGTCACCCTTGCCATTCCAGAGAGACACAAATCACTGCAACATGCTGAAGCTTGGCCCATGCCCACTGAGCCCTGCTCAGTACCCTCAAGGGGAAGAGAAGGTCCCTGGATCTGACAACAAAATGACAGACTCTGCAGCTACTCCAACCCTGGTGACAGGCCCTACAGCTAAACAAAAGAATCAACCTGTGCTGGTATCAGTCAACCCTATACACGAGAAGAAATACTGGAATAAAAAGTCAGCTCATGCAGTAAGGGAAGAAACCCCGATTAAGAATGGGAAGAAAGAAGTGGACAAGGAAGGCTGTTTCAATGCAGGGCCACAACAAAAAGAGAAGGAAGAGACAGAACTTACCTTATCCCTATCCCTGAAATACCTGCATGATATCCAAAAGATTTCAGCCATTGTGGAGGTGAGCACATTGTTACCTGGCTGCTCCAGTGCTGGGATAACGGGGCCAGTATCCTGGAATTAGAAGTAGGGAAGCCAAGCAGATGAGATCCCTTTCTAAGGCAGGAGGCATTGAAAAAGCGATTGCAAGAGAGGCACAAGTCCTCTGCCTCTGGAGGTGACTTCTGTTATGTATGAAGGAAAGGTATCCCTCCAACGCAAGTGTTATGTCACACAGACAAATGGGCCACCGTGGAGCGGTATCCAATACCTGAAGGAATAAGCTGTGCTGGAGGTGATGTATGATGACCTGGACAATGAGCATTACCCAAGGATTCAATGAAGTCAAGTGCATACTATCTATGTGGTGAAGGTTTGTACGGAGTGCACTACGGTTGTATGCCAACTCACTGGCAGTAGTGACTTGGAAAGACAGAGAGGGACAAATGGGGTGAATGCATTGGCTGGCCAACTCCAGCAATACAAAGAAAGTCTCTCTTCCTCCTATTTGGCCTGTGTGGAGAAACTGTTCCTGGAGCTCCAGCAATTCAAAGAGGATATGTTCTACTGCCACTTCTATGGGCCCATATCTCAGCTATTAGGAGTAAATGTTCCCCTGCTCAAGGCAGAGAATATGGTGGGTACAGATCTGTGGTTTTACCTGCATGACCACAGAAAGGACAGCAAGAAGTAGGATGAAAAATCTACCTCAACCCTAGAGGCATAGGTATGTGAGTTGCAAGGAAAAACCCCAAAGGGTTTTTTTCCAGGAAAATTGCTGCTCCGGTTTCCAGTGAGCAGTTCCTCAGATAGAATAGTAGGGATGATCTTTCTTCCAGTCTTAATAATGAGGCTTCTGAATTGTATTTACAAGAAGTGCCTAACTAATACTATGACCAGCACCAGAGGGGCCTCCGGTCAGGTGGAGGAAGGGGACAACTGGCCTTACTGGACCATGTGGATTTGATGGCCTGGCACGTCACACTCACAGGAGTGTAAGGCTCTAGTGGACACTGATGCACAGTGCACACTAATTCCATCAAGCTATAAGGGGACAGAACCCGTCTGTATTTCTGGAGTGATAGAGGAGATCCCAACAGCCAACTGCACTGGAGGCTGAAGACAGCCTAACTGGGAATGAGTGGTAAAAGCACCTCATTATGACTCACCCAGGGGCTCTGTGCATAGTCTGTCTCAGGAGAGGGTATTTCGAGGACCCAAAAGGATACCAATGAGCTTTTGGTATAGCTACCTTGGAGATGGAGAGAAGTAAACAGCTGTCTACCTTGACCAGTCTCTCAGAGGACCTTTCTGTTGTGGGATTGCTGCAGGTTGAAGAACCACATATGCTGATGCTACCACAGTGGTGCACTGGTCATGGTAACACACACTATAGTCTGATTGTCAGCCTTCTCCATCAAGTGACCTACAAGAAGAATAGTTCCAAATGGGGCCCTAACCAATGCCGTTGAACAGTTCACGCAGTATCCCTTAGGCCAGTCCAGGCAGAATAAGATATAAAAAATAATACACGTTATATTACATGGCAGCTGGGGAGAATGGCCCTACCTGTAACCTCTGGCAGAAAGAACCCGGGGAGGCTCAACCCTTGGCTTCTGGAGTAGGAAATACAGGGGATCTGAGGCTAATTTGCAAACTTGAAGGCCATCCACTTAGCTTTAGAAATTGCTGATGAGAAAAGTGTCCAGTGCTCTACCTCTGTACTGACTCATGGATGGTGGCAAATGCCTTGTGGGGGAAAGGCTACGGCAATGGAAGCAGAGCAACCGACAGTGCAAAGGCAAACCCATCTGGGCTGCTGGAATTGTGGCAAGATATTGGTGCCTAGTTGTAAACGTACATCACACAGATGAGCAGGTACCCATGAGTCAGACCACTGAAGTACATCAGAACAGCCACCACATGGATCAGGCTGCTAAGATTGAAGTAGTTCAGATAGATCTGAACTGGCAACACAAGGGTGAATTATTTCTAGCTTCATGGGCTCATGACACCTCAGCTCATCAAGGAAGAGATTCAACATATAGATGGGCTTGTGCCTGAGAGGTGGGCGTGACCATCGACACTATCGCATAGGTCATCTGTTAATTTGAAACATACCTGCAATCAAGCAGGCCAAATGGTTAAAGCCTCTGTGGTATGGAGGACTTCTGAAATATAAATATGGGGAAGTCTGGCAGGCTGATTGTATTGCACTCTCACAAATGCACCAAGGCAAGCATTATGTCTTACAGTGGCACAAGCAACCACAAGTTGACTAAAAATATATCCTTTGCCTTGTGCCACTGCTCAGAACACTATGTGGGATCTTCAAAAGCCAGTCTTATGGTGACATGGCACTGCAGAATGACTTGAGTCAGACAACAGGGCTCATTTTCAAAACAACCTCCTAGAGACCTGGGCCAAAGAGCATGGGACTGAGTGGGTATGTCACATTGCACCAGCCTCCAGGAAAATCAAATGATACAGTGGGCTGTTAAAGACTACACTGAGAGCAATGGGTGATGGGACCTTCAAACCGTGGGATACACGTTTAGCAAAAGCCATGTTAGTGGTTAGTCAGTGCTAGGGGATCTGCCCCTCCCATGGTGGGGGGAAGTGAGTGAACAGCTGTGTGCTGTTTAACTGCCTGATGATTTAAACGGCAGCACCTGCCTAGCAAAATACTTGATATCTGAATCCACTGTCGGGTTCCAAGTGCTGAAAGAATGTAAGTAGAATTTTGGGTTTTCTGTTGATGTTTTATCATTTTTACCTTGCCTTGTGATCCATGAATTTTAAGGCCAGAAGCAGCCATTATGATGATCTACTCCAATTGCCTGTGTAATGGAAGCTGTATGACCTACAGCATATACTCATATATAGTGAAGCTGTTTTGGAGAGTTAAAACATTCTTGGGAATAGTACACTGGGGACAATTTCTCTCCCTCACCATCCTTCAGCTTTGTCTTAAATACTTTCTAATGTTTGTTGGCTCTTTGGACCTCAGACTGTGCTTTCTCATGGTTTTGTTAATAGTATTTACTTTGATCAGGGTAGGAACACAGGACTGCAACACACCTCCTAAGTCCTATGGCATGCAGCTGTATATCTCTAAAGAAAACAATCCCCAGTAGTTTTTTGATGTCTGCTGCTTTTCTGTATCAATGGCCATTTCAGAAGTTCAGCCTGCTGATTGTTAGAAATATTATTTTACTTCCCAGTGTACACTTATAGCCAGTTTGTGCACCTTTGTGCTGGTGCCAGTATTGCTTTTCAGCTTAAATAAATCTCTCTTCTTCCCTGTCCCTAAAGTATTTACAGACAGTAGTCATCAATCTTGACCTTCATCTTGTTAGGTTAAAAGTGCCATGTTGTCTTAGCCTTTTCTTGTGAATAGGCTCAGGGTTGTCTGGTTCATCCTCAGAGGCTTTCTCAAAACTTGGTAAGTCTGGCTTCCTCCCTCCTGAGCACAGGTGATCAGAATACCATGTGCTGTTTCAGAGCAGGTCGAACCAGTGTCTGCTGTGATGGCTGGAGGCAAGTCTCAGATGTGTTAGGCTCTTTGGGTCCTGCTGTAAGACAACTCAGTACCAAGTTTGTGTGCAGATTCATGTGTTAGGTCTTAGCACAGAACCCTCACGTTTTAAATGTCTGCACAAACTGTGTTAGCTCATCTGGTGTTTACGAAGAAGAAGGATCTCATTTTCATGGCATGGGTAATGGATGTTGGTCCTTGTGGCAACGTGGACTCAGCTCCTGTTCCAGAGGTATTGGTGGAATTTCCTCAGCCCTGTAGTTGGAGATAAGCTGTGAACTTTGACACTGTTTCCTATATCATTCTTCTGGAGAAACTGGCTGCTAATGTCTTGGGTGAGTGTTCTCTTCACTGAGTAAAAACCTAGCTGGATGGCCAGGGCCAGATATTGGTGGTGAATCCAGCTTGTGATAAGTCACAAGGGGTGTTCCCCAGGGCTCAGTATTGGGGCCAGTTCTGTTTAGTATCTTTACTGATGAACTGGATGAGGGGACTGAGTGCTCAGTCAGTTTGTTTATGGCAGAAAGTTGAGCAGAATGTGGATCTGCTGAAGGGCAGGGGAGCTCTACAGTGGGATGTGGACAGGCTGGATCAATCCACTGGGGCCAATGGCATGAGGTTCAACAAAGCCAAGTGCTGGGTCCAGCAGTTGAATCACAGTAACCCAATGCAGTGCTGCAGAGTGGCTGGAAAGCTGCACAACAGAAAAGGATCTTGGGTGCTGGTTGGCAGCCACTAAATGTGAGCCAGCATGTGCCCATGGCCAAGAAGGCCAACAGCATCCTAGTCTGTATCAGCAATAGTGTGGCCACCAGGACTAGGGCAGAGATTGTCCCTCTGTATTCAGCACTGGTGTGACTACACCATAAATACTGTGTTCAGTTTTGGGCCATTCATGACAGGAGAGGCATTGAGATGCTGGAGTGTGTCCAGGGAAGGGCAATGGAGCTGGTGAAGGGTCTGGAGAGTAAGTTCTATGAGGAGCAGCTGAGGCAGCTGGTGTTGTTTGTCTGGAGAAAAGGAGGCTCGAGGGAGACCTTTTCACTCTCTACAACTTCCTGAAAGGAGGTCATAGAGAGGTGGGGGTTGGTCTCTTCTCCCCAGGAACATGTGAAAGGATGAGAGGAAATGGCCTTACTTGTACCAGGGGGGGTTTAGATTGGATATTAGAAAGAAGTTCTTTACCAAAAGGGTTGTCAAGCGCTGGAAGAGGCTGCCCAGGGAAGTGGTTGAGTCACCATCCCTGGAGGTATTTATAAGACATGTAGATGTGGCACTTAGGGACATGGTTGAGTGGTGGACTTAGCAGTGCTGGGTCAATAGTTGAACTCTGTGATCTTGGAGGTCTTTGCCAACCTAAACGAGTCTATGGTTCTCTGATTCTATAATCCTATTGTGTTTTCATACCACCTTAATGTGATAATAGAGAATTTAAGTACCCAAAATTGGAAATTGAGAGGTTTTGTTCCCATAATGCCAATAAAACATCCTCTCTATGTGATGTATTTAAGCCACAATTGTGACAAAATCCTCAGGAAAACACAAATTTTTATACATGTACTTGGGGTAAATCATAGTTGTGATGGGAACCGGATGTTCATAATCTGTGAATTTTACTTTATTAAATACTCAGTAAATACATTTGCACTGTATATGGCACAATTGTAAAAAAAAGGGTCCACAAGGAAAAAAAATATTATTTATAACATGCTGTGATTGCGTTTCTTGATTCTGTGTTTAGTGATTTCCTTGTCTGGATTTGAAACTTTGATGAATGAAGAGTTGCCAGGACATTACATTATGAATCTCACCCCTCAGCAAATGCTGCATATTGTCTTTTATCCTAAGGAGAGGAAGAGGTTGTTTTATAGTAGAGCGTTTTCCATTTGAGCAGATAAAGGTATATAACATGGTCAAGTGGTCAGAAGCTGAAATAGATGAATTTAGACTAGAAATAAGGTACCCATTTTTAACAACTATGATCATTAGGCCCTGAAAAAATATTCTAGGAATTATGAAGTCTCCATTAATAGAAATCTTTAAGACAGGATTGGATTTTTTTTGCCCTGCTTCAAACAGAAATTAATTCAGAGAAGTTCTCAGACTAGATGACCCCAGGGATAGTTTCTGGTTTTGTAATTCCTGAATCCTCCATGAGTTATATTCCAGCCTTGGTTGTACAAAAAAGATGTTCGTTGGCAGAAACAGAAAAGTGTTTACTTCACATGGTCCTGGTATTATATCAGGAATCACAAAAGTTTTGTGTCTTGCATTCCTATCTATAAAATTGATGTATATTTTTCCTTAGATGAGTGTTGATAATTGAGATCCTTCTGTTCAGAGAAGCTTGGGATCTGTAGAGCTGTTTCCACATGTGTCATGCTGGGTATTTTTTTTCCCTTGGGTATTTGCAAGTAGGGTTTGGAGACACCTGTCTCCAATGTTGAATAGAAACAAATCATTTACCAGAATGTGGTAGGGCAGAGGAAGGTTGGATTACGGCATCTTTTGACTGCCCACATTTCTGGCATGTGTATGTGGAGCAAAGTGAGAGGATGAACCTGTCTGACACAACTGCTCTTCAATGCTTACTTTATCTGCAAAGGCCTGTGTTCAGCAATGGCAGACTGACCACAAATAGAAATGCAAGGGGAAAAAAAGAATCCTTCTGTTTTTGGGTGTATTGATTCAAGATTCTTAATTGCCAGTTCTTCACTGGTCCATTGTATCTAGGAGTATAATGGAAGTCAAGGATTGAAGTAGTGCCAATGCTGGAAGTGATAGGACAATAAATGGGCCTGAAAGCTATCAATAATTTTTTGACAAGTGCTTGAAATCTCCTTCACCCTTTCCCTGTCACTGGGAAGATGGCATATGCATTGAAAGTCACCATGGTCCCTTAAAATGTGTGCACATGGAATTCATGATCATTGAGTCTTCTGACATGGGCAGTGAAAAACTTCCAACAGAACATGGTAGGGCAGGGCTAGTTTGCATTTCTGTCACATCACCTACATTTGATTCTCTCTCACTCTTTTTTTCTGCCTGCTGTATGCGTGAGGGAAGTTCTTAGTCCCTTTTGGCCCTAGGGTTGCCCATCCCAGCTGCATACTGCACAGCATGCTCAGCCTTCCACAGTGCACCATCAGCTTTTCAGGAGCTAATTGGATAAACTCTACTCTAGAGCCCATTGAACTTGCCTGTAACGACGCTTAATTAAAGTGCAGAAAGTTTGAAGAGATAGCAAGTTAAGGCTTAATGCAATAACGAAATGGCACTATTCTACCATCTGCTTCCTTCAAGACGTTAATTGCTTCCACATATTTGTTTGTTTTAATTAGGAAGGAACCTTGATTAAAATGGAATGAGAAGGAGTAAGGATAGAGGAATGAAATGCTGGAAGGAGANTGGAGAGTAAGTTCTATGAGGAGCAGCTGAGGCAGCTGGTGTTGTTTGTCTGGAGAAAAGGAGGCTCGAGGGAGACCTTTTCACTCTCTACAACTTCCTGAAAGGAGGTCATAGAGAGGTGGGGGTTGGTCTCTTCTCCCCAGGAACATGTGAAAGGATGAGAGGAAATGGCCTTACTTGTACCAGGGGGGGTTTAGATTGGATATTAGAAAGAAGTTCTTTACCAAAAGGGTTGTCAAGCGCTGGAAGAGGCTGCCCAGGGAAGTGGTTGAGTCACCATCCCTGGAGGTATTTATAAGACATGTAGATGTGGCACTTAGGGACATGGTTGAGTGGTGGACTTAGCAGTGCTGGGTCAATAGTTGAACTCTGTGATCTTGGAGGTCTTTGCCAACCTAAACGAGTCTATGGTTCTCTGATTCTATAATCCTATTGTGTTTTCATACCACCTTAATGTGATAATAGAGAATTTAAGTACCCAAAATTGGAAATTGAGAGGTTTTGTTCCCATAATGCCAATAAAACATCCTCTCTATGTGATGTATTTAAGCCACAATTGTGACAAAATCCTCAGGAAAACACAAATTTTTATACATGTACTTGGGGTAAATCATAGTTGTGATGGGAACCGGATGTTCATAATCTGTGAATTTTACTTTATTAAATACTCAGTAAATACATTTGCACTGTATATGGCACAATTGTAAAAAAAAGGGTCCACAAGGAAAAAAAATATTATTTATAACATGCTGTGATTGCGTTTCTTGATTCTGTGTTTAGTGATTTCCTTGTCTGGATTTGAAACTTTGATGAATGAAGAGTTGCCAGGACATTACATTATGAATCTCACCCCTCAGCAAATGCTGCATATTGTCTTTTATCCTAAGGAGAGGAAGAGGTTGTTTTATAGTAGAGCGTTTTCCATTTGAGCAGATAAAGGTATATAACATGGTCAAGTGGTCAGAAGCTGAAATAGATGAATTTAGACTAGAAATAAGGTACCCATTTTTAACAACTATGATCATTAGGCCCTGAAAAAATATTCTAGGAATTATGAAGTCTCCATTAATAGAAATCTTTAAGACAGGATTGGATTTTTTTTGCCCTGCTTCAAACAGAAATTAATTCAGAGAAGTTCTCAGACTAGATGACCCCAGGGATAGTTTCTGGTTTTGTAATTCCTGAATCCTCCATGAGTTATATTCCAGCCTTGGTTGTACAAAAAAGATGTTCGTTGGCAGAAACAGAAAAGTGTTTACTTCACATGGTCCTGGTATTATATCAGGAATCACAAAAGTTTTGTGTCTTGCATTCCTATCTATAAAATTGATGTATATTTTTCCTTAGATGAGTGTTGATAATTGAGATCCTTCTGTTCAGAGAAGCTTGGGATCTGTAGAGCTGTTTCCACATGTGTCATGCTGGGTATTTTTTTTCCCTTGGGTATTTGCAAGTAGGGTTTGGAGACACCTGTCTCCAATGTTGAATAGAAACAAATCATTTACCAGAATGTGGTAGGGCAGAGGAAGGTTGGATTACGGCATCTTTTGACTGCCCACATTTCTGGCATGTGTATGTGGAGCAAAGTGAGAGGATGAACCTGTCTGACACAACTGCTCTTCAATGCTTACTTTATCTGCAAAGGCCTGTGTTCAGCAATGGCAGACTGACCACAAATAGAAATGCAAGGGGAAAAAAAGAATCCTTCTGTTTTTGGGTGTATTGATTCAAGATTCTTAATTGCCAGTTCTTCACTGGTCCATTGTATCTAGGAGTATAATGGAAGTCAAGGATTGAAGTAGTGCCAATGCTGGAAGTGATAGGACAATAAATGGGCCTGAAAGCTATCAATAATTTTTTGACAAGTGCTTGAAATCTCCTTCACCCTTTCCCTGTCACTGGGAAGATGGCATATGCATTGAAAGTCACCATGGTCCCTTAAAATGTGTGCACATGGAATTCATGATCATTGAGTCTTCTGACATGGGCAGTGAAAAACTTCCAACAGAACATGGTAGGGCAGGGCTAGTTTGCATTTCTGTCACATCACCTACATTTGATTCTCTCTCACTCTTTTTTTCTGCCTGCTGTATGCGTGAGGGAAGTTCTTAGTCCCTTTTGGCCCTAGGGTTGCCCATCCCAGCTGCATACTGCACAGCATGCTCAGCCTTCCACAGTGCACCATCAGCTTTTCAGGAGCTAATTGGATAAACTCTACTCTAGAGCCCATTGAACTTGCCTGTAACGACGCTTAATTAAAGTGCAGAAAGTTTGAAGAGATAGCAAGTTAAGGCTTAATGCAATAACGAAATGGCACTATTCTACCATCTGCTTCCTTCAAGACGTTAATTGCTTCCACATATTTGTTTGTTTTAATTAGGAAGGAACCTTGATTAAAATGGAATGAGAAGGAGTAAGGATAGAGGAATGAAATGCTGGAAGGAGAGGAAGATGGGAGTGCAGGAGAGTGAGAAAGGAATAGAAGATGAACGTTTGACCATGGTGCTGAGTGCTGATCAGCAGCTGTAAAATAGCCAACTAGGAATAAGTATTTTGGCACTCGTGGACACAGCTTGGCCAAGCAACATAGTGTTGTGTCACTGAGACAGTCATAAAAGATGAAGGGAACAAGTGAGAAAAGAAAAATAATTTTCCATGGAGCAGTCTGTGTTATAACTGGTTCTTACCCACTTCTTCAGAATTTTTCCTGATTGTGCACTGTGACTGCAGTACTTTGTTTTTGCAGCCATGAGTACTAACCCCCATGGAAGGAAAATGTAACCAGGCTTATCCCATGCTTACTTCTTTTTTTTCCCCTCTCCCTTGAACTACCATCTGTCTGCATTAAGCTCATCTTGGAAATACTTTAGTTTCTTATGAGCAGCTCCAGATAAAAGCACTTTCTAATGATTGATAACCATGTCTGCTTGAAGACTAATGTCAGCAATTTTCTGAATAGATGACCGATAAAAGAAAACTTAAAAAATAATTAAAAGCCACACTCCCCTGTATTCTAAGTAGGCATTGGCTGAAACTTCAGGGATAGAGGATGAGAAACTTTTAATTTAATTCATCTGACTCACCATTGTCTTTCCTTTTTTTGTTTCTTTCTCTCCGTGTCTCTTTTTTCCCCTTCCCTTTCCTCTTTTTTTACCCTCTTGGGAGTGAAGTCTGATTTCCCAAGCAAGTATAAATGTAATTAAAGTCAAACACAGCTCTTAAGAAAGAGAATCAACTAATTTCTTTTCTGGGCCGTTGGTATTGTGAACATATTTTGATAATGGGAAAGCACCAACCCAGGAGCATGAAATGGGGATATTGTAGTTACCGAAATATTAAAATGTTTAATAGCATGATGAATAAAAATGCTTGTTTTACAGGAGACTCTAGGCCTTGTATAAATCTGTTCTCAACATTTCTTCCCCACCGTGCTCTCTGACGGAGGCTGTAGCTTTGACATAGCCAAATTGACTGTCCCAAAGACTCAATTTTTTTAATATGCCACTTAGGATTTTTTAAAAAATCGCTTTCACTATTAGAAAGTAGTTCCATTTCCCTTTGGCAAGTTTGAGAAAGCTTGTGGTCAAAGAAAAATCTTGAATTAACTTAATCTCTTACTTGAATGTAGGAAAAAAAAATCCCCAAACCAAAATCCTCACCTGATCACCTTGAATAGATTGGTGAATGTTTTCTTTGATGACTGTGGAAAATGTGTACTCAAACAGTAATTATACAATATGTATGGACAAATATTTTGTAGCTGGGAGAGTTAGTACAGGGATGGGAGCATGGCTTTTCACTTATGGATCTCTGGTTCAAAATCAAGTGCTTTAGTTTTGTCCTTAAAACACAGTGTAATTGTTCCCTTGGGGCAGGTTAGGAGATTCACTGGATCAATTCTAATCACATTGCTTAGTGTTATGCACTTGAACATCTCCAAGATGTAAGCTGTAAAAGAACTAGAGTAGATTCCAGGTTAGGAAGAACTTATGCATACTCAACTGAGCGGTATGCTGGGATACCATTGTTTTTTGGGTTTGTTTTTTTTTTTTTGACATCTCCCATTTCTAAATTAATTTGGTTTCTTTTTCAATTATGGACCCGATCAGTTTCCCAGCTCAATATAATACAATTTCTGGCTCCATGCAGTTCTGGTCAACCCACCTAGAAGTGTGGAAAACTCACATTTTTTCCCTTTCCTTTTTTGTTTTTCTTCCCCTCTCCTCAGCAGTGCTGCTTAAATAATTTTTCTGATTTTATTGCTATTGCCTACCTAAATAGCAAATATTCTGCTGAACACTTCTATTGCATTCCTCCTCTGCTCAATCATGCCCTCCTGCTTCTATGGCACTGTCTATAATATAAACTATATTATATGATGATAATATAAACTACATTATATATAAACTGTATATGATATAAACAGTCTATAGACTTTATTTTCATTGTCACGAAACAGCCTGCAGTCCTCTGGTTTAGAATCAACTAGTTGTGCAGTGAATGGCAAGTGTAGTTTGGTATGGGTGTAATCTTAGTCTTTCCCACTAGTCAAAAAAAGCTATTGGGAATAGATATTTTACAAGATATAATTTGAATGCCTCTAATTCTGCTGCCCTGGATGAGCAGTGTTTGGCATAGTGAAGCTGTACAGGATTCTCATGGGACAAACCTGACAGAAAGCCAAGAGTGAGCTGTTGTCCAAGACAACAGACCAGCTCAGTGCTGCAGAGTAAATGTATCCTTCTATAAACATGTATTTTTTAACAGGCAACTACTTCTAGCCTGTATTTGTAACCAGAAGACCACAGTGGACTCATGGGTTTTCCGTATCCTTTTCTTTTTTCATTTAATTCTGTGGGAAATCCTACATTAGAGATTCTGTAAAGGAGTTTACAGTGTTGTATGTCTTCCCTTTCCTGTAAACTGAGGAGACACTTTTACTTTTTCCAGTAGTACACATTGCACATGTTGGAAACCCAGCTGTTCTGAAAGCAATTTTCCTTTTTTTTCCTTTTTTTTTTTTAAACAATGTTCATATTTAAGTGCATCTAAAACCTAGTATTTTTTCATAACACTGACTTAAATATACAGATTTGTAGTTTCCCCCCTTTATACAGATCTTAATTAAATACATGGAGGGAATTTCTCCTGTTAGATGCATGTCTTTTTACCTTGCCTTTATTTTTGGCTTTTAAGAGCCCCAGAGAAGTGGAGGAACATGCAGGCGTCCATAAAGTGAGCTTAAATTGTTCTACCTAGCTGATCCTTAGTGCTGGGCAATGCTGCATGCAAGAAGTCTGCCTGACTTCACACCTTTCCCTTCCTCTGAGCCTCTCAGGTCGTTTAGATGACCACTGGTCAAAAATGGAGTTAAATGCATCCACTTTTCCGCCACATAGTTGACTATTTTTGGAATCTCAGAGACGAATTCTTCTGAAGGGAGTTTTTGGGGAAAAGGGGCTACATTCCTCCTGATCGAGCCATACATAAACTGTGGGCTGTGATTCTCATTTAAAACACAGAACAGCTAGTGTACAGATTCACTTGATTTGTATTTAAATGGGGAAGGTGAGTGCCCCAGTTTCAGATGTTGCATCACAGGAGGCAGGTGTCATATAGCTGGGCATGGCAGTCCCCAGGGAGGTCCAGACCAAGTCAGCTCTCTGTTACTGTGCCGTTGTGCTCTGAAAAACCTGTGTTGCAGGTGGAGTGAGAGGGCAGCTGGAAGTGGGTCAGGAGTTGAGGCATATGAAGGCTTCCCCACTTCCCACCACTGCCTCTGCCTTTCTCCCTGCCTGCTGGGTGAACCTGTGCCTCTTTGGGACTGAGCCATCAGGAGTAATGAAAGAAACTGCACTGTTTTATAGATGGATCTTCCCTTGCTTAATTTGAGAGTTGACTATTAATGTCATAAAGGGAAATAGGTTGCTCTTACGTTAACTTATCTTTTGAGTGGTTTGAGCACATTACAATCACTAATTAAACTTTACAATGTGGCTGCTGTAGCCTTGCTGTATCCCCTGAAAGAGCACTTTGCCTAAGGCCACATAAACAGGTCATGTGCCTCCTTATTTTGACTCATGCATGTTCTCTGACTGCTAGAACATGAAGCTTATTGCATGAATCTTACTACTGAGCAGCAAAATATTGTCCATCAATAACTAGGTGCTACAGATAAAATGAGTTAAATTAGTGTGTGATGAAGTTACATGGGGGAGAGGTTTGGCCTAGAATCCGGCAACTGGCAGGTTGCAGGAACCATCTGTTGCCTATGGTACCAAGTAATTATTTTCATTAGTTACTTCTGAATCTCAGTTACTCAATGCAATTTGGAAACAGAAATTCTGCCAGGTTATTATGAGCACTTCAGGTATCTTCCTTGTAAGTGTTGATTAGAAAAGCTTTACCCTCTGTTTCACCCAGACTTATTTTTGTACTCTTGACAGGTGTGGGGTGGGAGACTAGAGTGCTCAGTCTACCCAGGAATGAGTGCTCTCACTAGTGAATTTTTTCCCCCACCCATATGTTTTAGCTAGATCCTAGGCAGAGTGTCTCCTTAATTGTAGAAAGGAGTGTTACTGGTTTTTCTTTTCCTTGTTTGCCTTACAGATGGACAGAAATAAAATTATTGTTGCTCCTGGTGAGGGGTTTTTTGCTGTTTAATTTAGAAACTGGGGCTAATCATGCAGCATTTTTCATTGGCTTCCAGTTTGCCACCAGCTAGCTAAAGCTCTGTGTGGAACAAGGAGATGAAAATTGGTGCCAAAGAGGAGTGAGACCCATCACTGTCTCTTCACCGACCTCTAGAGCTATGCAGAACTTCAGACACATACTGAGCTGAGTGCAGGGCTTCATATGAAGGGGAAAAAGTGGGTGCTATTACCAAGAACTGCTCATAATGTTTTTGTCAAAATAATGGCTTTTCAGAATGTGAAAACAATGTTAGCAGAAAGGATGTATTATTCAGAATGTTCAGATTTTTTTGTTGAGAGGGAGGGAAATACATTTAAAATTGATTTGAAATGAAAAGTTATGCAGTTGCTAGGAATGGAGCTATTTATATACTAGTCTCAGTTTTCCTGCTTTTTCTTTTCTATACTCCTTTCCCAGAAGAAATAAAAATAAAGTGCACATAATGACTGGAAGTTACTAAATCCAAAGCCAGGTAAGTTAGAATGTTTAATTTTTAAATTAAAAATAGAAAATTCAATTAAAGCACCTCAATAGAATAAATGTTCTTTTCATTTTCACTGGTGGCTTTAATAACAAACAATTATCCCTTGTCAGCTGTGCGCCAACCATACAGAGATTTGTATTTAGTATGGCAAAACACAAAATATGTCCCATGCAGATATAGAGCACAGTACAGAGATATTCCTTGAGCCACTATCACATCTGTAACCTGAGAGATTCTGGCCCGTGGAGCTACAGGAATTCAAGTATTTTCCTTGTGCTCTCTTTTTTTCTTTCCTATTTTTAAAATATGTGAGTTTGAATCCTGACTTGAGCAAGTCGAGTTGGGATTTTGAATTCGCAGGCCAGTCACTCAGAATGTCAATTGTCTTCCAGGGCACTGCACTGTGAGTCCCAAGGCTGGAAGCTCTTTAAAATACCATCTGACTTTTAAAGGAATACTTGCAGGAGAATATATATCTTTTAGTGTTTCTACTTCTACCAAATGTGATTGATTTATCAGTATGTAGCAACTAATGTTTAAATAAAGAGACATTTCTTCAGTGGTGTTAAAATGCTCCATTAGAAAATCTGAAATAATTTCTAAAGGCATTAATTTCCTTCATGCTGTTACTTACCCATTCTTACCCCCTGAGCTCACATGAGGTATTAAGCTGAAAGACTTTGCTTCCTGGGTCTGTGGCCCTGACACACTTCTGCATTTGGGGTTTTAATACAGGGAGAGAATAGAAGAGTGCTGTGCAGTGCCCCTAGGCTGTTTCTCAGCTGTTGAAGGGTTATTCTGTTACACTATTTCCTTGTGTTTTTATCCAGGTTCATTTAAAAGGTGTCAGGCAACTGTGCTCTTCCCCCACCTTCTGCGGTCATGCTCAAGTGCTTCTGACAGCTCGGGACTGTCCAGCCTCTGGACTTCTTGTTTTAGCTCATATCTGCTGCTTTGTCATCCCGTGTATATTCCTTTTACACTTTGCTACCTGTGCACACTCCCTGCCTTTTTGGCTTCTTGTGTTTTGCTTACTCCAGAAAATGTCATTACCTTATCATTAAGTGGTCCCACTGAAATAAGCATAGGAATCCTTTATACTTGAATTACGTAGAAATCCTTTTATTTTATGTTTGTTTCTACATTTCAGAGCAGCAAGTTTTTGAGGAAAAGACGACTAGAGAGAAAACTTGTAAGGCAAAATAGCGTGAAGCACAAAAATACAATCCAAGAAGACGTAGATGAATTAAAAATAATACAAAACCCCTGTCTGTCCTGTGTGTAACTTGTCCCACTTCCTGAGCTCTTGGGCTCACAGGGCTCTTAAGCCTAAAATTGTCTGATCAACATACTTCCTTTCAAAATGTATTTTGCCAAAAGTACTGTATGTCTGCTTAGAGGGTCCCTAGGGGTCTGGAGCATAGGTGGCTTTTACCAGGGTGGTTTCAGTCCTTAGCTGTGTGTGAGGCCACTGCTTTGGCAGAGTGACAGGTTTGTTATTCCAGCCTTGCTTGCAGGCAGTCTGGGAGAGATGGAGGATTGCTTGGTGCACAGTGACAGGCACAGGCCAAGCTGAAGTGACTCCTTGCAAGTACAGTATGGTTAGTGTTTTTCTTACCTGTCCCTTAATTCCTGGTCAGTTTAGAAACTGACCCCTGTCGTGCAAAGCTACAAGTAATTTCCTTGATCATCTGGAAAGTTTTCCGTATCTTCAGCCATTTGAAGTATTATCCTTTTCCAGCCAAGGCACTGACCCTTAAAGATTTTTGCAAGCAGTCTGTCTTGGCAAAGATTTCCACTTTCATTTCCCCAGCATTCTAGAACAGAAAAACCTATCTGTGCTTAACTCACCATGTCCCCCCAGTTAGGCTTAGGTGGAAATGGGGAGGGGAATGGGATGGAATGAATTTTGGCAGGAATTTTGTGTATCAGAGGATGAAAACAGCAGATATCTGGAGGAATGCATTGATTTCCCATGGCAGGGGATTCCCAGTCTGCTGTTGTGTATACACCCGTAAAAAGCAACATGTTTCTAGAGGTGGTGGTAAGGGGGAAATGTAGTTCAGAAAGCAAAGACCTAATCTTGCAGTGGCTATAGACTTCTGGAGTGCTTACCAGGATGCCAGTGTCTGCTCCTTGTGTTTGTCAGCATCAGTCACTGTGAGAGGTGTGTGAATATGGATCCCTTACGCTTCAGTTCCAAAGTTTAACTGGGCTGCCTGAAAGGCATTTGTCCTGAACCTCAGCTGTTTAAGGAGCTTAGGAACTGATCTGAGAGTTGCTTGTGCTCTGGCCAGCTTCTCACACCTGTTTGCTGGGTTTAGGTGTTTGTATTTGCTTTGTGGGAGGCTGAGTATAGATTTTGGCATGAGATTCTGAAGTTGCAATAACACAGAGAGAGTGCTAACATGTTATATAATGGGAAAATCCACTGTAAATTTCAAGATGTCCATGGGGCCTTTATGTCCTTTTTAAATGGGTGGTGCTTATCTTCCTGTGAGCCAGCAGACTATAGGGAAAGATCTAAATTAATTACTGGCCATAGTAATGACAGAGAAGTGTGGCCAGGTGCAATGTTCCGTTCTATACATGTTATGCTTTTAGTACAATAATGAAATTGAATGTATCTGCCGCCCCTCTTTGTAATACACTATCACAACATTTAACATGTAAACTTCTCTGACTTAGTGGAAATCAGGTTCAGAAGTGTAAAATATGTGGAACGAAGTGGAAATCAACTATAATCTGTAAGTGAAGGAAAAAAAAATGAGTTTAAACTGTGTTATTATTGTATTTTTCTAATAGTCCTTTTAAGCTTTTTTCCTCCTTTTTTTTTTAAATAATTTTCCCCCAG
The DNA here is from genome assembly GCA_013396695.1 of Sakesphorus luctuosus. Classification (NCBI taxonomy): domain Eukaryota; kingdom Metazoa; phylum Chordata; class Aves; order Passeriformes; family Thamnophilidae; genus Sakesphorus; species Sakesphorus luctuosus. Next base: position 417,342 of record VWZD01010533.1, read on the forward strand.
ATGTCAGCTGGAATATAAAGGCGTTTTAGTGCTAGCTCAAGTACAGAAAATCACAATTATTAATCTGTACATGTGCAGTGCCTAGTAGTTCTGTTCTTGAGTGTGTTGTGCTGGATTCTGTCAGAGAGAAAAGAAAATGTTCTTGCTCATGAAGAACTGAAAAATGCATATGAAAGGAAGGAGCAGGTGGATGGATAGACAAACAGCTAGGAAGAGCAAGATGTTATTGCTTGATGTGCCAGCTATTAGTTTTATTTTGTTGTTGCTTTTTGTGCTTCATACCTTTTCCTAAAGTTAAGTAGCTGACAAAGCAGTGCACCAGTGACTTTTTTCCTCTTGCTTCAAAGCTGGGAGTCCCCCATACTTGAAATTTGTCTCTCCTCTGAGGAGTGTCTAATACTAGCCTGCCGCTGTGGTATCAAATACATTTTGGAGGAAAAGTACACCTATTCTACATTGTTCGTCTTAAGAACATCTTGGAAGCAGCCTCATTTTCAGGCATTGGTGACGTGCTCAAACTTCAGTTTTCAGTTTTTCAGCAAGTTTTTAAAGGACTTGATTTTTCTTAAAAGAAAATGGCAATACTGTGTATGTGTCAAATATTGGCTCTGGAAGAAGTTTTGCCTTGATAGTAATGCCGGCACTGTGAAGTCACCAAATTCCCTGCTAACATTCCCTGCTGTGATATGTGCAGCTACTGACTTTGCATTTGCTGTATTAGGATCTGGTAGAATAAACAACACTGCAGGTCTGTCCAGGCTTCCTGGTGGCAGAAAGGAGAGGATGCGGCTACACAGACCGACCAAGTATAGAAGGAGTAAAATGAATTATAATGATTCAGAGCTCTTGTAACTGTTGAATTTCAAAGTCTTTATAAAGTCATGTATTCTTTGTTCTCTTTTAAGGGTGGTGGAATCACCCTTAAAGGCCAGTGTTCCCAGTGCAGCTGCCATGGGAATTACAATAAAGGCTGTTGAGTTTTGCAGAAATCACTCTGCTGGTTAGTACCAGCTCAGAGATGGGGGAGTCTGGTTTCTCCTGCGTGGCAGTACAGAGCAATAACTGCTCAGCTGCTGCCAATGCTTCCTTTTAGCTAGTCCTTGTTAGTGGAGAGTTTGTGGTAATGGGAGTAATTAACACACTGGGAGTCATTTCTGTGTCCTGGAAGGGAACAGAAAGCCATCAGAGCAGCCCCAGACATGATTGCTCTGCAGGGTTATTTTCTCTCTCTCTTTCTTTCTTTTCCATTGTGCTTGGGTTTTGATTTTTCGTCTTTGTGTTAAGAAAGCTGGAGAGCTAAAATGGTCTGTAAATTGCAGTCATGCTGAGCTTAGGCTAGGTAGGCTAGTTAAAGGTCACTCTCCTGGACTAGATGGCCTCCTCTTGTGGGGTACAGAGTGTTTAAGTAAGGTTAGGACGCCCCTTATGACTTTTTTTAACCCTTTTTCTTCCAGTGAAGGTTTGAAGAGCTCTTGTTCTGAGTTAAGTTTGTTTAAATAGGCCCAGGAAGTAAAAACATTGAAGGGTGATTATGATAAGAAGTTAACCCTTCCAGCAGTCAGATGACTTCCAGCCTGATAGGTCTGAAGTGAGGCTGTGCTGCCACAGTCCCATGCTGCTTGCTGAACTAAGCACTTTACTCGTTTGCTCATATCCCTTCTGAGGCTGCTGGTGGCCTCTCAGCTGTGGATCTTGCCAGTGCAGGTGAGCTCAGCTCCCCTCATGGATAGGTGCCTAGTTTGGGCATTATACAGTGTTTCTGGAGCTCCAAGGTTATACTTGCCCTAAGCAGTCATCCTTGCCCTCACTGAGTGAGAACTGAAAACGGGGAGAAGAAGGTCAGTGGGCTTAAACTGATTGCAAATCACATGCCCAGGTACCAGGAAACCAACTAACCACCTACCTACAGATTACAACTGGTGGTTTATGAATGTTCATGTGTATATCCTAATCCACTACAGGGAAGCAAAGACAAACTGATTCTACCTTTGTAGTCTAGGGGTTTATTTAGTTTCTTTTAAGAAGACACTCTTGAATTGCAACCCCATACCCGCTTTTCTTGCTTGTTGCTTGATAAATGTTTTTTTGCTACTGTCTCCTAGGGAGCTCTATGCTGAATTTAGATAAGAAGTAAATAACTCTGTATCTACTTTCAAGAAGGAAAAGCTAACCCTACAAGATATATAAGTGGTGGGAAGAACCAGTGAACATAGGAGAATACATCATCTCCTTGGGCTTGGGGTGGGGCAAAGGCATATGTGGTTCTCACAGTGTTGTTACAGACTGGTCTGAGTATTATATCCCTGGAAACCATCCAAAAGAGGTCACTGAGTGCTCTGTGTCAACCACAGTCCCTAATTTTAAGATGCTGGCCTGCATGTCCATGTCTCTCTATATCCAAGATAAAGCCCTAAATCTCACTTTTTTGTTTCTCTCCCTGCAGCCAATCAGCCAGTAAGGTAAGATGCATCCCATGAAGTTCTGCCGATCTCAGCAGGACCTAGGTGTGTTCAGCTCTGTGCAAGGCAAAGCCCTCATTTTCAATTGCACTCCCAGCCTCTTCACTAAGCAGGGCCTATCTTACCTCACCCCGACCCTGCAGAGCAGTGTAGTGCCACCAAAGTCTCCCTTGGGGAGAGAGTGATAGAAGCTGTTTGCCTCTATCTTCATCCTAGATCTTTCAGCTGAGCTTCTCTGGCACCACCCAGAGTCCTGTCCATCCTAACAAGTGGATGATGCAGTGTCCAGATTTATGGCTGAGATGCAAATGCTGCTAGAGGAATTAAAAACTAAATTAATCCATTTTGTTTTCTCTAGTCTCTTGTATTTCAAACCCCCCATGTCCCTTTTTGGTTCTCTGTAAACATCTCACTGTGCATCCTTGCTGAGGATGCTGTGTGATGGGAGGATTTTGGTGTTCTTTTTTTTTTTCCTTTTCCACAGTGACAGCAGCAACTCACAGTTTTCACGTCTGCATTTTTCATTGTAAGGGTTATTTTTTTTTTTGTTATTCTTTCACCCTTTGTTTTTAGCAACAATTCAGCGGGGGGAGACCAGGCAGAAAGATTTCTGCATAAGAGATAGGAGGCTCTGGGGAGACCCAGACTCCAAGCATTAGCCAAAAGGAGCCCGTTGTTCACTAGAGAACTGGATGAGTGAAGACAGACTGAATAAATACTATTAATTCCTCATTTCTCTGCTACTGGCAAGCTTGACTTTTAATATTCATTATTGATTGTGAATTTTACTGGATCATTTTGAGCAGTGTATGTCATAGAGCTGTAATAATCTGATTGCTGTTCTTTAGGACAATTGTGGGAACGCACATGGACGCAGAACCAAATTAGGGTCCTGTTTACCACTTCCTAAAACTCCTCTGCTTCATTAGGGGCTGGGGAATAAAGGAAGCTGTTGGATTTTGCTTGTTGTACAATGAAGGCAAGGAAAAAAGTGAGGTCATGTGGGGTATTTATACATGAGTCTTAGGAAACCAATGTATATTTTTCCTTCCACACAAAGCATGGCCTAATGAATGGTTCCAGTTGTGGAAAGGGGTGGCAAATCAGGGGATGGGGTGGGGGCTGCATTGTAAACCTTCCCATCAATGTGTCAGTGGGATTTTTTTCCAGCATCCTGAAGTGGAATAACAGGACTTACACAGGCTTGCACTGGGCTGCAGTGGCAGGGATTTGCAAGGGAAGTGAGCCTGTTTTTGACTTCATCTAACTCTCTTCTTCTTTCTGCACTAGAAATTGCTGAAAATTACACTTTCAAATACAAATAAGTCCGTCCCCAAGCAATTAGCAGTGAGAGAGGGAGGTGGTGGAGGAGGGAGGGCAGGGACTGACAAACACATCTCTTGCAACCTTTCTGTGCAGTTGGGTAAATAAGCTGCAGAGCAGCACTGTGCCCAGCTTCTCACCCTCTTTCCGAAGCAGGTGTGTTAGGAGACGTTTGCAAAGATATTAACCCTGCATACAGAGTGTGTCACTCAGTAATTATGGAAATTAGTTAGCAATTAGATAATGTCACTCACTCTCCACATACAGCTGATAAGCAGTTGAGAGCCACTCCAAAGCAAGGGTGAGACACCCTCCGTGGGCTGCTGAGCAGGTGGCTCTGACCTGGCATTAACAGGCTGCTGTCAAGTTTGGGAAAGTGTGTGGTGGTTGGGTAGCACTTGTCCATGGCATGGTGCCTGCCTTCCCTGACTGGGGATCTTGTGCAGCTCTATCAGTCCTGTGAGTGGGGCATTTCAATAATGCAAGTCGGTGCGTTTCCTACAGTGTGTGTCGTGTGTGTGAGATGCTGAGCCGTCTGTTCAGTGTGCAGGTTCCTCGCTGTCACAGCTCTCAGGCAGGCCAGGGAGGCGGTGCAAGCTGTTGGAAGTGCAGTGGAGGTAACTTGCTTGCTGGTGTCCATCATGAAGTCTTTTTTTTTTTGCAAGATGTGATCATGCTGTAACAAAGTTTGAGATTTCTCAGGGATTCTATAGTTCTTGTCCCAAACTCTAATGTATTGCTATGGTAGCAGTGTGCTGTATGAGGCTGCTAGGTAGTATTTATGCTAAAAATAAAATGGTGAGAGCAGAAAATTATTCATTCTCAGTGTGTCTTGGAGGATCATTGTGGGAATGGGTGAGGCACAGAACTGGTGTGTCAGGGTTTACTCTCCTGAAGTTGGGATTCAGATCCTGCCTGCTGCTATAAAGGGCACTGGGTCTTCTGAGTTGTTCTTAAAGACCCTGCCACTGTGTGGTGAGATTTGCTCTCAAAGACTTTGCTGTGTGAGACACAAAACTGGAATAATGAGAAGCGCTGTGAGTCAGGACTGACACTTGCTGACAGAACTCTGGAAAAGCCACAGATGGCCCCAACCTGCTAGTGGCTGGGTGTGGGCAGCCTTCCCAAAATCTGAGCTGAAGTGTCTAAAAGGCAATGAAGCACCCAGCAGTGACACCTATATTTCATATTTTGTGTGTCATCTTCCTCTTCTGAAACAGCGCTGGCACTGCCTTCTTTCAAAACAGCTAGAAAGGGATTACCTTGGCTTCTCTCAATCAAAACAGATAGGGATTGCCTTGGCTACCCTCAGTCAACAATGCTATTGCTATTTAACCATTTCTGCCTGGTTTCCCTTCATAACTGTGCCTTTTGTCCTCGCCTAATGAACCTGTATTGTTACAGAAATCTATACCCAGAGGTAGCCTACTCTCTTTACTGTAGCTTTGAAATATCCCAAGGATTGAAGCAGCCCATGGAGACTGAGGTTTCTTTGTGTGTATAACACAGGGTTTCAGCAGCCTGGAGTTGGAGAGATTGGTAGGCTTTTTGGTGAGGCATTGGAAGTGTACATGGACATACATCTCAGCTGTGGTTATCTATCATGTTGACACCTGCTGCTGTGATTTACAGCATCTTTCACTGGTTATCAGAGTTGGCCTTCTGAAAGAGGGAGAGAAGTGTAGTAAGACTGAGGGCTGGTTTTGATGCAGGTGGTGCAATCCACCTTGCCCAGGGGAATCGAAAGCTCAGGTGAGAGCCCTGAAGCATTGGGGTTTCTGTGGGTGGTTGGTGCCATGCTGGGCTTGCCTCCCTTCTTAGCTCAGGCTGATCAAAGAGCTGTCTGATGGAGCAGTGAACTTTGCTACAGTGGTAGTAAATGTTCCAGGGAACTGTGAACCTGTGAGCTGCTGGAAGCACATCACTGGCTAATTTACACACATTATGATATTCCTGTTCCCATTTCATCAGTAATTCCAGGTTTGGGTCATCACTTTCTCCTTTACCTTCCTCTCTCTCTCTTCTCTTTCTCCATAAATCATGGGCTATTTTAGTGGATCCACTAGGGAGCACAGAGAAGAAAGGTAAATGGACAAGAGCCACATGATTTCTTTTCCCAATTAATTTTTCAGGGCCCCCCAAAAACCCCATGAACTGAGCCAAGTCATAGTTATTGGGAAGACAAACAACTTGAGCACTTGGGTCTGTGATTTTTTTTCATTTTACACCTCTCATAACGCCTCCTTTTTCTTCCTTCCATTCTCCCTACCAAGCTGTTAACAATTAAAAGGAATTATCTTCCCTCTGGTTTTGACTTGATTTTATTTGTGTTTATAGCAGTTTAGATAACACACTCCACTCAGGCAGCTGCAGGGAACAGGCCTAGTTTCCACTGGGCACTGGAAGCTCACATTTTTCTCTAACGTTTGGATTTTCTTTTAATTGATCTCTTTTGCTTTCTAAGTGACTTGTTTTTTGTGCTGGCTAAATTTATCAGACTGACAGACTTACAGCTTCTGCAGGTCCCTAAGGCGGGTGAGGCTGTGACTAGGTGAATTGTCCCCTCCATTTTGTAGTGGTTCTCTTCCAGGTCAACCTCTGCCCTTACCAAACTGAAACTTTTCAGCACTGCCTGTTTCTGTGGGCTTTTTCCTTCAGAGCAAGAGGGGCAATGGGGTTGAAAGGCATCTGCTATGAGCAACAGCAGCCCCAGAGACTCTCGTTGTCCACAGCATAAAGCATTTTTCCCAAGCAAATACTGCCTCACGAATTCCAATTTGTGGAAGCTGTGTTCATGCTGTCTTCTGTGAGGCTGAAGGCCTTGATTCTCATCAGCTCCTTTCCTGTTTTGTATCTGTGCTAATGTTAGCCGTTCCCAGAGCTGTTCCTGTGCCCTACCCATCATTGTGAACAAACACCTCTGTTAATAGAAAATTTACTTTCCCCTTAGGTAGACTTTTTAAAGAATGAACCTAGCTTTGTGCTGTCTTTACTTGTCACTTAAAACATCCTCCTACACCAGGCATACAGTCTCCCACATGCAAATACGCAGAAGTGAGTTAAATCCCAGTGTTAACAGATATAACTCACTGAAGGCAGTTTAGAATTCGTTGCTGTTAGTTAGGGGTGAATTGGGCCTTTTTGCCAAACCACTAGACCAGGGTAAGTGGTTAAATGTTTATACAGTTCTTAGCATCTAAACTACAAGTTTGCTATCATCTAAGCTGTAGGTTGCCATATATAATTTGCATAGCATGTGTTTCCAGGTTGCAGAGGTCCCTGTTAGAGTGTCTGAAGTGTGCAAGACATGTAAAGTAAAAGCAGCTATTGCATGACAGGCTGACAGCCAAGTTGTCTTCTCTAATGCTTGCTTGGTGTGCTAGGAAGCATAATGTAAGTAATGAAATGGGAAGATTGGATAATGTCTTCTTTTGCCCTGTATCAACTTTTAAACTCCAAGGAACTCTGGTCTTTGCCCTAAGCATTTTCATGGAGAGGTAGTTGTTATTGAGAAAGCTCCAGCACCATTTCTCAGTTAAATCAATGTGATTGCATCCATCAAAGGAGTTAAATAATGTGGTGTATTTTTACATTGCTCAGCACTGTTATGAGTGCAGATCACTTAATGAGTTCTCTGTTTGGTCCTCTTAGTTTTGAGGACATAGCTGTCATTGCTGCTTTGGAGAACTGCATAGTCAGTTGCAAGCATGAAGGAGTGTCTGGGGTATCAAGAAATGTAAATGAGTTATTGGACAATATGTTAATAAACTTCATGGTAAAGAGATGGTAAGAGGACTAACTTCTCTCTTTATTTTTTTGTCTTGACCTCACAGGTCCTGCAAGCTCCATGAGTGCCAAGCAGTGAATTATGGGCTGGGTATCTACCAGTGCATCATGAAGATTGAATTTAGTTTTGCCCTCTTGAGGTTCACATGCTTTATGGATTCACTTTCTCTTCTGTCTCACTGCCACCTCTGTCAGTATTGTCATCATTTCTAGAAAACAAGAATTTTAGGCTTGTGTTGGACTTTGGCTCTGCCTTTTCTTCCTCCTGGAACACCAGCGTCACCTTTGTGTTCTACCAAAACAAATTACTGGGTTATTTTACCCTTCACAAAAGTACACTACCTGGAGAGGTCACTTCATATACCCTATGCTTCTGACATAAAAGCCTCTGAATCCTAAAGGATAACTGAGATCTTTCCTTGGGGAGGAGACATTTCCTCTTGGTCCCGTGAACTCGCTCACTTTCCACTTACTCTCCCACACTCTATCACTCTTTCTGCTCTCCTCCTCTTCCCTTTGGATCTAACATTTAGTGTGGACTTCTGGGGTTTTCCTCCCAGCACTGTAGCATCTGGTTTTCTCCTAGGGAAGAGCAGGTTGAAACAATGGGTTTCACTCTACATTCCGTCTACTTCACCTTGAAGGTGAGTTTGCTTCTGGGCTCCTTGCTGGGTCTCTGCTTGGGTCTGGAGTTCATGGGCATCCCCAGCCAATGGGCCCGCTACCTCCGCTGGGATGCAAGCACGAGGAGCGAACTCAGCTTCCAATTCAAGACCAACGTCTCTGCTGGGCTGCTTCTCTATTTTGATGATGGTGGTGTCTGTGACTTCCTCTGTCTGTCCCTTGTTGATGGGCGTATCCAGCTTCAGTTCAGTGTGGACTGTGCGGAGACGACAGTTACCACAGACAAGCAGGTAAATGATAGCAACTGGCACTTCCTGATGGTCAGCCGCAATCACCTCCGGACGGTGCTGGTGCTGGATGGTGAAGCCAAGCCGGGTGAGGTGCGTCCGCAACGCCAGTATATGAATATTGTCAGTGACCTGTTTGTTGGGGGAGTCCCACTGGACATTCGTCCTGCTGCCTTGACTCTTGATGGTGTTCTGAGTGAGCCTCCATTTCAAGGATTTATCCTGGATCTGAAATATGGCAACTCTGAGCCACAGCTTCTGGGCAGTCAAGGGGTCCGACTGGAAATGGAAGGACTTTGCTCGGAAAACCCCTGTGAAAATGGTGGCACTTGCTTCCTTCTGGATGGCAAGCCGCACTGTGACTGCTCAGCCACTGGATATGCTGGCAAGCTATGTTCTGAAGGTAAGAGACTACTTCCCTACTTCCCACTGGACTTTGCATAATCCAAAAAGTTAATTTGTTACTTAGCAGGGCTATGATAGAGCTCTTATTCCAGCTGGTGCTTGTCAGAGGAATTAAAGTTCCACCATTCCTATTCCAGCTGGAAGTAATTAAATGGGAGTAGATAGAAAGTATGAGCAATTGCAAGAAGCACCTTTCTGAAAGGATGCTGCATTTGTGGCATGGACAGATTTTCATCATCATCATTCATTTCATTAGCAACTTACTAGAAAGGGCAGAGAGCATAAGTTGGTCAATACAGACATACTGTAGATTAGTGTTGGTAAAAGCAATGGCTATTGAGTGAATTCTGCTACCCGTATCCCTGAAAACTGAGTGAAGTGTAAGCAAACAGGAGCCATGTATATATGGGAGCCATGTATATATGGCTAACATAACGGACTGACAGCACATTCCATGCATCATTTGATGTTGGCTGTTCCTAGTCTGTGGAAGCCCCACACTTCCCTTGAATTGCTTGCATACTAATTGTTGAATGGCACCTTGATTGTTTTAGCATCCTTGATTAAATTGCTTAAATTGCTTTTTAAATTGATCTTAGTGTTGCAGAGAGAAGAGGGATTTGCATGTTTCTACATTGTTTCGTACTCTCTTTTAGAATTTGAATCTGAAAGTTTTAAGTCATGCAAACCACATGATGAAGTATATTTTAGGAGTTTTCCCTTGGTCTTTAGCAGTGTGATGGTAATTAACTCTGTATGTGCAGGGGACTTAAGTACGTCAACAGGAAATCTCAGTGTGAGTTTGAGAATCTCATCACATCACTTTTTATGACATTTGGCTTTAAACATGAAACCTGAACACAAAGTGTGCAATCTCAAGGGGGAAAAAAAAACCCTTGAAATTTTGTCAAAATGCAAATACTTGCAATAATATATTTTCACAACTATCATTGCTTCACTTAGTTTGGCAATGAAACTGGATTAACCAGTTTAATATCTAAAATGTGAGAAATGCTGAAAATAGTCCTTATACTCTTGATATCTAAACAAAAATCCTTACAGCTTACATTTACAGTATAGATGGAGAAGTAAATATGTTTTTATAGGAAGAGAAGGTTTGAAAAATAAACATAGCATCCATATGTGCATTCATTTTAAGGTGATCTTAATGATAATGGAAAATTTGTCTCTATATCCAAACAGTACAGTAACAGTACATGACCAATAAGCAGGAGGTGTGTGCCTGTGAAGTGCTGAACACCCAAATTCTTTCTGGTCTTTTGCTCCAAACTCATTAGATCCAAATTAATAATGAACCAGAATATTTTCTGTACTTGAACCAATAGTTACATGGGGCTGGAGAGACTTCTGGGTGTGACCAGGCAGTACTAGAGGTGAGTCCTTGGGCCTGATCCTCATACATGTACAGAGCAAATACACCTCATGTCTAAATGCCAGCTATGGTGATGGAAGATTGCAAGAGCAGAACAGGCATGTGGACCCTGATAAGGCTCTTCCTGCTGCTGGGCTAAAGGATCCAGACTCCATGGGGAGCTGCTCAAGACATCAATAACATGGTTTTCGGTGAACATCTTGAGAAAAGACTTCAAGTGAGCAGGAATTCCACGTACCTGTGGGGCAATTGTAAGAGCTGTACTCACAACCTGGATGGTGGACTTTTCTACATTTCCTGGGTGGGTGGAACAATCTGAAATCTATCTTCTAATGAATCCAGGGATATTTCTGTTGTGGACAACATGGATCAAGCAATGCTATTGTTACCTTTTGAAGCCATGAGTCACCATTGCTGTTTGTTTCCTCTAGTGATTCATCAGTTTCCAGACGTACCTTCTATTAAGGGTGAGCAAAGAAGTTTGTCACGATGTGCCTTCTTAAGTAAACATTTTTAACTCACTGTTAGCTGGGGTCTGTTCACTCTCAGAGAAGATGCTACACAGAGAATTTTGCAATGGATAAAATGTAGAAATTTCCACAAACGGTCATTACCTTGTTTGGTTCTTGTTTTCTCATGTATTACTAAATGGTGTATATTTGGTTTACATTAGAATTTTGTAAGCAGCCTTGTTTTCTGCCTCCTTTATGCTGTAGTGGTGGTGATTTCTGTGTGTTAAATGCTGTCACTGAAAAATGTTACAGTGTGTGTGCAGATTGTGAGAAGGGGAAAAACGAAAGAAAAGCTGTTTAGTAAGTGGAGATAAGCAAACAAAGAAAAGTGGCAAGAAAACAAAACAGGAACAAAATTAAGTATACTTACCTTTTTATCTGACTTCCAAAAATGTAGCCAACTCCAAAGATGATGTGTTTCAGTCCTGTGAGTGTGGCATAACCTTCACTGCTAAACAGTAGGATGTGGCAGGAATGGCAAAACTGGATACAGGCTTTTCCTGCCTGTGGCTTGATTGATCATTAAACAACTTGTATTTTCTTTGTTTGCTTTTCTCCCCCCCAAGAGATTGAGATGTTTATTGTCAGAGCTGTTCCCTTTTGTTCTGTTTCCTTATCCTGCCTCTGGATATTTGCAGAAGTAACATGTTTTTTCATTCCCAGGCTCATTTTTGAAGAAGACATGCTCTTTCAACTGAATATCAACAACTCCCTTTTTTGGGGTACCCTTAACTCCAGTACAGTATTTACTAGTCTGTAGTCTGTGTGTGTATTTTTGTTTTGTCACCAGAGTTGGCTCTTTTACTGGAAACGGATGGGATCCAATCAATAACAAGTTTTGTTTGAACAGCTAAATATAATGTGTTCCTCTTTAATAATGAGTTCTCTTGACAGTGTCCAGGCCCATAACTTGGCTATTGACTGATACCCATGTCTGCAGATGGTAAAACCAAAGCAAACTTATTTATTCTGTGGCCAGAGTTTTAACAAATTAATAGAGAGTGGAACCTGCTGATTCTGTACCGTGACAAAATGAAGCTCCATTTACAGTATTAGGGGCTACTGTAGCTCCAAGTTCACTTCCAATTATAGTGAATACCAACAGAGAACAACCATTCCATGCTGAGACAAGACTGGGAATCCTGTCCAAAATGTGCTTCCAATGTGGAGAAAAAAATGCTGGTACTTCATGTGCACCCAGAGTTAGCAGGATTGTGTATGTCATTGGAGCCACATACCCAGCTGGGTACCTGAGCAGGTACGAGTTGTGTGTCTGAGGTTATACAGTGGGAGTGCAAGTGCGTGCACACTTTGGAAGGATTGGCTGTTTTGAGTAAAGTATGAGACTATTTTTATTGCAGTTGGAGTAAACTGGTTCATTGAATCTGACAGCTCTGTAGGGTACAAAGGATGGCTGATTTGAGTAGCAATTAGTTTGTATGTTTCTGGGCAATGGTGGCATTAGACGTGAAAGCTGAACTCAGAGACATCTTCCCCTCTAATAAACCTCATCAGTCTCTGTGCGATCAGGCTGCTGCCAAGAGAATGAGATTCCTGTAGAATTTGAGCAGCACAAATACATTCATATTGCTGGGAAAAAAAAACCCAACAAAACCTTCCTCATGCAAATTTTGTTAATGGAGCTGTTGTAGAAGCCAGATGAGCATGTTCCTGTCTGCTCGTTCAGAATCACGCTGTCAGCCTGCAAGAAATTTTCTCTTCCTCTGACACTGCTGTATTTTGGCCCAAGAGTTCACCCCTCTTCCAGGACTTCTGGACTTTGTGAGGAAAGGTGAACAGATGTGCTTAGAAATGACACTAACTGCATATAGTTGCAGAACCAAGACGTTGATGTGATCACCAACCTCACAAAGCACCATGCTGAAGCCTTTGTCTTGCCTGCAGGGGCTGTTTCTAAACGAAGCCTGAATAGGGGCTTGATTGCACCTCTTCCCTTGATTACAGAGCAAGATTTCCTGGGGATGCTGCCTGCTGAATGACAGAGGAGCCCGTTGCTCTGTAATTATCACACTTTTAAGTGCAGCGAGAGCAGATTTTTCTACAGCCCCTCAGCTTCATTTTAAGTGACAAGTTACTGCCGGATTTATCCTCCTTCTGCCCCTTTGGAGCAGCCCACTCTTGGCTGTATCTGAAGGGACTGCCTAGCCTCACTTGCAGTTGCTGTTTATCCCTGCCAACCACCCCAATCTTTGTCATACTAGGGTCTAGTTTGGCACTTTGCCATGAGCCTGATGGTTGCACTTAATTTGCATATACATTTACATACATTTTGTAATCAGAAACAAATGAACATGACCATAATATTTGTTTCCAATTGCATATTCCTTGATAGATGAATATAAATCCATTGTTGTTGAATTCACCAGCAATAAACAGTTGCAGACTCTTCATTTGGTCTTGTGCTATGCTGTTGTAAAGGACAGCAGGGAGTTCTGGAACACACTTTGGAGGGGCCCAGATCTTCACTCACCAGTGCAAAACTCTAGAACTGATGATTTCCAAGGTCTGTGGAGCAAATATTGCAAGGGGAAAGTCTGCTATTTTATGTCACGGCACTGGGCACTGGGCAGAAAGCTGGTAAGAACTCTGCTTGTGACTTAATTTTGCCACAATTTGTTTTCCCCCCTCTCTTTCTCTTGCTCATTCTTCCTGATTTAAATTCCTTTGGTTGTATTTAAAATTATAATCTTTTTTTACGGTCTGGTTGTAATTTTTTGATATATTGCCAGATGAGCACCAGAGAAAGATGATATGTTAAGATAATAATTGATGTTTATGAAGTGCGTTGAAACTCCAAAGTGCAGTTTAAGCACCATTTGTTATTCTGAATGGTAAATATTAAAACTGAGCAGGAGCCACAGAATCTGAATATAGATCCTACATCCCCTTTCACAGGAGATGCCTAGGACCCATTTCCCTTTACTAAGGGTAGACTGCCTACAACTCCAGAGCTAGCTGGATTTGTTTCTTGGTCTCCCCTGCTTTTAATGCAAGGAGCTGCAGGGAGATTACAGGACCCTGTCTGGTGAGTGCCATTGATTCAAATAGTCTAGCTGCATTACATGCTGACAGCTATATTCTTCTTGTTTCACTCTCCTGTATTATAGATGACCATGAGGCTACAATCCTTTTCTGCTTGATTGCAGATCAGCTGCAGACCTCAGGCAAGAGAGAAGTTAAAGCCCCCAGTTAGGCAAGGCTTGGACATCTCTGATAAAACGAAGCAGGTAGTGGTTGGGTACAAAGGATATTGATATTTGGTGTGAGGTGGAACTGGTGAAGAGTGAGAACAATTTGTGGGCCAGGAGAAGGTAGAACTCAGGATAAAAAAAAAAAACAGGATCAAAATATCACTTTACAAAAGAGTAAGCCATGGCACTTATTGACCGATTACAGCAGTGGTTCTGTATTGGTTTTACCTGCCTGATAGTATAAGGGAACGGTTCTTGGTTGCTACAAGGAATAGATTTGAATAGGCTGAGTGAGCTTCTGGAGGACTAAATCTAGCAGGAGTCTGGATAGCAGCTTTCTGTCAGCCTACAGACCAACCTGCTGGCTCCTGCTCTATCCCATAGTGTGCACCCTAGGCAGTGAACTGGAGTTCTGGGCATTACTAAAGAAACACTGAATTTCAATGAACCAATAATAATTATGAAAGTGATCAGAGTCAGAAATTTCTGTTTCCTACTTATGAGTGGGAGATAATTTGATTTCAGAAGAAAGGTTTACTTTCTTTTGGTTTTGCCCTAAGGGGAAAAAAATGGGGTGGGGGGAGGGTAAGAGTTGATTTATTATTACTGTACTGGCTTCTGCTGAGCTAGGCAGCTTGCCATGGAGGTCAATCAGCAGTAAATGTAGCCCCAAGCAAGACAACACATGCTGTAGCTGTTGCTTTCATCCTTATTCCAGTATGGAGGTGTGCAGGGCATTTGCCACGGGGTAATTTTTGTTATGTTTTGGTGGAAAATGGAGGGCAATAATCCTTGCCGATACCTTGAGGATGCTGGAAATGGCGCCAGAAAGCTCCAGGGAAAGAATTGGAGGAGAAGCACATCTGTCCGGCATGCTCTGTCACTACTAAGAGAAGATGAGCCTCTACACGTCCATCTGAGCACTGAGTGTTCCCTGGTGCAGGAGAAGGTGGTAATCCATGTGATGAAATGGTAGAGTGGCCACCTGTCCTGGGCCAGCTTCTGATTTCACTTTGCCTCTTGTTTCATTGCTGACCCACTTTTAACTTGATTGACAGAAAAGCTTCTTTCTCTCCCTATAAAAAGCAAGGCAACTGCTATGTTATTGCTGACCAGAGCAGCAATGTGACTTCTGGGTGTATGTGTGTGTCTCTCCCACAGTCCTTCATTGCAGACAGACTCACTGCCGTTGCACACTTACCCTGCAGAGCAAAGCATTTGCCCTTCTTCCATCCATGAACAGGTCCAGGAGCTGGCAGCTGGGTGCAAAACAGCCCAAGGGCTGAGAGAGGTAGATGTGAGGAGACAGGGAGGACTGTGAATGTCAGAGAGTACTTGATGCAGGACTGGTTTGGATTTTAATGTGTTTGCTCTGAAATGGGGCTGGGACCTGACTACACTGGATTCATATTTTGTGTTGCTGGCACCATTGCCAGTTATGCTGTGTCAGCTCTCGAGGCCCTGTGTTCATGTACACTTGTTCACCTCATTATTCTGTAGAGACCACGGTATAACATGTAAAGGAAGTGGAGTGGTGCAGCAGAACTTGAATGGTCTGGTCATCAGAGCATTAGCACCTAAGGAGCTAATTTCCATTTCTGCCACAGGCTTTCTATATCCCCAGAGTGATTTGCTGGCAGACTAAAGGACTCAAGACTGAATCAATTGACCTTTTTTTGCAGGGGATATGTATCTGGTTACCTCTATGTCTCAGTTTCCGTATCTGAAATATGTAGCCAGTAGGGCTTCCTGTACCTCCAGGTGTTAAGAATCCAATATGCTTCTGTATGACAGTGATAGAGATGTATAAATATCTGAGCATGACAAGTAAATGATTATAATTCATGAACATCCAGTAGGATGACCCGGTTCGATTGTCAGTTTTCTAGCTAGGCTTGCAGTTAGAAATTAAGGTGGCTTTCCTTGTTAAGTGTCTATCTTTGAGGAGTGCTCCTCATTTTTCTTTTCAACAGCAATCGCCCCGTTTCTTACTGCTGTGTGCAGTGTCACCCTTCCCAGGCCAGGCTGCAGTTGTGCTGGTAAAGAGAGAGCCTAACCAGCAGTGTAGCCTCTTCCCTGTTGGTGACATGGAGTGGATGCTGCACTGCAGGGTGCTGATAAGAGCAATGGGAGAAAGAGAGCTTTTGACATTTATTTATTTATTTTTTTTTAATCTGACCTGTATGCTCCATTGACTTCCCCCAAATGTCCTCTGCCACAAACCTCAGATGCTGATCAGATGCTTTTCCTTGTATGGTGACCCACCTCTGCCTACCTGTCTGCACTGGCACTCTCCCTGCTGTGGCTGCTCATTTCAGCCTGCCCCTTTCACCCTCCATGCTTGAGACTTGCCTCGACCTTGTGCTGTCAGGGAAAGCAAAGAGAGCATAAAAGGCTACCCGAGCAGAATGGCAGAGTTTGCACTTCCTCTGTTCCTGTATGAATCATTGCATAAAAAGCAGGAAAACAGAGAAGAAAGCCCATTAGATTGTTTCTGAGTGTTTAATTGGTGTAAAGATGGCAAGTGTTTTGTGGTTCTAAGGCACTGAAAGGGTGGGTAAAAATCTTTCTTTTTCTGTTAACTCTTATCAAAGCAGCTCTAACTGCTTATTAGATACAGCAGGTGTATTTGTAGCTGGCCTGCATTTTGCAATGTAGGCCAAGGAGGAAAGGGATACTTGGCTTATGGGATTTTGCTGTGAGGTGTGGTCTTCCTCCTCTTATTCATGGAATTTGACCAGTTAAGTAACCTGAGTGAGTATAATGGACTGCATTTGGCTCAGTATTCGACAAGAGACCTGTATCAGAAAGGATGAAGCAGTTCCTTGGTAGATGTAGAAATTTGAGCTGTATGTTAAAACCAGGCTTCAATCTCTAATGCTGCTGTCAGGCCGCATAGTTTGCTTGGCTGCTGCATTTATTCAGAAGCCTTTCTTGGACTCAGTAGTCTCTTGAGTGGATTTTCATTTCTTTGTGGTTTGTTGCCTTAGTACTTGAGAAAAATGACACTGTCTGAGTTTTCTAAACCTCTGGTGTGTCCCTGCAGGCATGCTTTTGATTTTTCTGGTCTTTCCTGCTGCTTCCATCTTACAAGCCTGGCTTTCAGGGTCAGAATGCCTCTCAGTACCTTTCTCTTCAAGGTAATATGGGAGAAATCCTTGGAACTAAGGGCATGTTTGTCCACTGAGGCTGGTCAAAAACAACAATTGAGGCAGTGATGGCTGGCAGTGAAGAGAGTGGCTTGTGTTGAGATCTGCAAATCTCACAGTTCAGTGGTGTTTGCAGCTGAATTCCTTAAGCTCCTTTCTGTATGTTGCTGAAATTGCTTGTACTCCCCCCAGTTTTTTTTAAAGGGGGAAAAAGTGTATGGAATAATTCCTTAATAAATTGCTGATTTAAAAAAAATAAGAGAAAAAAGAAAAAGGTGCATTTTGCAAAGAAGAAAGGAGATTAAATTGCTTGTCTAGGACCACCTAAAAGAAAAAGCTGGGAAAGTGTTCAGAATTTCTGTACTTTTATTTCTGTCTTTTGCTTTTTTTCTCTGTGGCTTCTGTATCTCCCCTGGGACTTGGTGAGACAGGAGATGGGGGGCTGTGCGAAGGTACCACCCTGAATGATGCCCACCAGATCTCTGGTGTAATTGGAGATCTGTGTAGGTCCTTGTAATTCACATAGGTTTGACTTTTAAGGAAGATACCAGATTGATGAACATAAAAAGCTATGGTTGGATATATTGCCATCATGAAGCAGTAGCATTGTTATATCTCTCAGGATAACCAGAATTAGAGGTATGTTTATATTAGTGTCAAAGATGGGGCACAACTCATACAGGCATGCCTAGCTGATAATTTGACAGATTAGGTACTGGTAGCTGTGTGATCACAGCAGCTTGGAAGGTAGTCATATGATGTTGTTAAAAGTTTATTATTGTGTAGGGGACCCTCTGAATATTGGATGCTGCAGAAAAGGCAAAATCCTCTTTCCTCAGAGTTCCTCTAGTGGGCACTCTGTTGTTGGAGATCTGATTATTTTTTTCCTTTATTGAAGAGAAAAAAATTAAAAAAGGGCTCCGATGATCAAATTGTAATTTAGCTTGGTGGTTGTCTTCTCCTAAATTCTCTATTTTCCTTCATTGCTTAAGCTGAAATGCTCAGCTGTGTCTCAACTACAGCAATGAACACATCTACAACAAATTCCAAAGACTGCTGGTTTTGAACAGATGAGAGACCAATAGATCTATGTACGTTATCTCTACTTTGCATCTTAGGCAGAAATGTATCTGTAAGGCAGTCTGGTGTTTGCCTGCTCTATCTTGTGGCATGTTCGAACGAAACCTGTGTGGTTACGTTTTGACCAGCTAAGACATGTCACAATCAGGCAGACTGGAAATGTTTTATGTGTGAGAAATGGTGGTTTCATTCAGATCCAAATATATAGGAAAAAAACCCCAAACAACTGATTTGGTTGATAACCTGCAGAAAAAAAGCAACTTGTTTTTATTTTGTAGAATTTCTGAATTCTGACTTTGTTTAAAATGTAATATATATTTATTGCACATATTGCAGCTTATTTTATAACTTACTGACATGATTTTTCCTAATATGGACCCACTACTGATGAACTGCAATATATCACAAAAATGTTTAAGTGTTGTAAAGAAGGGGCATATACTCCCACAAGCACCAAATGGCACTGGACAACCCCATGAGGCTCCAGCTGTGGGAACTGGAGGCAACAGGAGACCTGAGCATAGATTAAACTTGATTAGAGAGGAGAACACACTTCTAGCTCAAAGTCAGCCAGTGGAGCCTGGAGCACAGGTAAAGCAAAGACCAGAGTGGTGCACCTTAAAACCTCCCAGGAGAGAAGAGTGATGTGCAGCACTGTTATCATATCAATTCATTGGAAGAGACAGATCTATAGCTACTGCTCTTTGTCTAGAGATCCAGTAAAGAAAGGGCCCAAGGACTAATTTGAGTGGACTGGACTTGAGTGAGCTCTTCCCCATTTGACTTCTCAGATGTGCCAGTATGATTCAACAGTGCAGTCTCTCTACAGTGACAGTGAAGGCAGCAAGGCCGAGTATATTAATGAAGAACCACAGCTGCTGATTGGAGATTGTCAGCAGTTTGGTCTTCGGCTTTTTAGTGTGTTGGGTTGAACTGCAGTAGTTTGGAATGTAGCTGGACCTAAGGACTGGGCAGCAGGCATTCACAGAGAAGAGTGTAACAAATACCTCTCAGTAAAAGAAATGCTCTTTGAAATGCAGCCAGTGCAAGCTGAGATTTGGGCTGGATGAGAAAGGCTCTGCTTGTGAAAATCACTTGGGATCTGCAGTGGTATGGCATGACAGCCATTCTTGAGCTCTGGGATGTTTTCCCTGTCATTGCTGCTAGCAGTGTGGGGATTCCCAGTTTGCCCGAGGCAAAAGATAGCTAAACCAAAGTACTAAGTAACAGATCCTCTATCTTGGGAAAACAATTGGCTGTGATTTCAGACCTCATTTGTCAGTGGTGTTTAATTATAGCCATGCTACCACTTAGAGTGGAGGTCATTGCTATATTGTAGGTCTATTTCATGCTCCTTCTGGTCTTAAAAATCTATGACTCTATATCCCACTATTTTTGGGGCATTTGTAACAGTCACCACTAGTTTTCTTCCAGAACTGAAATTGCTTAAGTTTCCTCTTGGTTACTTAACAAAATGTTGTTGTTGGAAAGCTGACAAAACCAATTTAAGCCCCTTTTCAGCTGTGGGAGTGAAACAAAATGTAGGTTACAGCCGTTTTCTCCTTGTGCCTGGCTCTGCTACAGTGTTGCTATGTGAACTATTTGAACTTGCAGATACAGATGTTCCAGGGATGAGCTGCTCTGTAGTTAATACATTAAATGTACGGCTGATTGTGTAAAATGTTTTCTTGCACATCTGGCCCCATAAATTGTATTCAACTTAAAATTAATGTCATACACCAAGTGCTCTTTAGTCAGGCAAAGCCTTCATTCATACTGCTGAAAGATGTGCTTATCTAAGAACTAAATCCAAATCTGGGGCCAGTTCCATGCACACTGTGCCTCACCTAAAAAACCCACTGCACAGGCTCGAAGGACACACACATGTGGGTAGAGCCCTTCCCAAACCTTCGTTCTTGAAGCCCAGCCATGATGAAATCCAAATCTACTTGGATTTGTTGATCTTGTCAGTTAAAAAAATTACTTTTAAGTTGTATTTTGAAAAGTGATTCAGGCACCTTGGAGCTTTGGGACTGGGCTGGAATTCAATATAGTATAGTAGTTTTGATAATTTTGCCTTTGTATTGTGTTTATTTCTGTCATTTTTAATCTCTAAAGATGTGGCCAAAGGAGCTCATTCCTCTGTGAGATTCTTTCCTTGCTTGTGTTTGCCTTTAATAATTTTAATTATCTGATACTGAATGGAAACCAAGACCATTCAAATATTCTTCTTTTAAAACTGAGTGAAGAAGGAAAATTAATTACAAAAATCTTGCTCTAATGTGATGTTAAAATTGTGAATTTCAGAATTAAATGGTAGTACCTGCTACAATCAAAATGCCACATGGCATCCATTCAAATGTGCTTCAGGCATCCTGCACTTGGATTGTGTGCAAGGCAGGAAAACAAAAGAGCTAAAGTGCTGTCAGGTTAATAATAAATTGTGCATACATGTGGCACATTTCATCAGAGTACTCCTAAGCATCTCACAACTACTGATAAATCAGTCAGCCTTCACATCACTGTACCGCACTGTGAAATACATGTTATCTCCATTTTACTGCTGGCAAAACTGAGAGGCAAGCAGAATGTGAATTATTGAAGGGTATCAAGTCAGAAGCTGCCTGAGGTGGAATTGGAATCCAGAATGCTAAAATCCAAGTATTAAAAAATATAGTAGTTTATCTAGTTTTATCCAAGAGTGCTGGAAAAGCCACAAAATACCATGGTTTACATTGAATGTGCAGCTAAAAATGGGGCTTTGGGTTTTAGGGATTCTTGTAAAAATTTCAATTGATTTGAAATTCAAAGAAATACCTATTTTTCTTCTTTCTGGTGAAATGGATCATCCATATCTAAGAAGTTCTGCCCTTTGGGGCTGTTGTTGCATAACTTTGTCAGCTGGAATGATCTTGAACTAGCTTGTTCTCTATTTCTTGCCAGTATGCTACACTACTTGGGCTATGCTTTATGGATCCCCCTGTTAAGCGTTGTTTTATAGTTAGTAATGAGGGAAAATAGACTCATAGGAATAAAAGTTTTAGCTAGTTTTGCCCATCTGTGGCTTGTGTGTGCTTTGATACAACTTTTCAAAACAGGATCTTGTTCCTTTAAATGTTTCCAGTAGAGAAAGGTTTATGGTTTCTCCTAAATATTAAAATGAAACACTAATTTCAAATATTTGAATACTTTAGTGAACATACCCTTGGGTGGAAGGTGAGTAGCGAAAATGTACTGTGGTCTTACATTTCTCCTCCCTTCTGAATTTCTGCAAAACTGCAAAGGTGATGCTCTCGTGTAACCTTGTCTTCCTGTCCAGCTTTCATTGTCAATAAGACAGTGAGTTTTGCTGGAAACTTTGCTCTAGAATGGAGTGGCTCCAACAAACCACTGAAGGCAGGACTCTTGTGCAGGACTTCCAGCTGAGATAGAACTGACTGTATACAAATTTCTTCATATGGGATGAAAGTAGTAGTGTTTTCAGTTTCACTTTTTCTGTTTTGTTTGGTTATTTTTGTAGAATCATTTAGGTTGGAAAAGACCCCCTAATTTACCTACCATTAAGTACTACATCTAATTATTTTTTAAATACCTCCAAGGGATGGTGAGTCAACCACTTCCCTGGGCAGCCTGCTCTAGTGCTTGGCAATCCTTTCCATTGTTGCCTGATGCCTAAGTTCCTGTGGAAATAGACACTCAGAAAAAATATTAATGGAGAAAGATAGATGGTATACCATTAATGAAAGCTTTCAGGGTGCACACCAGAAAGTCTGTGACCACACGTGCCAGACACACACACAGACATGAACACCCGTGACCACGGATGTCATGGCTTTTGTAACTTCTCCAGCAATTTACATATGAGATATCAATACCCAACCATGGTTCTCATTTCCCTCTGTGCCCCACCCATAGGGGTCCTCAGAACTGCCCCTTGGAGATCTTCCAGGACCTCTAGGCCTTCTTCTTGTGTTTTGTCTTCTCACTGTCTACAGGTGGTTTCATACAAACACCATGGCCTTGGCAGGGCATGAGAAAGCTCACCAGTCTGTGAGAAAGAGCTTTAGTAACTCACCTAAGATGTGAACAACCTAGAAGAATCCATGCAAGTTATATAATCTCAAAAATCTACAAAATAAACTAAAATCCTTAGGCATCACCATAAAGAAACTGACCCCCACCTCACTGGAGAGCAGTAAGGTCACCCCTGAACCTCCTCTTCTCCAGGCTAAACAACTTTGGCTCCCTCAGCTGCTCCTCATAGGACTTACTCTCTAGACCCTTCACCGTTGCCCTTCTCTGGATATGGTCCAGCATTCCACTGTCCTTCCTGTTGCGAGGGGCCCAAAACTGAACAGTTTTTAACAGTACTCGTGGCATGGCCTCACCAGAGCCCAGTACAGGGAAACAATCACCGAGGACTAGTGGCCACAGTATTGCTGTTACAGACCAGGATGACACTGGCTTTCTTGGCCACCTGGGCACATGCTGGCTCACATTCAGTGGCTGTCAACCAGCACTCCTAGGTCTTTTTCTGCTGTGCAGCTTTCCAGCTGCTCTGTCCCCAGCCTGTAGTGCTGCATGGGGTTATTGTGGGTCAAGTGTTGGACCCAGCACTTGGCCTTGTTGAACCTCATGCCATTGGCCTTCAGTGCATTGATCCAGCCTGTCCAGATCCCACTGCAGAGCCTTCCCACCTTCCAGCAGATCAACATACCACTCAGCTTCGAGGAGCTCAACTGAGAACTGGCCACCAGCTGGATGTAACTCCATTCACTACCACTCTTGGGGTTTGGCCATCCAGACAGGCTAGTACCCAGCAATGGGTACACCTGTTCAAGCCATGAGCAGAGAAAAGACCACAGGGAAAATGGATTCCTGAAAAGACCTGTTCTTTTTCACTCTCAGCTTAAAAAAAAAAGTTTGAGAAAAGTTCTTTCTTCTGTGTTTGTTGCCCTAAAGTTTCTTCTTTGGATACTAAAAGTGGTTCCAGAATGTCCCGTTTCTGATGTTACACTTGAAAACAAATTTGCCTGGCAAAGTACAGTTATCCAAGTGAGCAGCAAGTTCAGCATGGAATGAAGAAGGTGGCAGATGGGGCAGGATGACCGTGCGCTTATGCTGGAAACAATAACATAATGAGAAGACATGAGTACAGGCTGTTTAACCCAAAAACGCTCTCTTATTTAACATTTAGCATTTAACATGCTGTCCTCCAGCATCTACTCTCTTTTGCTGCATAGCATAGAGGATTATGAGTAGGTCTCCTCCTCTCAGGGGTAACTAACAGTTCTGACCTGGCATTTATTACAACAGCTTTTTAAATTAAATTATTAGAAACTGTAAGCCTTACACAGAAATTATTTTAGTGCAGTGCACAACAGAATTTAATTGTTGGTGCTGTGAAGAAGCACATCACTTGAATTCTTTTACGTCTCATCATCAGAACTAGGCCAGAAGGAAACAGATCTAAACTAACAGGCAATTCCAAGATCAGGAGTGACATTTGTTGGTAGTGCTGTCAAAGTGGATCCCAAGCTACTCAGAGAAAAGTGAGTGGCCAGTCCAGATTGAGAAATATTTGTAGAAGTATTAGTTCCATGATAGATGATTGGAGAATTGTCCACAGACCTGTAACTCTGTGGATCTTTTCCTTAAATCATTCTGGCAGTCTTTCAGAAGCCAAACCACATCTAAACATCAACACTCCAGCTGTTCCTTTCTCAGAGCAGAAGTATGAGTTGACTTTTGTAGCTTTTTATGATTGTGCTGCTTTTCACTGCTTTTCCTCCAGCTTAATTGTCCCATCCAGGCTTGACCCTGGCTGTGTTTGGCTTATCACTCTACTGGGAGAAGTGAGGAGGCAAATAGTGCTCTAACTTTGGCATTGATCCTCATTCCTCTTGCCCCTAACCCTAAAGTGGTATATAGATGAGACTGATTTCAGAGAGGGGAGGTGGAGTGAGAGAGATGACAGATGATGTGAGGAGAAAGCAGAAATGTCAAGATGATCATGGCTGGCAGGGGAAGAGCCTCCTGGTTGTGACTGGCCAGGCCAGCTTTTGCATACTGGCACTGGGAGGCAAAGCTGTGGGAGTCTGGGGGCTGGGCTTTGTGACTGGAGAAAAAGCAAGCAAGTCAGCAAGGGAGAACCCAGTCATGCTATGTGTTTGTGGTGGGAAGGCTGTTCGAGCGTGGAAAACTGATTGGCCTTCAAGGCACTCAGTTGGAAGTTAAAGCTGTACTTCCATATTTGCGTCCTAGTCTTTGTCTTCAGCTAAGTGAAATGTCCACATCTTTGAGGTTCTCTTCCATAACCATCTGCTTTGAGGGCACTAAATTTCCCTCCTTTTGATGTTTGATTCCCTTGCTGGAATTAGCCACCTGATACTAGAAATACACTGCTCACACCTTCCTAGCCCTCATCATATGGATCCCAAGAACCTTGCCAGGTAAAAGAACAACATAGTGATTCATGAATCTCCTTTTTCTTCTTGCAACAGTCTTCTTTTTTCTCACTCCTCTGCTCTTGGCTTTGGGGAGTGACGTCTTCTAGGTCTTCAGATGTCACTATGGATCCTCTTGGGCCTACGTGTTCCTCACACATGAAATCAGAGGAGTTGTAAGAACTTTGAGTCTCCCTTTTCTTCAGTGGGATAATGTAAAGGTGTTGTGACTTTCTTTCATTTCCTTCCAAGCCTTATGACAGAGAACTAGATCATGGAACATGGCTAATAAACTAAACTAATTTCTGAGAAAATACTCATCTCTCTTATCTCCTAGACCATTGCTATGAATTGCTCCTGTCTATCTGTATGGACTCCTCCTGAACTCTCTTGGATTCAAAGCTTTGCTAGCTTTAAGTCATCTATATTTTTCCAAGGTTAATCATTATATGTGATGGACAGAACAGGCATATTTTCTGAGTGTGGGAATCTCAAAAAGGAGCAGATGCTGGATGGTCATTCTCCACAAGAATGTGTAAAGGGCAAGACATGAGGTAAAAGCTCCATCTGCTGGAACAGTCTTTGAAGGTCCTGTTGGAGATAAGCTCTGGCCTCCTGCTCCCAAATGAGGTGCCTTCAGTAAACAGGAAAGCGAAGACTGATATGGAAACTACAGCAGGCAGAAAACAGCCAGAGCTGATGTTACTCAAGGGCTAACACAACAGCACCAAGGCTATTGTGATCATCACTGGTAGTGGAGCCAGCTCCTGTATTTTCTGAGGTCATTGCAAAGGTCCTGCCTCAGACCTTGTCAGGAATAGCCTAAAATTGGCCAGTATCCAGCAAAACAATGATAATCTATATGCCATGAGACTGTGCACTGCTGAGTGATCTGGAATCAGTAAGAAGTTGGTGTACATTGCATTGGAGACAATGGAAAATGTCTTTCCCTATTGGTATGGAGAAGAACTGTGACAGAGTAAGATCTAGTGAGAAAGCACTACTAAGGTCACAGTCTCACTTAAGACTTTATAGCTGTAATTCAGGACAAGGCTGCATGTGCTGAAATACCAGAAGGCCTGACTTGTCTTTTCAAGGGTTTTGCATTTTATCATTGAACTGCAGTCAATGCAATTCTCAGATCAATAGGTTTAACTTTCTTACCAACCTGAAGTTTATTGAGATATTGGAGAATAAGTGTTGACTTCTTCCCTGATAATACAGCCTACACATGTTATACACCTGTAAATTTGCAGTTGTGATTAGGAGCACTTTCAGACTTTAATGAATAAACCTTAGGAGACAGACTCATCCTCTTCTCTAAGATCAATATGGCTGTAGCTCTTTGACCAGTTTGATCTTTTCTATCTTTTTTCCCATTCTTTTTTAGGGTGTCACTCATAAGAAAGCTTGCCTTAATAGAAGTGGATGTTGCTTTCCTTTTGAGTCATACAAGAGACTACATAGGAGTGAAGAAGTAGCTTTTGATCATGCTCCATTATGCCAAAAAATCAGGGAGGTTATTTCCTTGTTCCAGGGCTGAACAAACCTAGCAGATGTGTACATACTGTCTTCTGTCTGAGGTGTAGACTAGTGAAGTGAGGCTTTATCCTCTGACATCACAACAGTTCTTGCATAGCATTACTGAGTCTGTAGGACATACCTTGGAGTGATCCTGTTGACTTCAGTGTTCCTAAGACAAGGCCTGTTTTTTTATTTTTCATCTTACTCTTCCTGTTATTGTGGAAGGTTCATCAAGAATTCAACATTTGAAGTAGAAGAGTGTTCTACTTTCCTCAATACATACAAGCTACAACAGTTTCTCTTTCACCCATAATAAGCAATGAAGTTCATAGACATTGACTGACAGGCAATATTCTCCTCTTGGGTAGTTTCTTCTTCTCTAGAGATTAAACTATTACCCTAATAAGAAGGAAACTGCTTCTTAAATGGTGGTGTGCAGAATTGATGCTGTTTGTTAGATTTTACTTCTGGCCTTCTGTAACATGGTCAAGGTTCAAATCTTCTGTCTAGGCACCCTAAAGCAAGAGGATTGCATGTTTCTACCTCAACATGTTATGGCTAATCCTGGAGAAAAAACCCGTTCCTTATTGTCCTCCCTGCAGTGACAATGGTCATGACCATTCCAGGGCAATATCACTGTAAGGCACAGATACCCAGTTCAGCTATTTGCAGGGGTCAGTGTTGGGCTCTTGGAAGGAGATGAAGCTGCAGTTATGCCCTGGAATAGAAAGTTGTCAGGGCTGGTCTGCATAGTCTTACTGCTTCTTTTACAGGGTTCTGTTGTGGCATGTCTGATAAGCAAGATGTCTATAAAATGTTAACATGATATAAAATGCCGTGAAGATGAACTCAGTTGTTCTCTCTGTTAACCCTGTTGCTCTATGCCTCCGAACTGGCAAGCTTCCTCACCAGACTTTTGGTACCCAGCAACTGATGGCTGCTGAAAAAAATCCTTACAATTGTTCTTCTCTACGTTCTGTTAAAACAGGTCTTTCACAACAGACTGGTTTACAAGGGAAGATACCATGTGCTCCATCTGCTTCTCTATATACTGCTTGTGCTTCGTTTCTACTGGCTTAATTTTTAGTTGTGTGGTTTTCTGTTACTTCCATGTGTATGCTGCCTAATATCCAGGATTAGGTGGTACATTGATTTTCCTGATCATCTCTTACCAAGTGACAGTACTTGGGTTGTCATATCTGTCTAGATGTCTGACTGTCTCCCATCCCCTCTACTTCCATTTTATGTGGATGTGTACCTGGCTATGTCAGGTCTCTTTAAAGTAACAAACTGTTTTGCATATCCAGGCACACTTTGCCAACTGTTGCATGGTCTTCCATCTCTGAAGAAAGTACAAACCTGGCTAGTGAAAGTCCTGAGAAACTTGCTCTAGTCTGACAACAAGGGAATCAGGCAGTTGGAATAGATGGTCGCAAGATGACCCTTCAGACTTCAATTACTTTGTGATTATGTGGTTCTGTGAACTCAGAAGCAGATGTTAGTGCCTGTTTCTGCATCATGCTGTGAAGTGGCACTGGAAAATAATAAATTTTTTAAAATCTAGTTAAACATTATGGCTTTGAAAACACAGCTAGGTCAGGTGTCAGTTCAGGAATGCTGTCCTTCATTCACTCCTTGAAGCAGCTGAAATACTTTTCTCCTACAGTCCTGGAAGGCTACTCTTTCCAGTCATTTCCAGTGATATCCACACTGACATATTCTTGACAAAGAGAGGATTAGTAATAAGAAGGTATAGAAAAGAAGTTACAGTACCCCTTCCAAATCCTTCAGCAATAGTGCTTATGTCCGTCACTGAAATCCAAAGTTGAACTGCATCTCTTCTCCCTAATTGTTATTGTTTTGTTTCAGGGCTGTGTCTTCCTAGTGAAGAAAGTTGCTATTGGCTCTTTGAGTGTGAGACTGATTACTCACCTGGCAGTGAATTAGGCTTGGTAAAATGTAATCAGAATAACCTGAATGGCTTTCCCTGGTTCATGCTGCAGTTACAGACTGTGGAATAAGAGAGGGCTGTGGCTGTCTTTGACATCATCAGATGTGGAGGTACACTCTGAAACAGTCTGACATATGTTAATACCTTCTTTTCCCATGCTTTTGGTTCATGAACACAGAGCTGGATCATGGCTGGTGAATAAGAACAGTTCCTGGAGGAGAGGTACTGGCTTTTGCTCATGTAACAAGCATCTGGTGGAAATTTTCTGCAAAGGGATTGCATTTAGAAATGAGAGACTAAACTGTGTTCTTTCTGTGCTGAAGATCCAGATGAGCTATCAGTGCTGGTGTCTGCCAGTGTGTTTGGCAGTCTTGGTGGGAAGAGGCTGTTGTGCCTTCTTGGTCTATACAGTGCCCAACACATTTGTGTATTTTGAAAGCCAGTTATTATGATGCTGGATTTTCTGGATTCAGAAATCAGCTAGGAAATGAATTGAGGGGTCTACTAATCTGTTCTCACTTAGATCATGGAAAGAATGCTAGCTGGGAATAACTTGGAATCTTTGTTGACATACAGTGGATTCGAACTGGTGGCTTGGTGGTGGAAAGCTTCATACTGTTCACCAGTGTCTTTTGTATAACATATCTGAGATAATGAGCATGGAAGCTATTTATTGCACACATTCTTTTTCACATATTTAAGAAAGAATAGAGATTTTAAAACTTTTTTTTTAATACCAAAAAGATGTACATCTTTTCCAGATCCTGTTTGCATAGGTATGAGGTTACGTATATTATGTTAACACATTAATTTAAAGACAATTAAAAATAAACCAATTTTTTTTTCTGCATGCAAGAGCTGGTAATTTTAGGGACCCGATCCTAGTCCAGTCAACGAAAAGAGACATCTGCTGAATGCAGTGGGTATGAGGTCCTGTGATTAGGCACTTGGGTCTGCATCTGCATGGATCCTGCTGGAGGTCTACATTTAGACAATCACACAAGAGAATTTAGTGTTTTGAAAGATGCAGAATGCAGCTGTTTCCTGTCATTATGTTTCACATTTACTGAAGTCAGCAGTTACTCTTCTCCAAGTAGCGCCTTTCAACAACAAACAAGGCAAATGCTTCCAAGAGAACCTCCTGATGACTTCTGTTTAATTTAAATATATATTGCAGCAGCAAATACAACAATAACATGGAATATAAAACCCGCTAACACATAGTCTAAAAATTATATGCAAGTTTAGGAAGGAGAGGAAAAGAAGATGCATTTCTTCTGATTACTCCTGCTGTATTTAGGATGATAATTGTAAGTTGGAGGAGCGTGCACTATATATTTTTATGTGTAATAGAGTTCTCACTTTTCAGGCATACTGGAACTCCATCCAAATTGGAATTTGAGTAAATGAATCAATAATTAGTTGATAGTTATACCAAATCCAGAGGCATGCTTAAGTGCATTATGGATACCAAATAAATGTCAAAGTAACAGTTTTTATTTTCAAATCAGTAGACAATTCAGGAGGATGAGTGTTTAGAAAGGGAACCTCTAAGTGGTTCCTTGGACAAAGAGACCTACTGAAGCACAAATCTTAGCACCTGATGGCAGCAGGTGGCTAACCAGCACTGTGCCAGCCTTCTCAAAGGAGTCTTTCCCTTAGAGCTGGGGAGCGGATGGGTGAGAGGGATATAGTCTGCAGGGATTTTTCTGGATCTACACAAGAAGGCTCAACAACAAACAGTGTAATAAAATAGACTCTGTAGTAAGATATAATAAAAGGAATACAGATAGTGAGGAAATCTTATATCACTTCAGAGGCTGGGAACCTTGTTTTCATGCTCTGTCAAATGGACCTTGGATGTCATCCCTTCTCCTGCCCATGCTGCCTTTTACTTTGTGTAGCAAAAATAACTGTTTATTGTTTCTTGATGGGTTAGGGTGTTATTTCTTTTGTAATACCCACCAATACACAGCACAGGCTGGCACAGAGCACTGCAGCAGGTTCCTGTGTAGTGGCTGCTACTGCAGTTCTGTGGGCTTGTCAAGCTTCAAGAACAAGGCTCAACAGAACAGACTGGTCTAGTCAAGATCACTAAAGATCACCTCAAACAGGGTTTTGTGCAAGGCTCCTGATACAGAACTGAGTTCCAGATTTATCCAATCTGAATACTATAATAAACCCAGATTTGATTCTATATTACCTATAATTACCATTGAGAAAGAAAGTTTTAACCCCCACCCCCCTTTTTTTTTCCTTGAAGAGATTTATATACTCAGAAGTCTTAGGGAGGTGTAACATTACTGAAGCTGGATTCAGTGGTGAAATACTAATAATTCTACTTAGACCTTCCACCAAAGAGGTACCATGATGATGATGATAAAATAACTGGGCTATGTATGGAGTGGAGCCTGCTAGAGGTCCTTTTTAATGCAGAAAACGCCACCTCGATTTTTCTGGACATCTGCATAGCTTGCAGATGGATGTAATATGCCATTTTTGTCTTGGGATGCTGCGATGCAGCACAAAGAGTGTTGGCACATGGCACTAGTAAGTGCCAGGTGTAACCAGATAAAGGAGCGTTCCTTGCCCTACAAGTCTGCAAGGGTTTCTTCTTCTTCAGAGCTCAGGTGGTGGTCTGTGAGACCAGAGTGGTACAGGGTGTCCTCCCTGCAGTGGCAGAGACATTCCCTCCTGCTGTGAGCAGGGAAGGGCTCAAATACAACAGAGCTCAGCCAGTGGCACAGCATCTCTCTTTCTGTCTCATGTGAGCCTGAGTTGGCAGCAGAAGTGGGAATGGAGAGTCTTCCTTTTTATAGCTCTTTATAGCTTTGCCCCTTTTCTGCAGCCTCTGACACTTTCCAGAGCAGCCTGGGCAGAAATAAACAATGCTGACAATGAGAGTCAGGTGGCTTTGGAGAAGGGAGTCCCTCCTTCTCCCTCCACTCCTGCACAGTATTCTGTGTCTCCAGCTCTACTGCTTCAGATTGCACTGAAGAGAATATTAATATCCTCTAATAACTCTGTCAGACATATCGAGGGATTTGTTTTATTAATTCCAAGACTGGGTACAGCAAATAGATTATAGCTTGGGCCATTTCATAGGCTTAACGAACCCTTTCTCTGCTTACTTATCACTTCCCCCCCACCTCCTAAATCTTCTTGTGTTAACTCCCTTTGCTGTTCTTTGAGTTACTATTTATTGAATATCCTCACTGCTGTATATGTCATAGGAAATATGCCCGAAGTTCATTTGCATCCATTGTTTTTTGGATGATAAGAGAGAAGTGGAGGCAGCATAGTTTGCAAAGGATTTGGTGGTAGTAAATGGCAGCTGTCATGGTGACGTTTTGAGAACAAGGCAAAATGGAAAATACTCAGCATGTTTGCAGGTTCTTCTTCAACAGGTGGAGAGGTACTCTCTTTCTGTGGCATATGGTGAGTAATGCCTGGGTTTCCAGTCTCTGTGTCTGCTTTGCAGGTGATGCAGACAAAGGTGAAATACCACAGGCCTGGTTTCAGTACTTTGAGGAGATTGCAGACCACCTGCAATGAAACTAGTTTTAGCTTCTTGGGTCACATTATGAGTTCACTTTTTAGTGTAAGCCACAAGACATGTCCTGATAAACTAGCATTACTGCCTCTGTTGGATCACAGAGATTTGAGAAGCAGCAGCTATGTTGGTGAATCCAGGGAAGATATACCTGGTGGGAGGGTGTTTAATTTAGGGTCATCCAGCTGGTTGCCATCCTTCCTGATGCCTAAATCAATTAAAATATGATGACCATTGGAGCAAAACTGAGTCCTGTATTCCTAAGATTTATTGTGTGAATCACCTCCAGCTTACAAGAATAACTCTATGATGATGCAGCCACTGAAGTGTCACATGGGTTCATTTAGTTCTTATTAAAGTTAAGGGAAAATTGGGCTCATAATGGCAAAATAGTTTCAATTGTAATTAAAAAATGCAGAAGCAACTGTCCATGGGAATGTTATTGTCTTGCAAGTAGTTTATGAAAGGCTTTGAAAAGTATGAGACTTTCTTACTTTGAAAGGAAATCTGAATGAGGGTAGGAGTTTCCAGCCATAAGTCTGTGCATGGGAGCAGATACAGAGATGCCTAGGTAATGTTGGAGGAGAATGAGAAAGCAGGCAGAAATATAAAAATGTATACTTTTAGGAGGTCACAGGCTCTTGTTTCATCCAAGCTGAGAGGGAAAAAGAAATTTCTCTTTACCACTGAAGATGACCTACTAAAATTAAACCCCAACTTTCTATGTAACTGTGCCACAGCTCCTAATATAAAAATGCCTTATAAATAGTGGTCCCAAATATTGTATCTAAAGGCAGGAAAGTAATTTAGCCCCTTTTTTCCCCCCTGTGAGTGGCCACTTAATTGGAAAAACCTGTGGGACTTCCAATATGTAATATGATGAACCATATAACAGCCTTTGCTGTTTGCATGCAACATTGAATGAAAAATCATAGTGTTTGTAGAGGAGACTGTGTACTGCATGTGTGTAACTTGGGCACATGCACGCAGGAGTGTCCATGTTATTCTATGACATGCTTTGTTTGTCCTCTGGACACAGGAGCTATAGCTTGTTCTTGGCCCAAGGATTGCAAGTGAATTCTAGGGCAGATAAATGCACTTTAGAGGACCTGCAGGCATGATACTGCTAAACAGACAGAGAAGAGAGGGTCTGGATCTGCACAAGGCTCTGGTGAGGAGCAAGGATCTCCAGAAGGGTAGAGTGCTCTTGGGCTGATTTGTTCAAACACAGTCTATGTTTCTTACTCATAAACCTGTCAGTCCATGTTTCTGGTGAGAATAATAGCTTTGTTCTCATTGGAGTTTTGGTCAGATTGATAGTACTGTATACCCCTAGGGGAGGGACAAGCTTCAGATGGGTTTAGACCTGTGCTAAAATATATGCCATACAAATGGCGTGGTACAACTAACTCAAGGATAAAGTTTAAAACTGGTCCTGCTGTGGATAGCTTAGACATCTTTGCACTGTAGGTACAGAATGGCTGCCATAAGCAGAGGGTCTTGATGGACCAGCACTCTTCAATTTAGATTAGAAGTGGCTAAAGTAGAAGGTGAGGCACATAGTTATAATCAAGAATGCTGTGGTGATGCTGAACAGAGAATGTTTGTTCATAGTATTTTAGAAAGCAACAGGTTGGGGATGCCCAATGTGATACATTGAGCTGCAGGTTTTAAATAAACAAACAAAACCAGTTCTTCACCACATCAATTCTAGTTCCAGAAGAGACCTGACAAATTCAAGGAGGGAAAAATCCATCAAAGAGTGATAAGCATTTTGATCATAATGCAAGCTGTTAATAATGGTACTGTGAATTTTCTCAGTTCCTTTGACTCTTCCCTGAGTACCTGCACATAGCTGCAGTCAGAGGCTTGGCCTTGGTGTCTGCCCTGCTCCATTACTGAAGCTGCCAGCTTATGATGCCTGGCAGATTTTACTGACGAGATTGTATGGGTAGAGTGTGTTTTCAATTAGAATAATAAAATCACAGAAAATAGAATTGAAAAAGGTCACAAAGGACAACTGGTCTTTCCAAGACAAGGTCAGGTGATTCTGAAAGATTAGTGAGAAATACTTGTCTAGTCTTTTCTTAATAGTCTTCAATGCTGTTGGGAAACTCTCAGTAGCCAAGCTAGTCCAGAGCCTCACTACCCTGTTGCTACCAAATTTTTCTAACATTAAACCAAAACTTCACTTTCAGCATAATAAGTTTCTTCTCATTCTTTGGTGATACAAAGGGCACTCTGTTTTTTCTGCTTGCATCTGCCTTTCAGAAGTTATACAGTTATCTGTCTTTGTGTGCCTCACAAGACTAGGAACATAACTAGCTGAATGTAGATGTATGGGGGTGTTGTGCAAAATCGCAGGTAGCAAATCCCCTATTTCCTCCAGTGTCCAGGTCCCTAGGATGAAACAAAGAAGTTTCATCCTGTAGTGCTCAAGCACTGTACCTAGGCAGCTTAAGTGAAGATCAGCAGATTTTTTGGAGGGCACTGAGTAATTAAATTCCAGTTGGATTTTTGCTAGTAGTGGGCTACAGATCTATTGACTTTTTTTCCCCAGCGGTGTAGCCAGGACCCTGAGGAATGTACATGAACATATTTGTTGGCATGTGTGGGAGAGGATGGTACTTTCACTGAAAGCTGTGAAATCAGCAAGCAGCTTTATCTAAGAATAGTAATGATACAGAGTTAATTAGAGGGATTATTAGGAATTCATTTCTCTTAGATTTTTCGTGGTTTTTTTCTTTTTGTTACTCTTGCTGGAGCTACATAACTCTGTGCATTAGTTTCTGAAAGCAGCAGGCATACTTGATCCATCTATACCATGTTGATATTAAAACACTTTTCTAAATGGCCAGGCAACTTGTGAAATCATAGTGGTTTATGAATATCTTGGTTGCCTGAGAGGAGAAAGCTTGGCCCCTTAGGATAAAGGGTCCATTTTCTTTAGTAGATCCACTCAAATGTTATATGCTTTAGAGGATGGTCAGTCGACCTCCCTTTTGCCCTGTGGAGAGGCAGGTTGCTTACCATATTAATGTGCACAGTATGGAGAAGAGCATTGGAGGCCT
The DNA here is from genome assembly GCA_013396695.1 of Sakesphorus luctuosus. NCBI lineage: Eukaryota > Metazoa > Chordata > Aves > Passeriformes > Thamnophilidae > Sakesphorus > Sakesphorus luctuosus. Next base: position 452,117 of record VWZD01010533.1, read on the forward strand.
CAAATCACCGTTAATCATTCAGATGAGATTTGAAATCAAATCCCTTCACCTCATTTAAATCATGAGTGCTTTAAAATCACACAGCACTCTTAGTACAATCAGCCAAGTTTCATTCTGTCTCTTTAAGTAGTTCTTGCTGTTCTAACTGACATGCTAAACTGCTGTATAGTGTTCCCATAAGCTGTTAAACATCTGTCTCTTTCACTTCAGAGCTGGCTGCTTTTCAGTACTGGATGAATGATTCCTATATTCACAGCTAATAAGTGCTTTGGGATCCCAAGTATTAGCTGTGCAAAGGCACAGTAGCACAAATGTCTGCAATTCTATGCAACACATCAAGTGAATACTATTCCCGAGAGACTGGCAGCCTGAGAGATCCCATAGGACAAAGGACACAGAGAAATGTAATTGATTGTAATGAACTTGTTTGTGTGTGTGTCACCACTTATCTCTACTGAATAAAATCAGAAGTGTTCAACACTCCATTAACACAAATTACAGGGTCCTATTCTTCTGGAGTGAGACAATAAGGCCTACACCTGCTAGTACTGTGAAGTTCTTCATGATCCCAGTGTGTAGCTCTGTGACAGACATCACAGGCTGGAGGGGTCTTGGGTTTATTTCAGTATCCAAAACATTCAGCAAATTAAATAGAATTGGTCAAATTTAGTTTTGTGGCAATTCCATTGGAATCAGTGAAAAGATACCAGGGATGGATCCTACTACAATTATAAGATGTTAAGTAAATATAAAGGATGAAATCATGATGCTCTTAAAGTAAATTCAAAGTATTTTATTAATTCAGCGGAGCCAAGATTTTAACCTAGTTAAGCAAAAATACAAGAATCTTCAAGGTGTCTGTCTCCTGTGTGGGCATGGGCACTACAGGGATGTGCTAGTGTTTGGAACTGATATAATTACAGAACTCATCTTTACCCAAGCAGATTTTTGCTAGGAGGTGTTTATACAATGGAAATGCTATTTCTTTTTGAGTTGCTATAACCCTCCCAGAGGGCTTGAAACCACTGCATACTGAAGGGAAAGATGAGGAGTCTGCAGAAGGTGGAGTAGGACCATATGTTAACTTGTACCTTAACAGACCAGATTAGGATGGAGTAAGACCACTTTCTAAATCAGCATCTGGAATTAACCCTTGTTTGATGCAGTATTAAGATAATGAGGAATTTGCTCATGGCAATTTGAGGGGTTTCTAGCTGAGCCAAAACGCTGCTCTTCATATTGTTAAATATTGCATCAGAGCTCAATTAAGAGGAAATCACCCAGTTCTGAGTAACCAACATGTCTTAATACCACACTCCAGGAGTCCAGGCTGCCTCATCATATATCTTGTGAATCATTTCTCAGGCTGCCATAAATGAATCAATCTATGGTCCCTGAACAGTTTATACGTATATATATGTGTGTGTGTGTGTATCAATCAGTAAGTCAAATTAAGTGACTGAGTTCCCAATCAATCATGCTTCTGTCAGTGAAATTTTATCTATGTCCATTTTCTGTATTTGCAGAATGATGAGAACCAAATCTGCTTTAGAAAAGTTTTTTTAGGTATCAATATCTGAATAACCTTCAGAATACAGTAATTTTCCCGTCTAAAATAGGTGAATCTCCTCGTATTTGGGAATGGGTCTCCTATGATAAAAAATGTCTCTAAGTGTATGACTTTTCCCCTCCTCCTCTCCCCAGTTTTTACCTGCTCCCCAGTCCTCTCCCCATACTGGTGTTCAGAGAGAGAGAGTAACCAGAGTATGCTGGAGGGGGATGCTAAAGAACTTCAAGGACTTAGAGTACAAGATAGTGCCATTCACTTCTAGGTGCTTATTTCCAGTTAGCCTAGGATGCTTCCACCTGCCGGCTTGTTTGTAATATGTGAATTCAGTTAGTGGCTCACAGTTTACCTGGCAGAAGATAGGTGTCCACAACACATCAAAGCAAGGGACAAGACTGAAGGGACCACAGAGATGGGAAAGAAAGTATGTCTCTTCAGGTCAAGGTGATGTGTACTGTTAGGGCTGGTATGCATAGAAAGTCTGTGCTGTCCTTGCTTCCAGCTGGAGAGAAGTGCATTCTCATGAAACCTCCCTTTTTTGCTAAACTTCTTGTTAAAAAAGTTAGAGTGAAAAACACCTCAGATGTTTCCTGTACAGGCATGGTATTCATCTGAAATATAATAATGTTTGCTCTGTTCCTCCTCCTCCTTCTCTTCCACCCCACCCAGATGGCTGGGGCTGCACCAGACAAAGGCAGTGGCCCTGCTGATCCCTCTTTCAACCCAGCTATTAGCATCAAAGAACAAAAGCAAACAGCACCGGCTTGCTGCTCAGCCTTTTACAAAGGAGCAATAAATGGACTCCTGTGTATAGGATAAAGCAAACTCTGCCTTGTATTTTGTTAAGAGACAGACCTTTCTGTGTTTGAACTGCTCTGAGCTGAAAATAGAGGAGAAACCCTCATCACACAGCAGTAACTCCCATGGTCACTGGATTCTTTTTGTTAGCTGTGTGTTCTGCATGCTCCCTGTTTAATGCTGTACCTCACCAGTCCCTACGTCAGGGAGGAGGTCTGTGTGAGAGAAGGAAGGTACTGCTGATAGAAGAGAGTGAGGACATGTATTAAACAGTCCTTTTGTAAACAAATCAGAAAAACATGAAGAGAATTTGAGAGAACATCTCAGATGACAAAGTCTGAAGGAGAGTCTACTCAGCTCCTCAGATCTGGTCACTCTGCCTATATGCCATCTCTGTCTCCTACCTTTCTTGAAGTAGATGGCTCCCTTAATTGTGGAACCGTCAGCCATAAGATACTGGTGGGTCCCCTTTGCTGATATGTGCAACCACACTTCTCATTATGCTCCACAGTGGAGTGACATACCACACTGCAGAGGTGTTAGGTCTTTCCCATGAGGACTTAAATTAGGTATTAGGAAAATGTTCTTCACACAGAGTGTGGTTGGGCACTGGAACAGGTTCCTCAGGAAAGTGGTCACAGCGCCAAGCCTTTTGGAGTTCAAGAAGCATTTGGACAATGCTTTCAGGCACATGGTTTGATTCTTGGGCCTATCCTGTGCAGGACCAAGAGCTGGACTCAATGATCTCTGTGGGTCCCTTCCAACTCAGAATATTCTGTGAATTGCATGGCAGTTTCAATTGTATGCCAAAGTGGCATTTTTTGTAGAGTCTTTCATGAGGACTGACTGGCTATATGCTATTTTTTTCTTCATGAAAAAAGTAGGGCTTTCTTGTGTTATTTTAAAATTAAAACCAAGTAGTTTCACCATTTGAAAACCAGCATTTGCCAGTAGATACCACATGGGAGGGTGTCTGCAATACAAGAAACTCCTTTATTGTTTAATATGGGAAGTAACATTAATGTCCTGGGCTACCATGTAGGTAAATACTGCAAAAATGTTGCAGAGGCGCAGTGACTTTTGTGATGCAACTAGTATATACAGAAATTGTGTTGGGTGGAAACTTTCCAAAAAAGATATAGGAAAAAGAAAGTTAAGAGTAAAATCAGTCAGGATGGGGACTGCTCTTAGGGACATGGGAATAAAAAAATATAGGAAAAAAATACAGGAAAAAAACGCAGGTAAAAGGAAACTACATTTTAGAGATGCTTATGTTAGCTCTTACCACTTCATTATTCCCCTTCTTTAACAGCTTCATGACCTGTTTAATTCTCACACAGTTAAATAAGTATTGTTTCAAGCAGTGTATCAGTTACAGCCCACTGCCTCTTCTCTTATTTACCTAATGTGTTTATCCCTTGTTCACTCTTGTTTAGTTCTTGTCTTTGCCCTTTCTATCTGATGATGGTTTTAATTCCCTAAACATCCCACAGATTTCCTCCTGGAACACACACCCCCTGGTGAGGCTGCCTGCTGTTCCTGGCTCTTGAGAAAGCCCGGGCTGCAGCTGTGCCCACTCCATTGTCAGGCGTGCAGGAAGGCTGATAAGACAACATGGGTCTAGAGCTTTTTACTTGCTTAGAATAAGTTTTTGGGGGAGCTGCTGGATTATCAGAAACATTTGCAGTACCTTGTGGTGCTCACTTCCACCTCTTCTGAGATGTGTGATCATCTCTAACTGCCACTGATCCTTCCTGCTGCGCCTGCTCTCACCTCCTTTGGCTCTCCACGCATTGCTGCCTGACGCTCGTTTTCTTTTCCTACCTTGAAGTAATTACTTTCAGGTAAACTTTCAGTGCTAAGTGTCCTTCCAGGCTTGGGTGCCAAGGCACCAGTTCTTAGATACAATTATGTGTTAAAAGTGGAAAAGCAACAAATAACCCTCATCAGATCTGACATACATGTTTAGTGGAAGCTATGGAAATTACATGAGTCAGTGCAACGGTCCCTTCCCTCTTCATGCTTTGTTTTATTTGGGTTGTTACCTCCTTAGGGAAGGACAGCTTGTTTTATGTGTGATGTGCTACAGAGACTTTTCCTCAAGTGGTTTTGGAGCCATTACAAAGTGATAAGCAAAAAGCAACAGAAAGTGATAAACAAAAAGCAGTGTGAACAGGAATCACCACTGAAATGCAAGTGTCTCAGGAAGACAAGTGGAACGAGTTTCACAGCAACACAGGGATTTGGACAGGAAGGGGAAATACTGATGGAAATTAGCAGGGACATTTTGGGTTGGAGACTGCAATCTCAGACCTTAGTGTGAAGCAAGTGCACCCAGCATGTCATGCTCCTAGACATGTGGCAGAAATGGCCTGGGATCTGTAGTCCTAAGCAAGAAAGTATTGCTTTGAAGTCTTCCTGGAAAGATGATACCTCTAACAGCACAACTCCTGGGCAGGGTACGAGCCTCCAGGGGAGAATGCTAGCAAGTTTTTTGTTTGTTTGTTTGTTTGAGGTTTTTTGTTTGTTTGGGTTTTTTTTCCTTGTTTTTGTTTTTGTGGGCTGCCCCAGAAGGAACGTAGTAGTCTAATCTAATCCCATGAGATTTTGGTTCCTTCCTCCTGGTGTTATCATAAATGTAGCTATTCAGAGCAAGACTAAACTTGGGATGCTAAAAACATTATGAGAAGCATTTTTTTAAAGTACAGTCTCTGGGATTGGCGGGTGCTGCCCAAAACAGCATTCAAAGATATGCCTTTTCAGTAATCAATACTATGACTTACATAGTCTTGCTCCTCCCTTTTTTAAAGGACTTATTTATTTTGAGATTTGTGTGATTGATTCTGAAAAGGAGTCTTATGTCACAGGAGAAAAAATACTGAATGACATTTGTTCTGAATTTCCCATCTTGTGAAAAGACAACATGTGGGATGTGCAAGCCTGCAGCACACTCCTTATCCCCCACCTCTACTGCTGTCTGCAATGAAGGATGTTGTTTGGGGAATTATGAGTAGGAGGAATGAAAAGGAATGGTCTCTCTTCTAGACTTTGAGATTATGTTGAGTGTCTTACAGCTGGTCATAAATTCACATGGCCCCTTGTAAAAGGGGAGCAGGTTCTTTTCTATTTGTCTGAAAACTTGCTTGAATTTATGTGCTATAGAAACCTCCTGCAGGCAGGTTGTTTTTTGTTTCTTTCTTTTGCGTTTGTGTGTGAAAAACAGTAGAATATTTTAACCAATATTCTTACAGAAACTGACGTGGCTTGGTTCTATCTGATTCCAGGAACTCTCTCTCCGGACAGATATGATGGTGGATTCCCTTTTACATGCACAGCGGAGAGGGAGCCAGTGTCTCCTCCCTTGCATGGCGGCGTGCTTGGCTGCAGATGGGTGGCCTTCAAAGAAACCTAATTACTTCTGGTTTTGCATGAAATTGATTTCCATGCAAGGATGCTGAGTTGCTGTGTGCATCTCTAATGGCTTTTTTTCTCTTCTCTTTCTCTCTCTTCCTTTTCTCCCTTCTGCTTGCCATGAAAACACCTCAGCAGATGTCAATCATATTCCAGGTAAGTGGTGCTTTTGTCTAGCAGAAAGGCTGCTCTTTAAGGAGTGGTGGTGGGAAGTTACCAGGACAGAAATCTCATCCCACTTCCTGAGAGCATACAGAACAAATCTTCCTACTGGGTGTCATGAGGTCTGTATTGAACAGTCTTTGCTGAAAGGAGGGCTTCATAGTAGCAAAGGTTACAGACTTCCCTCTTCAGAGACTACACTGTGCTGGTCAGTTAAAGGGATGTTTTCTGAATGAAAATGACATTAAAAGTGGTTGCTTTTATTGCTAATTACCTGGCATTAAGCACTGCATTATATACAGTATATGTCTGATACATCTGTGTGTAGTCTGGCATGCAAATCTAGTTCAGTCATTTTCTTTCTTCTACTGCAGTCTACTCCATTTGCCACTCCCACTGATAACCTGTTGAGTTTCAGTTCCACTAAAAAGGGGGGGAGTTTGTTGTTGTTTTATTTTGCATTTTTAAAATCCAGTGAGAATCTTTCTGGCTGAATGTGAATGTGTGATCTTATTTAGGTATCAAAATTTTATTTCCACCAGGACACAAGCTATTCATTTAAGAGGAAAAAGAGGATGTGTGTTTTATGTGCTTTTTAATTTGTTGAGTTCTTCCACAATGATGTATGTTACCACAGAGAACACCAAACCTCCCTACCCAGATTGCCATCTCATTATTGAAAGGATCAGTCCCCCAACTTCAGCTACAAGGGTTAGTTGAACTGGACTACTTAATAGTCCACATCCTGTTGCCAATGAAGCTTAAGAAACTAATTTTTTCCTCACACAGGAAGTTCCACCTGGTTTATCATTATGTGAAACAGAAATGCAAGCCCAAGTAAGCAGCTGACATTGCCCTGGCTGGAGTGGGATCATGGGAGAGTCAAAGGTCTTTTCCTTCCCAGCTATTGCGTAACTTTTACTAAACCTAACCTGGATCTGGATTTTCTCTATTCATTTTGCTTCCTTTCTACACTTGAATAATGAGATTTTGTGCAACACTTCAGGGAGATGCAGTGAGGGAGATCCACTTGGGTAATTTTCTGACATATTTAGCCTTTTGGCTTCTCTTCTCATTCCCCTTTTTGTTCTACTGAGGTCCTTTGCATTCTGTATGCATGTCAGCTGGCAACAGTGGGGATGGAAGTGGCCAAATGGCAAATGCTGCCTGGCATGCCTTGGAAAGAAAGGCTCTTTCAACTCTAACACTGAATCTTTTCGGTTACCTATGGGTAACCTAAACTGTACCATCTCTGCCCCAGTCTGAAGTGTCCAGGAGCTCCTGTTTCCTTTCATCTTGGCAGAATCTGACAGGACATGCACCAAAGTCTTGGGGTCACAAGTCTCTCCACCACATCCTGAAGATGTTGGTGACTGTGGGATGATGGAATTGGGAAGGCATGCCCTTGCCATTCTCTACCACTAGGACTCATGATATTATGCTGAGTGTTGCTGCAAATAACATCAGGGACATCTCACAGTATGCAGGAGATGATAGCATCACTAGTAGGGGCCCAAGCAGAGGTGGCACATCCAGTAAAGGATCATTCTGCAGTTACTGTGGGCACCATCCTTCTGCTCCCTGACTGCTCTTCTGCCCTATTGCCCTGTTATTCTCATAATTTATGTACTTTGATGTGCATTTTTCATTCTTGCCATTGCTCATACACATGTTCTTGCTGTCAGGACTGCTGTGTGCTTTCTCATGTGGATTTCTAGTCACATGTGAATGCTTTTTTTATATACTCTCTCACTCATCCCAATGTTTTTAGTCTGACAATTACTCACACTTCATTATAGGGCTCTGTCACTGTTTACTCCTAGGCAATCTCACCCCTCTACTCAGCTCACCCTGGGGAGCACACTGGCACTGCTGTGTAACTAGGCTGTGACTTAGATCTCCAGGAGGGTTTGGGTCTACACTTCCCCTCTGCCAAGCTGTGCAGAGATTTTCTACCTATTTGCCTGTCCAGCTATCTGTATTTTGAGGATAGAGCCCCAGGCCCCCTGTCAGAATGGTTACTTTAACCATCCACAGTTTGAAAGACACATTAGGGACTTTATGAGCTAGTGGTAACTACCACAGGCAGCAGAAGGGCTGTAAAGAGCCCACTTATTAACTATGTATTCATTGTTGTTGAATAGACTGGTTAGAACTAATTCCCCAGTAAGAAGAGGTAGCTGTGAATAGGCTGGGGCTGGCAGCAGTGGGGACTGCTGAGTGCAGTTTCTGCAAGATGCGAAGAAGTTGGTCTTGTTAAAAATGTAGTATGAGCCTTTCCTGTCTATGAAGTCTCTGCTCATGAAGAAGAGTGCTCCAGCAACAGGGGCTCATGTGTACTGCACTCATTTCAAGACCCAACTTGATTCCATCTACCTTCTTTCACCAATGAAAGAAATTCATCAGAGTTAGCCCACCTGTCCTGCAGATGTTATGACCCCAGTTATAAAATAATACCATCACATTGTGAGCAGTGCTCCGGAGTTCAGATTGTTGCTGTCTGCACTCAGCTGAGTCACTGACTCGTTGTGTCTTGTAGAGGAGAAATAACTTCTCCCTTCAGTACTTCAGTTTTCCCTTTGGGGTTATAGCTACAGCCTCACCTCACCTTCACAACATACTTAGAGTGCTTGGGCTGAACATCATGGAGGTTGAGCCTTAATACAGAGGTTAAGTGCCTTGGCTGGGAAGTGGTGTGCAGCACAGACCAGAATGGATGCCTCTGTCACTTCTGCACAATATCTGCTCCTTTCTTTGCACCTTCTATTCTTTACCAGTGGTGTAGGTAGGTTCTGAAAGATAAATAGTTGGGAAAAGACCAGTAGATGAAGGAGCAAGTTATATGATCCTGTCTCAGATGTTTTTTTGTTTGTTTGGGTTTTTTTTTTAAGTGGAAGAATATATGCAGGAGAATGAACTAAATATGGGTTCTTGATATTTTAGTGGCTGTTACTGATACCTGGGGGATATCGAAGTTTAGATAGTGCTTTTCCTATTCACACCACACTTACTCCCATTGTGGGAGAGATCTTTAGATGTTTATGGGGAGGAGGCTGAGAGGTTAAGTTCTGGGCATTTTGCTGTCATGATTTTACTGCTGACTATAGTTTGCATATAAGTCAATGGGCACAACCCAGTAGACGTTACCTTTCCCTGAGGAAAAATTAGTCCTTGTTTGCCTGAACAACTCCTTCATAAAGATACTGAGATCCTTGAAAGCATAAGCATACTAGGACATTTTTGATCCAGGACTTTCATCTTTCAAACTCCATCTTTAAATATTTCTCTCCCGTCTTCATCTCAGGGCTGCTGTTTTAGTTGCTCTCCCTAACTCCACATCATAGGGTCATTAAAGCAGTACCTGTATGCTCACTACTGCCTCCTTAAAGAAAAACTCTGGGTTTTGGGCATGAAAACGATGGGTTTCAGTGCATCTGAAATTCCCAATTTGCAGGAGGTACTAGGTCAGAGTAGGAATTTGTCTGTGCTGTATCTTCAGTACCACTCATCATGTGTTTGAAACCAGTATGTACAGGCTTAGGTTCTTCATAGATGCCACCATTATTTTCATTCTTGCATGCCCTTTGCACAGGCATTGTCCCCTAATTAGTTTCTTGCACTGAAATGTGAATGTTTTTCAGTTCCATGCACACCTATTTGCAACATTACAGCAGTAGTGATCACTGGGGTCAGAGCAAGAATTCCTCTATCCCAGAACTGCATTATGAAAGTAGATGCTTTGGAGGAGGATGAAGAAACTATGTTAGAATAGGTCTTTTCTTGATACTTTTGTGCTTTCTGGTAGTTACTGATTTATGGACTTTCTGACCTGATACTGCATCCAGATCATGGTGTTCTACAGTCTCTAATGAACATATTTTCTCTGGATGTGTCAATTCTTTGTTCTTCTTAACCCACCTATATTTTTAACTCCACTGTATCCTGTGATGACAAGTTCCATTGTTTAATCATTGAAATGTGGAAAGTACTTCATTTCAGCTGTTTTTATTCGTGGTACTTGAGAATTTCATTCTATAACTCCTACTCCTTGTGTTCCCCACAATTGGGAAAAAGATACCCTGTTCACCAGTTCTGTCTTAACTGGTATTTTACCACTATCATGTATATTGTCAGACATGTCTTTTCTAAGTTGAAGAATTCTATTCCATGCCTAACAGTTCTTTCCCCAGCTTGTGCACCTGCCTGATCAGGTGCTCTGATTTGCAGTGACACACATCTTAGGGATCAGCCACAAAATTAATTCACCCTCAGGTCTTGCTACCAGCACACTTTCTTTTGTACGTGTGTCTATCTTTGTGAGCACGTGCATGTTTGCTTTCATGCTTTCAAACACCATCGTGTTTGTAGCCCGCCCTATGTAAGTACTTCTAGGAGTATGTCACATGCAGTTTCTGCCAGAGGTGAAAAGGGATAGTATGGTTTGATCACTATTGTTTCCACAGACATTGGGGTGAGCAACTGTCTCTGGCTTATACCTCATGCTCTTATTTCTTTGATCACTCAGAGTAGATGCCACTCACCCTGGCAAAACCTATCCTGGAATTACATAGCAGAGGAAGAAAATGGGATGGGAAAGAGGAGCTAGCACAGCTGTTGTGTGTAATTGGATTGGAAGGGGGCCTGCGGCTACAATAACAAAACTGCACTCCCGGCTGGCTTCACTGCTGGGGCCTGAGAGCAGCCCCTTGGCTGTTGTGCATGGCATGGTTGAATCAAAGAAAACTGACCACTCCCCGGCCTGTGCTACTTCTTTGCCCGGTTTGGAAAAACAAGGCATCATGTGTGCCAGCAGCCAAGGAATCAGGTCACCCTTTTGGCAAAGCTGACCTATCTAGCAGGTAAGAAGTCTGAACTAGGCTGCAGAATGATTTTTCCCATTATCCATTCTTTATATCTCTCAATACAAGGGTTTTGCTTCTTTCTTCTGACTCCTATGCTTTGGCCCTGTTGGAATGGCCTTTTTTTTGGTATCTGAGGATTCTTAGGGAATTTTCCACAGACTTTGGGTTTTAGAAAGCCTCAAGATGGGTATTTTATGAGGGACCACGTGGAAGACAAGGTGCTTGTCAGCTTTCCACCTGAAGCAGAAAAGAGAATTGCTGATGAATTGGAGTATGAGGCTCAGAGTAAAGAAAAGCCTATTTCTTAAATAATTGCTAGTTTTAGGAAATTTGGAAAGGAGGTGAAAACAACAGTCTCCACTACTCATTGGAGCTCTTCTCTGTAGTGGATGTCATTTTATTTCTGGAAGAATCGCTGGTTTGAATGACTTCTTTCTTCAGCTTTGCCATAAAGGATTTTTGAGGATATCTTGGAGAAGAGGGCCTGATGCCCTATCTCAGACATACATTGCAGCTGGCCCAGTTAATGTCTGAGTGGGTCATGGAGCCTGATACCCAGGAAAAGGATCCTCTATGGGCAAGCTTGCCCCAGGGGAGAACTGAGTAGCTGCTGCTGCTGGCAGTCTCTTTTCCCATTCATTAAGAGCTTTTGGGCTAATCATCTGGCAGCATCATTAGAAGGGAAATACTGAGGCTGTCCGCCTTAACAGAGCAATTCAGCAGCGCCGGCACACCCCCGCACACGTGCCCAGAGCATGGGCCCAGTGGCACGGGACAAGCTATAATTAACTAGATGGAGGAGTCCATCTTCCTTTGTTACTGCAGTCACGTGTCGCTGTCAGCTGTGTTTTGTGAACCTCCCACCTTTTGTTTTGTGGCTTTGTTTTCCATTTTAAGTGCTAAGTGTCACAATGGAGGGGGGAAGCAGGGGAGGGGAAGCAGGATTCAAACTGCCTCCGAGGTTTCCCTCTTCTTCTCCACACTGGAAATTGCTCCCAGCCAGTCCTTAACGATGAGGACTGCTGTTTAGCTACACTGCTCTTTCGTATCATTGAACTCTGAAGCTACTTTTAAAAATGCCTTTCTGACTTCATAAGAATCCAGTGTTGGCCCTTGATACTTTGTTCAATTAGAGCGTAATTTTACTATTTTGACATTGAAAGCAGATGGTTCGCAATTTTTTAAAAAAAACAGTAGTTCCTTGAAGTGTTACTTTGAGATCATGGCAGATTAATAATAACCTTTAAGAAAATAATACTGATTTGCTAGTAGGTTAAAGAAATGTTAAAAAAAACCTCCCAGACTTAAATAGGAAAAATCAGTTGTGTCAGGCATAAATCATGGCCAGAGAGCAGAGTTTATATGTCTGTCTGCCCTCAGACATGGGCATGCCCTCAGCAATGGACATATTATTTTAATAACAAACTGTTGTTATGAAGAAGCAGGCTGATTTTTCTTCATATTACTCCTAAACATCTGAAGAAGCTGAGGCTCCAGAGGCTGAGCACAAGCAGATGCTTATCATCATCTAAGAAACATATTGACAGTCTTTTTCTGAAGCCATGTGATTGTCCTTACTGTCTTGGATGTTTGAAACTCATGAGCAGAAAGTCACCAGATTCTTGACTTTGACATAACATTTCTTTACAGACAGATAATTCATTTATTCCGAGGTTTTCCTAAACCTTTTTCAGAGCACTTACTACCCACCGTTTTTGTTGGGCAGCAGTTGTGCCCAACCAGTAAATTATTACAAGGATGACTAGATAGGTCTAGAAAAAGCATGCAACCCCTTGGCCTTTGGAGCTCATGCAGGTTTGTGTCAACATTTTCCCAGTTCTACACTATCTGGGTTTGCAGGTCTGAGGTTATAATCAGAGTTTCTTGTTGAACAAATATAAGATTTAAAGGAAAGCATGTTTCACCTGGATTTAGGTGGAAACTCAGATTTTGTTATAGGATTCCTCTGACATGGAATGGCTGTTGGCACAAACAATGGTAGAATATATAAATAATGTGCTTTGGGGCCTGATGAGTTCATTTAGCATCCTGAGCCTGCTGAAAACTTTGGTGGTCTTTATGACTGATGCCCAAATAGCATGGTGATACATGTCCCCACTATTCTGGCAAAATCTGGTCTACTTTGCAGCCCTGAACAATTCATACAGCTCTTGCATTTGTTTGTTGGATGCCCTATTAGTTTCTTACAGCTCAATAGCAAGTGCTGCCCCATGTCACCTTGAGATGACTTTGACTTTTATGATTTGAAAATTGTTTTAGTGTCTTGTCATGTCTTGAAACTGATGTAAAGGTGAGACAATTATGTCAGTTCGTGTTTTCTATGTTGATTTTACTCTGACTAATTTGAGGCCTTTGTTACACATGCTGCAAATGTCACAGATTCTGTATCTCAATGGTTGAAGGTTTTGGTTGATGACATTTTGTTGGATATAAACACACTCATTTTCACTCCTACTTTAAATTGCAAGGGAGGAAAATTTTCAGATGGGAAATGCTGATGTTATTTCATAATGTTATATTATTACTCTAATAATGAATCTGGAATTCTGTTGATGTTCTCATTTTTAAAATAAGGATCTGTGTTGATGGACAATTTATGATATAATATTAATTTTTTGCTCTACCTACAAGTCTACCCTCCTTTTTCTTCATGCTTTGAAAAGGAAAAAGTAGCATTGAGGGGGGAGTGCATAATTTTTCATTTATCTTCCTGCTTTGATTGTCCAGTTGGGACTGGAAGACCAGGAGGTACATACAATAGCACAGCTACTGTTTTATTTCCAATTTATGAAGAAGCAGAAAGTGTCAGAACATTTCTTAAGGACACTTGCTTTCAAAGGCATTTCAATCAAGGCTAAACCAGGGGCCACCATAGTGGGTGTAAGTGGGGGTTGCACTCTCTCCTTAACTTTAGGCAAAAAGCTGATGTGCCTGACAGATAGGACACACAGCACTGGCCTTCTGGAGATAGAGGCCAAAAAGGGGTGTTGACATTCCTTACACTGGGAGATTTTTTTTATAACTCCTTTGTGGCTGGTGGAGGGAGAAGGGATCTTTTTATGGTGTAATTCAGTGTGTTGCTTTGAACCTTCTCTGGAGGTTTCTCTTTGTTGGTGTCCAAGTGGACCAAACCCCTGCCATCCCCAGCAGCTGCATCTGTTGGTGCTGGGCCTCTTAGGCATGACTTTCTCTTCCCACTGTGCCCACAAGGTCTGAGGATCTCTATCTCTGCTTCAGTTCTGATGTCCCCTCCCTGTTCCTTCCACCAGCTTCAGCTGCATGTCATATTGACACCTTCTAGCCTTTTCCCTTTTGTCGCCATTGCTACAGGGTCTCTGTGTGTTGTAGGTCCTAACAATTATACATTTGTCTCCTTGCCTTTTACAGTGACTTTCAAGTGTCCATTTGGTCAAACCTAAGATTTGCCTATCAAGAATGGTAGGGTCAGTGGCCATAAATAGATACAAATTCAAACCGCAGAGCAAAATGCTTCACTGAATTATAGCTTGTAATTTAAACCAAAAGTGTCCCACAGTATCAAATCTGTCATGTTTATTTATAGCTAAAAGACCTGAAAAAAATCTAAACCTATGTTGTGTTTCTGATTATTTTTCTAAATCCACAATAATCTTCAAGAACATTAAGATATTTGCATTCCTTAGACTGTACATTTATTAATCCCCTTATCGGGCTTGGAGTTCTCTGTGGGTAAACATATTCTTAGGATGATCTGGATTTTAGATTTCTCCAGTCGGTGCAAAGGAAAAATATAAAAGAGAGAGAAATAAACAAATTCAACTCAGCATGCTGCTTGTTGAAAATTCTCATTCTAATAAATTCATTTGACCTCTCAGCCTCTGTGAAATTAAAAAGTCGCAGCCCTGTTTGATTAAAAAAGTGAGTTAAGATATGGGGGATGTGTGATGTTTGTGCATGTATCAACCCCCCTGCCGTACTAAGTGCTATGAGACGTAGGAGATGTGGAGAAATAATCGAGCTCAAGGAATTTGGTCAGGGTACCAAGTACAAAAGGGGTCACTTATGGCTTCAGTGGGAGGGACTTGATGTTTGTTATGTTAGTTCTGTGACATCTTGTGTCACAAAATTGACTAATGGGTCACTTCATGCCTAATGGCTTGGGCATGAATATACATTCAATAGCACCTAAAGAATATTTGTATAAATACATTTGCATAATGAACATATTCAAAAATTGGGCCTAGAAATGGATTGTAATCAAAACAAACAAAGTTTGTTCCAGAAAGAATTATCAAACAGAGAGTGGAGCAACCCAAGTAAACACTATAACTTTATCTACAAAGCTGACAGTGGCTATCACTGCTGAGGGGAGCTGTGGTGCTTTCTGGCGTTACCTTCAATTATGAAACCAAGGAGGAGCTTTAGCGGTAGAGCCATAAGGTAACACACTGCCCTAGGAAACTGAATCTGCAGATCTTCCCAGAAAGGGAATGGAGGTATATTTAAATAGGTTACTGTTATTTTTTTTAGTCCTTGCTATGTCTGTTGTACTGGTGCCTAATTAGTAAGTGTGAGCAATCAACCAGACTCCTAAAAATACATGATGAAGCCACACATCTGAGAATGAGAATAGCTTTTTTTCCTTTGTGTGTGTGTGTATGCATTTAGCCCAGAATGTTTCATCTAAAGCAGATGTGGTGTGATCATGGCCTCCCTTTTACTGACCACTGCAGCCTTGAATTTAAAGTCTTTAGCTGAGGAGAAGTTATTTCTGCATCTCTCCAGAGGAGCACATGCTTTCTGCAGGCTCTCATTGCAGACCTTGGCTTTCATAGCCCATTTAGCTATACTGGTGTGCAGTGCCTCTGGAGTTGCCCTCCAAGGATATGCTGAACCTCACAGTTCTGCAACGACCAGCAGGTTTTTTCTACCTATGACAGATGCTTTCCTCCTCATTGTGGATAGCAGCATCTGCAGATGTTTGTATCCTGTGTGCTGCAACCGTACTTGGTCTAATTCAAGTATGCGAGCTCCAATCCTGACAGGTATTGGACTGTGATCAGTGTGCATCGATATTGCTGCTTCTTTTGCATTTTTGTTCTTTTTCTCTTACTTCCTTTCTCTTTCTGTCTCTCTCTCTCTCAAAGGCCTCGCACACCTGATGATGAGTGAACAAGGTAAGTCCTTTAACTCCATCTTTGTTTCAGTCACTGATCATGAAAGAGTTTTGTCCCTGCTGGTTTTCTGAGCTGGGCTTTGCATGACAAAAGCAACTAAGCTTACCGAGTGCCAGTATAGCCACTTGCATTTTTGCCTCTGTGTCCCGTGAGCCAAGGCTACTTGTCAGCCTGGGACTCAGGTGCCCAGGAGAGAGCATGAAATGATTCCATGGACAGTAAAGAGGTATGCTTTCCCCTTCCATACAGCCCACCAATTATTTTATCTTGCTATTTATTTCTTCTTGTGCCAGCTGTAATGACTCCCACTTCTGCCTACTAAATGTAGACCTCAATGTTGATCTTTATTTTTAAGAGTGCAATTATTACAAAAAATATGTTAATAGCCCTCATGGCATGATCCTAACTCATTATGAATCCTGAGGAAAATTGCATATAATGATCTGTAGTCCCTGTGTCTGCAATTTGAAATACTCAAATATGCACAGAGCAAAATGGTTTAGAAGAACAACAGGGCTAACTCCAGACTGGGCTACAAATGGGATCTAGGCCCAGATCAGAGATCACATTTTAATATTTCAGCCTGCATGGAGTTACAGATCTATTAGTGGTGATCATTAGTCCCAATTTGCACTATGAGGGTATGGAGTAAGAAGCTTGTTAGAACAGGTGAAGTGAGGAGAGATGTAATTCTATTTTCCTCTAATGGCACCAGTGTCTTGCTAACATGTGTACACAGGTGTCAGCAGCACTGCTGATGCCTTCTAGTCTTGTGAGTGCAGGAGTGAAACCACTGAAGACTTAATGCAAGGTGTGTGCCATGTGATGCACTAGAAAGACCAGAGCAACTGTTTGTAGGGAGAAAACATGAGTTTGGACTCTAAAGCCTGATGAGGCTTTCCTACACTAGATGTACACAAAAGTGGTGATTTTTCTGGCCGTTAAGTAAGCATGTATCTGAGGTTAGACAGTCCAAAGAGTTAATAAGATAGAATATAGTGCCTGTGAAGGCTCAAAAGTACTTAGGTGCTTGAATAAAAGAGACTTAGGTCTCAGCAAAATGTAGAGAGGCTTAGGACATAATCAGCTTTTATTCTGTTTTTCAAGTCTATTCTGAGATCATGAAAGGTTAGGAAGCAATCAGAAGTGAAGTTGAGGCTCATTTACCATTTTCTGCTGAACATGTTACTGCTTAACATCCCTTTGTTGTTGGAAAGGTAGGAAAAATGAGGTATTTATGGGTGCATGTCAAGACCACAGTGTTTGGCATGTGGAGCATCTGGCTAAACTCTGGGAAGCACTGAGCTCCTTCTCTATCACTGCCAACTCTTCAGCTGGGCTCACAGCTCAGAGGTCTTGCTTGTTGAGGGAGCATCCAGCAGAGAGGTCCCTTCAGCATATCCTGCTTGTTCAGGATGCAGTTGAGCCTGGTGAGATGTTAACAGAGGAAGGCATGTTGGAAGTGATTAAGACAATGTACTTTGATGGCAACTTTCATACTCAATAACACTGAACATTTGTTTGTAGTAGTCTGTGATTTAGCACTGTGTTGAGGAATATTTCAGTAATACAGGCTATGATGTATTGCTGGAAGCCTGTGTGCACAGGCCAGTCCAGGGAGAAAGGGGAAAACGGTGCCCTTGTGTTTTAGAACAGTAGCAAGACGAAGAGTAAATAATAAGAAAGAATGCAGCCGTTTCTACTAGAAACGGATAAGAGGGTATAGTTTTAATAAGATGACTAATCTAGAGGTATGGAGTTAGATACCCACCCTAGCTACTGGCCAATTGTATTGCTGTACTATTGTTAAGTGTGTATGCTATGTAAACAATAAACGAGGCAGTGTTGACCGTACCTCTAAGAGGATAGTGTCTCTGCTTTTCTTCGTCGTAACTCAGAGGAACCGAAAAACCAACATTTGAATAACCCCAACGTTTTCCCGCTACAGCACTGGATTATATAAACGGGTGCACTCTGTCATTTAAATTAAAAGTTGCAACCCAGCTGGCTCATGAAGACTTGCATGATCTATTCAGACCTCTGTGATCACCAGCCCTTTCTATAATCCCTCATCTGGCAAAAAATTGTGAAAACTTGCTTTTGGCAACTTTATCCACCCTTGTTTATCCATCAGGGAACAGTGGCTTCTCTTTTCTTGTTAACAAACTCACAGATACGGCTTTTTGATAAATATTTACTCTATAAAAATATGATGGATATAAAATATGTAAACGTATATGTGTGAGTAAATATGCATTGTCAACATTATATACAAATACATTAGCTCTGGTAGGTGAGATGTGTTTAGCAAATATATTACCATGAGATTTGTTTTTTTTTTCTGTCCTATTCTGTTGTTTCCCTTGCTGTTTTGAATGTGGCGTGGATTGAGGCATATCACTGGCATGCTATTGCATGAGCAGTTTGCATTTCTCAGTAGAAAATCGAATTAAAGCCAAAGGGCTTAACCAAGCAGTTGCTGGTTGTACTGTCAGTAGTTTAAGTTTTGCTTTGTGCTTTAGTTGTGGTGTGTCTGTTGTTTTTCCGTTAACATTTTGTATTATTTGGTTTGGCTGTTACATAAATATGCTCATTTCCTTGTTTTTCTAAGTATGGCCAGTGACATATTTTTCTGTTTTTTATGCTTCCTTCTTCTTTTCTCTTTTGCCTCCTCCATGATGGATACTCTTCTTGTTCCTCCTCTTAACTGGATGCACACCTTCCTGTCTGTAGGTAGAAGTAAAGGTAGAGACCTTGTTCTTTCTAAGACTTCATTGCTTGTAAAATGTTTGTCCATGGACAAATTGTATTTTTATTGATGTTTTGTATTGGAACTTAATGCTTTAATTTTTAAGTCTCTTAACAGCCTTTTATTTTGTATTGAAATATGGAGGAAATATTTATTATGATGAATGCTTTGAGGCTTTCTTAAAGATGTTATTTTCTCCCTGTTCACACTAAGTATGGGTGGTGCAGTGTTGCAGTGTCTGTAGCTGCTGTTGCTGGAGTGCAAAGGGACCATCAATACAAAGACAGAGCCAGAGACCAGTGAGCTGATACTGCTGATTCTTGCATTGGAGTGATGCCACTACTGCTAATTTGGGCACTGGTATTGGAAGCAGAACCTAGGCTTGTCCACTACCCTTCATCAGTGGAGGTCTTTCCTCTCACCACCTCTGCTTCCCATCCTTTCTGTTTATTGCAGAGGTGTTTTTCAAAGAGAAATTGAGTTGCAAAACTTGCAGAGGAAACATAAGTGATCAGCACTGCTTAACAGAGAGGCTTTGCTGCTCAGTACAGCACAGGGCATGCAAGGCTGTTCTGGGGCTCGAACTTGCTCTTCAGCAGTTCACACCTATTTTAGGCATGCAGAGGGCAGTCATCCATCCCTAATTAACACTGTCAAAAAGGCAAAATGCTTCAAACCTGCTGTGGGTCTCCAGCTGGACTGGAAGGAGGGGTGAAGCTTAATTGATAAATTATAAGCATGGCTTGAGAAAAATCTTTTTTTTTTGGGTTCTGTTTTCCAATGAGATAAAAAGATTAAAAGGCTTCGATGTGCTGAGGCTTACTCTGTTTCAACAAATACGCTGCTGTAAAAATGATGTATTGATCAGCATGATTTGAACATTGGAAGATGCTGGTTGTGTCCATGCAAATAAGACATTGGGGAATGAAATAACTAATTGTGCTCCTATGAATTTGGGAGGACATAAGAGCTCAGAGGGTTTGTTTGTTGTAACTTTCCTTTGAGGCACAAGCAATCTCTGCTCAGTAATTACTACTCCTGTAATACCTGAATTCTGGGGAGAACAATGGCATATTAAACACCTTAATTTGTATGATTTCTCTTTCTGATGCCCTACCTTCTAACAATTTTGTCTTCTTGGATTCTCTGTGATGGAGTGCATAATGTCATCAATATCTGTTCTGAGTTGGAAAAATACTCCAATGATTAATTTCATAGTTTTTCTATTCTATTCTACCCAAAGCTGGGTGCTGGAGGATAATACCTAAGCTGTATTCAGAGCAAGAAGTGAATATCAGAACATAATAATCACATATATACACTGTGAAAAATATGGAAATCTAATGCTCTAAGCACATCATACACAATATTACTGTGCCTCAACATAGCTGCCAATAATTCAGTTAGCTGATATATGGCTTATTGTGATTTAAAGGTCCATAAAGATGAGGGCAAATCTTGTGTAGTGTGGTGTTACTTCGTGTTACTCCCTTCTTTTATTGGGTGGCATTTGTACTGCAGGTCAGCCTGTGTAGGACTAAGCTAAAAGTATTTTCCAAGGCAAAACTCCTTACTGAGCTAGTAGGCATGAGGATTGTAATATATAGTCCACAATTATTTCATATGTACTGAAACTTAATTTACTGTGTCATTGAGTGAAAATATCATTTCACTTCCCAGCTATATATAGGTTTTAACTCTAGTTATACCAAGTGACTTCATCATAGAACCATCGCTCTGTGTGAAAAATGGCATTTCTTTCAGAGGGCTCAAGTTGTAATTTTCAGCCCACACATGGCCATCAGCTCACAGAGAAGGGGGTACCAAACCATTTAATGATGGCATGGAAAATTTGTGGGTTTTTTTTGGCATTCTTGTAGCTTTTAGTAAAAACTGGCAACAGCTCTGTCTCGTGTCACATATGTAGCCAAAGGATATGATGCATTTGGTTTAATTTTGGATATGATGTGTTTGATTTCATAAAACCATTTCACAATGTATAGTAACCTTGCATTCATCATTTGAAACAAGGGTTTCATTAGTTGTTTTCACAGTAGTAAACAGGCTTCTTCTGCATCTGTCCTTTTTTAGAGAGATTTTTTTTTATCAGTTCTTGGAAAGTTCAAGATGAAGTGTAAGTGTTCTGGGGTAACAGCTGGAGTAGCTGAGATACGGAAAAGCACCTGGGTACCACTTGCATTTTAACAAACACTGTTTTGTTTCTATTTGATGTATGGAACTGGTTGTGGAGGTGAGGTAAATGTGTGATGAGGAGGGAGGACTTCTATTTGGTTTGGCATGAATTGCTGAATACAACTTCTCTTCTGGAGAGATACTGACAATTAAGGAACAATTGTATTAAGTTTATTTCCCTAACACTCCTCTACAGTAACTGATACCAAAGGAAATCATAAATATCCAACTCTAATTTGCTATTGTATTAGAGTTAATATGTGGTCATGTTCTTCCATATAATTTGTTCTCTTGAAAGCCTTTGTTAAGGAAATGATTATTTGCCTTTTTGCTGCCTTTCATAATTTTCTTATGTATGCAGTGGATTTTGTTTTATCATCACTCTTGCTTTGGGTCTGTCTTTTATTGAGATTCATGTCCCTGTTTAAAATTGTCAGTATTCCTGGTGGGAATCTGCTATTTTCCATAAATGAAGTCCTTTGTATTCTTAAAGG
Organism: Sakesphorus luctuosus; assembly: GCA_013396695.1. Classification (NCBI taxonomy): domain Eukaryota; kingdom Metazoa; phylum Chordata; class Aves; order Passeriformes; family Thamnophilidae; genus Sakesphorus; species Sakesphorus luctuosus. The sequence goes on from VWZD01010533.1 coordinate 473,530, forward strand.
CAATAGCAAAATTCATGTTGAATCCAGTGGGCCAAGAACCCAAAGAACTGAAAAGTCTTAGTCATCCTCTCAGACACAGGGAATGGCAGTGAGGTATGGCTGGTTTGTGGGTGCACACAGGACACCTCTGTAGCACCCCTGCAGTCTGTTAGACTGCTGATTCTTCTCTCAGGCATGTGGCTCCTTCCTTCCATCAGTAGCTGTGCTGGATGTGAAAAACCACACAGCTGTGTGCTCATTTTCAGTATGAAGAAGGTCTTTTCTTCAATCACAGAGAGAAATGAGAGTACTTGTATATTTCAGAGGTGGGACATTTTAAAATGCGTGTTGTGTAGACTAAAGGATACCACCAATTTCCCTGTATAATAATCAGCCTTGCAAGATCAGATTATCTCCCTTGGTCCTAACTGCTCCTAACCCGAGTAGTTTTTTTAAGTCTGAGACGGTTTGGTGTTGCTATCAGAGAGCAGTGTGTGGTTCTTAGTTCTTGAAATTGTTCGATAATATTGACCTGAAGGTAATGGCACAGAAAAAATGAAATAGCATTTGTGGGCTTGAATACAAGGAAATGACTAGACCTTACTGATCTGGAAAATAATTTCAAGTTCTTTTTCACCAGTAATACCAATAGGGTTTGTATTGGCTTGTTCCAGAAATAGTGTGGCCAGCAGGACTAGGGAAAGGAGCATCCCTCTGTACTGGGCACTGGTGAGGCTGCACCACAAGTCCTGTATCCAGTTCTGGGCCCCCTGGTACAGGAAAAGACATTGAGGTACTGGAGTGTGCCAAGGAAGGGACAACAAAGCTGGTGAGGGGTCTGGAGCACAAGTCTTAGGAGGAACAACTGAGGAAGCTGAGGTTGCTTGGCCTGGAGAAAAGGAGGTTCAGGGAAGACCTTATCACTTGCCACAACTACCTGAAAGGAGATTGTAGCAAGGTGAGGGTTGGATTCTTCTCCCAGATAACAATCAATAGAATGAGATATGGCCTCAGATTGCACAAGGGGAGGTTTAGATTGGGTATGTCTTTATGGAAAGGGCTGTCATCATTGGAACAGGCTGCCCAGGGAAGTGGTTGACTCACCATTTGGTGCTCATGAACACAGTTTTGTGGTGTACTTGGCAGTACTGGGTTAATGGTTGGACTTGATGACCTTAAAGTTCTTTTCCAACCTAAACGGTTCTGGGGTTGTACGTGAATAAGGCCCTCTGAATGGTCAAGAGTTCATGCAAATGTTGAAGTGAAGCATCAATAACAATCTTTGGCTCCTATAAATGTCTAACTATACAAGGGGAAAACCAACACTGTGTTCATCTTGCCAGCCTTGGCAGTGGTTTTTATGGTCTGCTTTGCCCTGTAAAGTATCTTAATATTTGCTTTTTAAATGTGTATATTGTATGATTTTGGTTTCTACACTTAAAAGTATTAAGGACTCTAAAATATGTGAGGTAGTGGGTTTCTTTTCCTTTGGTGGGAAAAAAAATCCTGCATTATTGTAAGGATGGTGACTTTCAGTTTTAATTTTACTCTTAACAACTATTTTTATGGTTAGCAAATACTAAATTTGCACAACCTCTTTGATAGAACCAAGGCCTTTTGAATGAAGATATTCTGAAATAATTTTTTTGTAAGTAAAATTTTGCTGCAGGTTTCATATTTTATTTAGGAAAGAAAGAAATATTTTAATGTAATTCATAGAAGTCTAATTTGAAATGATTCACAGTTGATGAATTTCAAATGTAAGATATTGGAGGTAAATTTCTTCAAGGCATTCATGCTATTTCTTTATATTCCAGAACTGATGACATTTTCTGAACTTTAGGGAATGAAGTCAGATGTTCAGTATCAGCTAAAGCAAAGGAATAGGTGTCTTGTTCTTCTTTTTATGCCTCTTTGTTACATATTTATGAAGGCAAACATATGAGACATTAAATAGGACTTTTCTGATAAATTATTCTTTGTGCATATGTGTATGTGTGTTTACAAACAATGTGTATGCATAAGATATTTAATAATGTGTTAAGTATTTTGTAGTTTATAGGTAACTAATTTTTTCTTACATATTCTCTTTCTGCCTTAAATTAAAACTGTGTTTTCCCAAAGTGTGAATAAACAGCTAATTCTTTGCTGGCTTTCATTTTTATTAAGAAGAATGATTCCTGTGAGAGTTAAAGACATTGTGGTTGCATTGTGTGTAAACAGGAGCTAAAATATTGTCATCTTAGGCTGTATTGTAGTCTTCTGTTCTCAGAGGCTCAGGTTTCACTCTGCCCAAAGAGAGTATTTAATTGATATCATTGAAAGGCTTTTTTTCCTTTCTTCCTTTTCTTCATTTGTGTAGAGATGCAGAGGTAGCCAAACAGGACACGTGCTTTGTAAAAGGCAGGCTAATAGCACTTCTGATGGACATCTGATTTTTAAAGTGCTGTAACTTTCATTAAAATTTACATGTAAAGTAAGGGCAAGCACAGTGACATGAAAGCAAATGCAAGTCGCACATCTTGACATAATAACAATCACAAGAAACTGGAGATCCCAGATGGCAGCTTGGCCTTTGCCATCCTTTTAATAAGCTACTAACTGCTAATTATTGCACTGTTATGGGCAAGTTAATTTACTGTTGACTCTTAAAGAGACATTGTGCCTTTTTCTGGCATTTAGGTTTTTCAATTTAGATTTGAGAGTGTTTTTCCCCTGCAGATTGGAGTCCTTCCAGTAGACAGTAACAAAGAGGCAAAGAAGCAGGGAGGGAAATGGAAAATAATAAGCAGTGTTTTCTCTGATAATAGAAGAATACAGGGTTGTGGGTTTTGGGGCTTTTCTAGGCCATGGTTTAGAGCTGAAAAGAACACCAGCATGTGTATTAGATCTAGGATTTAGGTTTTGCATTTAACAGAGTTAAATACAGAGTTAGTATTATTGTTAAAAATAAATAGAATGTCTTTCCCTTAAATAATTGAAGCTTGATATTCTGAAAATAAGTTAAACTAGAAATAGAAAATCCAAATTACACGTTCATTTCTTTTGCCAGAAATGATTTGAAGGCAAAATTTCAACTCAGAAATCTGAAAGCTAAAATATCCACTGTATTTTTTTGAAAAAAAAAAAATCTTCATTTTAATGTTACTTACCTGGTTTTTATAATACAAGGAAGGAGTGTTAGGAGTGTTATCTGTAAAATATAAAATTTTTTAAAGTGATCTTTTTCTTTTTTGCAGTTGAAAGGGACAGTCAGTAAGGAGACCAGTCTGAGAGAATTTTTGATCTAAGAACCTATTTAAGAATGAAGAACAGCTACAGTTTAAATGGACTCTAATTCTCACGGTTAATGCTGTTTTGTGAGCGCATGATTCTCTGTAATAACGTTTGGGAGGAGCATGGTGGGTAAATAGCTTATTTCCTGTGCTTTATGGTAATGCAGCAAAGTGGTGCTAATGCCATCAGGATCCAAAACAGACCCTGTTACACACATCAGACGGCCCTGCAAAAATAGGTAACCCTGTGAAAGAGGGGAGTTTCCTGGTTTAAGGCTCATTGTGGCCTTCTCTGGCCTAAAGTGATAAGGTTAAGGTATCAACAGTTTAGAAAATATGTGCCATGTAATCTGGATTTTAAAAGCAGCAGCCTTATTTGCAGCAGTTTACCAGATAATAAATATTTTGACTAGAGATTAGTGAATAACATGCCATGCAAATTGTAAAACTTTTACTGTGAAGAAGCTCGTGCTTCTTTAAGTTGTTGGATGTAACACATCCAGTATCATCTGTGGCAGTTACTAAGTCGTGCCTAATGGTGAGTGATTTTTCCTCACATCATTATTCTGGGTTTTGATTTTGGCAATGCACATCTTCCTGTGACACTCAGCACCTTTCATTTATTTGGTTGTACTCATTGTTTTCGTGGAGCTAGAGCTCCTTCTCATGCTGGTTTTCATTTCCACATTTGTTTCAAGAGCCTTGGTAGTTTTGAGTGCACGTATCCAAATAGAAATCAGTACTGATAGGCTATGAAATAAGGGAAGATAATAGAAAATAGCACTGCAGAGAGCAAGGAATCAGGTGTGAACACAGCACTCACAGGTTGTAGCATATTCATTTATTTTGGTAGCCTTTTGGTTTGAAATTTATGTTAAAAATGACCTATCCTTCAAGTTGTGCTGAATCTGCTGTGTTCCCTAAACTGGCAGAGCAGTCCATAGAAATTAATGGTGTTTTGCACTTGGGAATGTATTGTGTACCTGCAGGGATAAAATCCCCAAATTTTGTTTTAGAGGGATTTGCTGTGAGATGCTGATCCTGTACTGAATATGTTTTTTGTACTGAGAGGTTGGATGTAGTAATATTTGGAGCCACGTTTTTCACTGCTCCGAAAGGATTTTACTGTGGGATACCTGATACTGAAGCAGAGGAAATGCACTGATATAAAATAAATAGTGCAGAGAAGAATCTGGCTCTGAAATTGTTCCAACTAACCTGAGGGATTGTGGATCATTCTCCCTAAATGATGGCCTCAGTTCTCTTATTAAAGACTGCAAAGCATTTAGTAGAAATGGTTCTTTACCAGCACTGCTTTGTGGGGAAAGGCTTTAAACAGAACTGGTACTTTTAGAATTTGTGTACACAGTTGTCACCATTAAAAAAGTCAGTAGCATTTGCCAAGCAGTACCACACAGTGGTGCCTGAGATATCACCTTCTCTCCTACAGTAGAGCAAGAAGATGGTATGTAGTATTTGTAGGTAAGTGTTTACGATTTGATTCTGTCAATTGCATGCATTTTAATCGAGCTTTTCTCTCAAATGACGGTTTGACTGGGGATCTGCTTATGGGTCAGATTAATTCTAAAGCAAAATATGATTCCTTTTTATTGACTAAATTCTCTTTACTGAAGACTTAAAAAAACCATTTCAGTATTTGTTCTAAAATAATAAAGCTTTTTGATTATTCATTGTTAGTAGTGGGAACAAAAATGTATAATTTTTTAAAATAACCGTATTTTAAAGGGAGCTGTGGTCTTATTAGGTACAGTGAATCATATTAAGTCAGCATTATGAAGCACACACCTTATTCCCCTAATTGCTGGTATATTAATAATGACCAGGTTGATGATGAATGTTCTGATCACCAGCTGGGATCAGGTAATTACATTTGATTATGTAAAGAGTTAGTTGCTGTAAGCCGTGAAATATTAAAACTTGGCTAGAATAAATATCACTGAAGAACCTTTGTCTTTTACATGTGTATTCAGCTGCCAGTTCTCTGAGCAATTCTTGGTTCACTCGATAATGTTGGGAATCAAACTGTGAACAGTTATTTTCCAGCCCTGTGAATGTTGATAAAGGGATCTTGCATAGCTGCTGGCTTGTCCTGTGAGGGGAGAGCACATTGCTGCATCGCAGCACAGGGATTACAGGCTCTCTTTTAGCTCTGCATTAAAGATGTTGCAATCTTTTGTAAAACCCTGGGCAGCACAGAGCATTGCCATGCATTTGCATTTCCCAGCTCTGATGAAGGGCACATGTGTTTCAGGCACCAGTGCCTTGCAGGACTGGCCAACTCCATCATCAAAATAATACATTTATCTGACCATTTTTATGTTTATTTTGGATAATCTTACTCTGCAGACAGTGCCCATGAAATCTACAGCATGTAGGGCAAATTCCTCTCTACATGTTTTTATCTTTCAGTTTACCAAATTATTTTTTCCCCAGAATTTGTTCAGTTCTGAAATATCCATTGATTTGTCTTTCCCCTGTTGCTAAATTGCTGAAAAGACACATAACTTTTGTTACTTGTCTCATGAAATACTGTTGTAAAGAGCACTTTCTGGCATTGATCATCTGCAGTTTGAACAGAATAGCGTTTTTGCCACAATGCGACAGACCATTTATGCCAGTGTGGAAAAAATCTTTGTCTAAAGTTGGAAAAATCAGATGGTACAGATTGTAAGGCTCTCTTCAGAAATGGCTTGCTATACTTTAGATGCTCAATTCCAGGCTCAGCATTTCAATTTCTCAGTCAATTTTATATTACTAGATATAATACTAGAAACATCATTAGTGATTTTTTCTTTGCTGCATTCTTGTACTTTATTCTTTCTCTCTATTGACTCCATCTTTACAAGAGAAGTATTTGAAATGAAATCTGCTATACTGCATTGTCCATCCATAATTCAACAAATATATTACGTGGTAGATGTGCTTATTGTATTGTCAGCCAGAAGTATGACTTTTTTTGTGTTAGTGCTAATTTCCCAAATACTAATTAATTTTTTAAGGGGGGAAGAGAGGAGTGGAGACATAATCTCAGATTTTTCTTGAGTTTTGTCTTCTAAGGGACTTCTATTTAAACCACTCCAGTTTTCTTGCTAATTTTCTCCTTCAGGTGTTTGCTATCAATCTGCTGGGTTAAACTTTGTGCTATTCCATCAAGCAAGTTTGGTAAATGTTGATCAGTGCATGAAATCAGTTCTTAAATGGTTGCAAAATTGCCTTCCTTCAGACTGTTTTGATCACAAGGGCTTTCAAGTGTCAAAGTCATTTGGAGAACTAGATAGATAAAATGCATGAGCACTAAGCTTTTCCAGGATAGAATAAATAAATGTGTTTTCCACTGCCTTTGATAGTGATTTGTTAAAAAGAAAAAAAAAAGAAAGGCAATGATATTAAATATTTACAAGAGTGATTTAGTTGTGTAATCTTGTGCTGTGCATCCCTGTTTAACAGTGAAATCAGCTACTGCTGAAGTAAATGCCATTAAACTGGTAGTGCTGTGAAGGTCACTGCCTATACAATGTCAAAGCAATTTATAGAGAATAATGATTTTTGTCAGCTTTCCAATGTACCAATCTCCCTTCTTTTTGTCTCCTTTTCCAAAAATAACTGAAAATAATTTTTTTTTCAGAAATCACTTTGTCTCTGACTCTTTTCCCATTTGACTGATTTTGGATCTTGAAACCTCTTTGCAAGTTTTCATATTGATGTGCTCAGTGGATGGACACTGATTTTCTTCTTTCTGGCATTGAACTCGTTACAGCTCTATTTTCTGGGATTTCCACTTGGCCATTTCTTAGCAGTTCATTTTAAGAGATACTGAATTATGACCTCCACTCTTACGAGTGATTGCTTTTCCTCCCGTGTGCTATTTCCAACCATATCTGTCTGTGAATCTCCTGAAAAATTCTCTTTGTTTTCATGGCCTGATTGTTTGTCATCAGTGCACATGTAGCATGTTGACAACTTCCTGAACTGGTAAGCGTATTTATAAATACTTGGAGTACATTCCTGAAAAGCATCATGCTTAGTGAAGAGGTCTCAGAAGTGAGAGGTGTGTCCTTGGCTCTACAGCTGGTGAATTCTCTGGGCCTTTGTGCCTGTGTGTCAGAGAAGTGGGGACAAAAGCCCTTCACCGCTGCTCAAGGAGGCTGCTACATTGACACTTATAGAATGTCCTGAAAGCAATGCACAGTGAATACAAAGCATTATCATTCAGCTTCACATCCATCCACTAAGAAGGTTAATTATTTGTTTTCCTTGTTTTACAGTTGAATAAGCAGAAGCACAGAGAGATGGAGAGAGCTGGAGGAGAACAGGCAATAAATGCCAAAGTTCTCTTGTCCATTCCTGTTTCTGTAAGCACCAGTGCAAGCTATTTTATAAACCACCAAATAACTTGCTTGTTCTGCCAAGGGCTCTCCCAGTTAGATTCCACTTGCTAAGGCAATACTCTAAGAAGATTAAAACTGTATTTATCTGTTGATAAACACATACATGACCGCAGAAATAGCATTTATGTTTTACAAAGGGAACAATGCATATTCTCTGTGAAAAAAAACTACAGAATGAAAAAATCTATCAGAATGCAAAGGTGCCCTAAGTGTGGTCTGTAAGGATTTTGTTGGGGAAGTACATATGAGCACACAGAAACAATGCGAGTTTCTTCTTGAAGGCATGACTTTTAAGGGCAAATGTAAAAGAAAGAGGGCACTGAAATAGTCAAGATGTAGAAATTTTTATTCAGTTATGAGGAAAAAAAATGGATGTACAGCATCAGCAGTGAAGGGGAGCAGAATGAAGGGTAGTGGAAACATACATACTCCTGTCTAGGAAGAGTGTCCCAGTTAAAGTGATGGGAGAGGAATCTTCCATGAACACTGATCTTCTGGACAGAATGAGGTGGGAAGATATCCCTACATTATTTTTTGCTGCTAGGTATTGGTAGCTTATTTTTATTTTTTGATTTTTGGGACATCTCATTCCACAATGCAATAGGAGAAGACCAAAGTCGTTATTTACTGACAGCATTGCATGGCCTTCCCCTCCAGGCCCATTAGCAGACCTTTCATATGTTGTGAAAGAGGCTAGTTCAGCAGGGTGTCTGGGAAGGATATGTATGTGCATGGTTGAAACAGGCCTTGTGATTTTCTGTCGTGTGTTTTATCTGGTTCTTTGTCTCTTTTTATGCAAGTCTATGATTAACATTGAGTTCTTCCCAGAATGCTGGCAATTATCTCACAGGTGAAAGGATTAAGAAAGAGCTGTGAGAATTACACTGGGATTAAATAAGACTGCCTTTGGAGTGTGTTTGTGGATGAGTGATTTTTTTTTTCTCTAAGAAAAGAGAAAGAAGAGAAGCTAGCTTAGCCTTCAGGTCTCTCTAGGGAGGAAAGTAATACCCTTGAATATGGAAAAGTAGCATCTCAGCTTGGGAGGAGGTCATGCTGAGAAAGGAAACAATGTTGAGGCACAAGATTTAGAGTCCTCAGTTCAGTTCTTGGTTGCTCTGATTTTGCTTAAGGCTGTTCTGATTGCCCACAGTGAACCTCAGCTTGTCCGTGTGTGAAATGGAAATGGTGATAACTTTTCTGTCTTCTGCTGCATGAAACTAAATTAATTACTCTGTAAGTGTGCTAAGATTTTGGGTAGTAAGTACAAAAGAAGAAGACAGAGTATTCTTCTCATGCCGCATGCTATGGTCACACATCCAACAACATGATGTGTTGGGTTATTTCTGCCACTCTATTGCTTCTCTCTCTGCAGAGATAATGCTGGTAAAAATTGGGGGCTCAGCCCTTTCTTGAGGTGAGAGAAGAAACTGCTCTGTGGGATTGGCATTCTCAGACTTGGTAGGGGCAACATAGCTTGCAGGCTGGGTCATGCTGCACCTTATCTACAAACTGGCTGGCTCGTGCTCCTGCAGGGCCTGGCAGATGTCATCACTGGTAGGAGCCTGGACTTTGGGCTGCAGCTCTGGGCAAAGAGTTTAATTCAGCTTTAGTTATGTTCTTCATCTCTTCTGACTCTGGCACCACTTGGATTTGCAGTGCAGCACTGCCTGAAGATCCTGAGAGAAATTGTGCTTTGGTGCTGAGAAAGTAAATAATGCTGGCAAACAGGAGAGGGGTTATGGGATTGGGACAAAAACTCCAGCAAGTGCTCTGCTGAGTGTGTGTGTGGTGTGAGCAGTGGCATGCAGGGTCCATGCTAACCTCAATATTGCTGAAGAGACTCAGGTGTTTCTCACTAAGATATGGCAGCTCTGCTTTCAAGTGAAATTGAGTTTTTACATTCAGAGCAGTTTATTTCTCATAGAATCCTATGACCATAGAATAGTTTGGTTTGGAAGGGACCTTTGAATGTCATCTTTGCAGGGACATCTTCAACCAGATGAGGTTGCTCAGAGCCTCATCCAACCTGATCTTGAATGTTTCCAGGGATGAGGCATTCCACCACCTTTCTGGGCAACTTGTTCTAAGTGTTTCAACATCCTCACTGGTGAAAAATTTCTTCCTTATATCTAGACTTTAGTTAAAAACCTTTAGTTTAAAACTGTTACTCCATGTCCTATCACTACAGGCTTTTCTAAAATGTTTGTCCCTGAGACTAATTAGTTGCAGCTTGTACTACTCAAAGGAACAGGCTGATAGGATGTTCTCTATTCCTACACAGGTTAGTTGAAGCCAGAGACAGGCAAGTTAATATTTGGGGTGCTGGCTTCCCACCTTGAGGCTGTATCTTGCCTCTGAACCTGCTGTTTGCTCCTCACTTTGCTGCTCTCAGCTTTTGCAAGTCACTGCTGGCTGCTCCCCAAGCTCTGGCTGTGGCAGCAGCAACTGACAGGCACCTAACATCTTTCACCCTGGAGTGACACATCTTCTTCAGAGAAGTGACCAGGGCAGAGGTGAAACCCTTGCTACTGCTTTCACTTTGTGTTTCACCACTGTGTGTGCTATTTCCATTTACTCAAGTCTTTTAGCTCTGTTCTTAGGGACTGCAATCACAACAGGGGCTATGACTGTATAGTCTTTACCCTTCTACATAACATGAACCAAGAAAGAGCCAGTTAATGTTTGTTGTCATTGCTTTTGTGGTAAGTGTTAGACATATCCTAACTTACTAATTTTACTCTGGGTCTAAGTTGGAGTGGGGCGGTCCTGTGGTGTAGTGGAGAGCACTCCAGTCTCCAAATCTGAAGGTCGTGAGTTTGAGTCTCAGTGTATGGACTGTCCCCGGCAGTTCAATGCCTCCCTGCCATCCGATCCCGTTAGATCTCGGATCCTCAGCAGGGTCAGCCCCGGTTAGTACCAGGTGCTGTAGATAGTCCCAAGGACTTCACTCTCACTGTCCAAGCTTGCTCGGCCGTGGCAAATGAACCTCAGGACTTAAACAGTGGGGCCCGTTCTGTGCACGCTGTGCCTCACCTAAAAAATCCACTGCGCAGGCTCGAAGGGCACACCCATGTAGGGAGTGCCCTTCCCAAATCTGCGTTCGCGAAGGTTGGCCATTATAAGTTGGAGTACTTTTGCCTTTCTCTCAGTTAAGTGCACATCACTCTGGACCTTCAACAAGTAGAGTTTGTTGGGACAGCAGAGCTGAAACAAGACACGCTGGTAGAGCTGTGAACAGGAGGTACCATGTAATCACTCAGGGCACTTAGTATTTCCCACTGAACAGAAGATGACAGTGAAGGGCAGAGACTACCCGATTTTCCACAGAGATAGGGTGAACTACTAAGGCTGGGAACAGAGCCCAGAGAGTCAGATTCCTGTTGGCACAGAGATACAGAGCTGTGTGTGCTTTCAGTTGAACACACTAGGTACTGTAAGTCACATCAAAGCCACATTTAGAAGTGGGCTTAAGTAAAGATATTATTCTTACACAATGTAGAATTTGTTTCTGTTGCATCTTCTTAGTCTTTCACAGGCATATAATATTAATTAAAAAGTCTCTACTGCATTTGAGACACTGGCTTGCCACAAAATGGGGAGATTAACTTTCGTTGTGTATAGAGATTTCAGTTTGTTAGCAGAGTGCTTTAAAGAAAGGGGGGAAACACTGGGAGAATAAGACTGATTAATGAGTCTCTTATTACAAGATTATCTGTCTTTTTACTGAGCTGTGTATTTATTACATGGCCAGTCTCTAGTTACAGGCCAGCAATTGCCTATGTTCAGGTGTTTAGTTGGTGCCTGCTGGGATGCCACATAAACAGCTGTAAATAGAGCCAGTTATTCAATCCACTCATAAAGAGGTTTGATTGTAGGTCTCGTCTTCCCATTGTATAGTGTCTGAGCCAAAGCAGGCAGCAGGCTGTCCTGCTATCTGACAGACCTCTCTGCTGGTGCCACTACTACTGCCACTGCTGGAAGTGTTTAGAAGTGTTAATATTAATTTTCAACAGGGGCAGAACAAAAGGGTCTGGAGGCAGTTGGCACCATGGGGATGGGAGCAAGGAGTATCAGAGTCTGCTCTTTTATCCATTCATGGTACCCCTTGCTGTCAAGTGTTGACATGGTGGCTGCTCAGACAAGGAAAGCAAAAATTCCTTTTGTTTTGACCCAAGGCCCTGGAGATTCATATTTCCTCCTTCCTAATACTTTCCCCCCACTTTGCTGGCATTATTTAAAAGAAAGAGCTTTAAGTACACCCTGAATTCCATGAGATATCTCTGTGCTGTACAGGATGATAATGAAGTACTTAAAAATTAGCCAAACCCAGAGGCAGTGGGATCATCAGTCTTTTGTTCTGTGAGGCTGTCATACCTTTCTGGATTTTTCTAATAGTTGTGGTACATTGTGTGTATGCCTTAACTCTATTACAATAATATAGCTATCATAACATAGCTGCTAGTCCTTGTCTGCTCATGTTTCTTCTGGTCCTTTATGTTATGCTTAGGAGAATAAAAAGCTATGGCAGCTTTTCAACAGTTGGATTCTGTGCATGGCTTAATTCTAGTCCTTCACCAAACAATTGCATGAATTAACTTTCAAACTATTTCTTAAAAGCCTTATCAGCCACTGATAAAATAATGGAAGCAATATTAAGAATAATGAATTTGCAACTATACAGAGTAACAGAACCATGAGCAATTATCAGCAAAATTTAATAAACAAAACTCATAAAAGACATTTGATTACTTTTGGACTCAGTTACAAAATTAATGGATGAAAGCAAGACAGTGGTTGTGATACATCTAGACTTCAATGTGTTATTTGACAAAAAGCCCTATATAATCTTACTTTAAAAAACCCCCACAATTAAAGTTTGGCTTTAACATGAAGAGTTTAGTAAAATAAATTAGTAATTCGAAATGCAACAGCATTTTCATGAACTGAGAAGGCTAGACAAATTGGAAGTTACTGTCATTTCTGTCTAGTGCTTTTCCTAGTGATAACAAAGAGGGGAAGAAATGACATATTAATGAAATGTGTAGATTTGACTAGAATGGGAGGAATTGCAATCATCAGTGTGGATAGAAAACAGCATAAATGTTGCATAAGTGCTGTGACATCCTTCCTAAAGCAGTAGGTGGATAATTCATCTGTGAAGATATCTGATAAGCTGCACCTAGACAAAACTTTTAAGGCCCTTAAATACTGTAAGGTGGAGATATGTCAAACAATTTGTAAGAATTTTGAAAGGGCTTGATGATTAATATCATGCATTACCTGATTATCAGGGAACAGTGAAAGGCCTAGTATGTATGATAGGTCTTCATGCTGAGAAAGTGGCAAGTTGTGAAAGCTATCTCCAAACACATAAAGCCCATAAATGCACAGAAGAAAAAAAATTATCCTGGGGTTGTCTCAGAGGAATTCCCTAGAAAGGGTACTGCTTAATCATACAAAGGTGTTCTAGGTCCAGTATCAAGGGGGAACATCTTAATAATAAGAACTATAACGACAACTTATAGAGTATTTTACTGAGTGAAAAAAAGATGAGAGCCACTGACTTTTGACAAATGTATTGAAAATGAACCATTCTTGGGAGCCAGCCTTTCTCTCCCACACCTAGTGAACGCGAGGTGGCAACTCACAGGTGGATAACTTAAATCCTTTCCCTTCTCCAAAGCACAAACATACCACAATATAGATATATAAATATACTTAATTTTCCAGAGGTTCTTTATCTGCACCACATTGAAATCCTGTGTGTGTTGCTCTAGTTGATGTCTGTATCTCTGATGGAGCAATAATCTGTTGTTATGTCAGCTAGCAATAAATAAATAGTCCATCAAATGCAAACAAAATGCTTTCATAAAGGAAACTGGATGCTTTGCCATAACTACATTAGTCCTAATGCACTACCAGGTCTCTTTTTTCCTTTTCCATGTGTTAATTTTGTTCTTCAGTCTCCCCATCTCTTCTAGCTTAATTACCCTCCCCAGACTAGAAGCTGCCGCTGCCTTTTGGCTTCATTACCAGCTTTCATTTTCATTAAGAATCTTGTGCTAATGGACTGTTATAAAACAGAGTCATCACTGGCAGGTGCTGCCAAACGACTCTCAGCATGATGGCATTTCTGTGCAGTGGAGCAAACAGTCTGGACATTGGATTCATGGAGCATCCAAGGACTCGCGATAGAAGGTGAAGAGAGAGAAGTTTGGTGGATGCTTCCCATTTGTCCTTTTCTGTCTTACCAAATGCAAGCTTCATGTCAGCTAAGTGATCTGTATTTGCTTAAACAGAGTGACAGCATGGTGTTGCTTGCCTAGAAGTAATTACTTCCATCAGTTGTTTTTTGTCCTTTCTCAAGGCACTGCTCCCTTACGGTAAAAAGTCTTTTTTTTTTTTGCAAATGTAGTCAAAGAACTCACGATCTGACTGGCTGAAGGATATGCATTTTGGATGAGTGTAAGAAGGTGTGCTTTCCTCTAGTTTTTAACCTTTTGGTAGTCTTTGGACCATTTCTGAGAAAAATGGCTTTTCACAGGCTAGTGCAGTTAGTTTGCAGCTGTTACTGGAAGAGACCAGTGTCCATATTGACGTGCAATACACAGCCAAATGCAAATGCAGTTGCACTTCCTTAAGCAGAACTTTTAATCATTGTATGGCAGATGGGATTTTTCTTATTGCTTCCTATGCGACATCATTCTCTCCTTCAAAGGATGAGCTCAGAAAAGACTTTTCAGACCAAAAGAAAATGTGTGCTACTGAGGGGCCCTGCTCATACCGGTGAGGGAGACAACCTTCTGGAGTGTGCAGTGGGGCTTGAAGGTGATGATGAATTTATTAGGCAGGAGCTTTGCCCCACAACATGGCCATTGGAGAATACTGGCAGGAGTAACCAAAGAGACAGGTCTTAGACATGGTAGAAGGACACACCTTTTTCCCAGTGATCCTGCTAGGACTGTGCACAGTGTGCTGCAACCCAGAAGATTATGAAACTGCATGTTGAAAGTGGCACGTGGGAGGGAGAAAAGGCCCCCAGCAAAGGCAAGACAGGTAACTTAAAACCTCTCTCTCTCTCTTTTTTTTTCTTCTGAGCTGCTCTATGTCCTTGCTTTTCATTTTCTCCATCTTAAAAATATATTTGGCTTAGTTCTGAGTATAAAGCACTTGTGGCCCTGCCCACCACATTCATGAACATTGACTGATGTACCTTTAAGCTCTGATCACATCAGGATCCTGTAACAACTTGAAACAGACTTTTGGTAGTGAGAACAGGGTGTACATGCTGGCATCACCTGAGCACCATCACTGCAGGTGAAAATAGCTGCCTGCAGACTGCTGATCTTGTATGACTCTTGCTCTTTGCAGCACTGAATAATGCCAGAAACTCTCTGGACACCCAAGTTCCCCTGTGGAGGTACAACTGCTGGACTTCTGTTCTGCTTTTAACCCTGTCTGACATTATCTCTGTGTTGTTATTTTTTAGGCTGAATTGGCTGCAGCTGGAGGCTCATTTTGCATCTTTTATTTGAGCAAATCTCATAGAAAATTTCAGTGGTTTAGAGTAAGGGGAAATTGCTCCTGGTTTGAAGCAAGGATAATGTAAATAGGTATAAATCTCTCTCTCCTTTCCTCCAGTAATTCTGTCTAGGTCACACTGTAGAGCTTTTCCAGTACATGCTTAACTGTGACCCTGTGTTTCTTCTGTGTCTTTTCCTTGTACTTGCATAGTTGTTGTGTATGTCTGGAGGATTCCCCTTGTAAGTGATCAAAGTTAAACCTGTGCAGAAACTGGAGCTCAAATCACTTCAAAGTGGATTAGGCTAAATAATGAGAATGCATCACTGGAGAATAATCTTAGTGTGAATAGCAGGCAGTTTGGGGCAGAACATGAGTTGCTGTAACCTGATAAGACACGGGGAAAGGTGTTAAAGAGCATTCCAGTGTTGAATATTATTTATTAATACTGTTACTTTTATGTTCTGTCCTTTTTCTGTGCTTTTTTTTTTTTCCTCATGTCAGGCCCTGAATTGCTAGGAAGAATTTTGTTCTAGGAGGTTTCTCAGTACAGATGAGACTATTCTCCCAATCCCAGCTTTTCTATTATGTTTCTGTTGGAATAGTAGAAAAGTGAGTGGCCAGTACTCCTTACTCTCCCACTGACACTTGCAATCTGTGAGTCACGTTTCTTTGCCAATATTAATTGTATTCCCATAGTTACTGTGTGGGCTAGGGAATGGTTGGTGTCTTGTCTTCCAAGGGAAAGAGAAGGAACAGGATCCTGTAGGGAATTAGTAGCACAGGAAGGAATAAACCCCAGATATTCTTGACTATGTTTGGGCATTAATACCATGCATACTCTAAACATGAAATTTAAGTATTCATCAAGAATGGGGCAGCATTTAGTCTGATAAATTTAAAAAGCCCTGTGATAGGCAGAGCCATTATCTTTCTCCAAAAGGTGATTTACTTGTTATTGCTGAGGTGTGACTCAGGCCTTTCCTTCTGAAGGGATAACTCATTCCTCACAGAGTAAATGTCACACAGAGATGTATCTGTGATTCTAGAAAAAGTTGCCCTTTAACAACTTCCTGGTAACATTTCCCTTGCAGCACTTGGGTAAATGCAATGACAAAAAAAAAGGGAGCATCTATCCCCTTCTCCCTCTTCATCACAGCCTGTCAGTCCCACCTTGGGGCCACTGTATCTTAAAGGGAATGACTCAGAACACTGACAGAGCAGATAATGCCAAGCCAAAAGGAGACTGGGCAGCATATAAATCTTGGGCCTTGGGACAGGAGCTGACCAGGGCCTCACTGTGTAATCACAGAGGCCACACTCTGTGGTCGAGTATGTCAAGACAACTGTCTTGGAGTTCCGGGGACTAGGGCTAATTAACGCCAAAGAAGAATCTTCTTGACAGATGAATGGAGTATGAAGCATGCAGTTCAGGGAAGGTGAAAAGGTCCCAGTTTGGAATCCCGCAAGTACTGATGAACCTTATATTTATGGTTGTGAGGCAATAGAGAAAATCTCTCTTTACAAAAGAACAAATTATCTATTGTTAATCAAAAGAAGTGTAGTCTGCAGGTCAAGGTGGATGGTTCTGCCCCTCTGCTCTGCTGTGGTGAGATTCTTCCTGGAGTGCTGCATCCAGCTCTGGGGTCCTTGGCATGGGAAAGACATGGATCTGTTGGAGCAAGTCCAGAGGAGGCCACTGAAATGTTTGAAGGGATGGAGCACCTCTCTTATGAGGAAAGGCAAAGAGAATTGGGATGGTTCAGCCTGGAGAAGAGAAAACTTTGGGGTGACCTAATTGCATCTTTCCACTCCCTAAAGGCAGCCTACAAGAAAGATGGAGAAAGACTATTTACAAGGGCATGTAGCGACAGGACAAGGGGGAATGTCTTTAAACTGAAAGAGAATATGTTTAGATTAGATATTAGGGAAAAATTCTGTACTGTGAGAGTGGTGAGGCACTGGAACATGTTGCTCAGAGAAGTTATGGATGCTCCATCCCTGCAAGGGTTCAAGGCCAGGTGGGATCAGGCTTGGAGGAACCTGATCTAGTGGAAGGTGTCCCTGCCTGTGGAAGGGTGTTGAATGAGATGATCTTTAAGGTCCCTTCCAATCCAAGCCATTCTATGATTATATGATTCTTGCATGTACCACCCTCATCACTGTAATAATGCCTGATTTTTTTGTGACATAAGACTTACATGGAAGAATCTAGACAGAACAGGGAATTGAAAATGGGATCTTTACATTTTCTCATGAGGGCCAACACTCTGAATATAGTTACCTTGGCTAGCAGTGACTGATTACTCTTTCCTTCTGACAGCAAAATGAAGCGGTGGATTTTAATCCTGCTGTGAACAGGAAGGGATAGGTCTTCTCATGTTAAGTCCTTGTCTCCTTCCCTGTGGTTACTTCAGAGGGGCTCAGGCACTGCATGACTGACTATTTCTCCTTTATTTTTTTAGAGCTCTGAGAAGGCAAGAGAAGGCCTATTAAATATAGGCAAGTTCAAGCTTGAGGAAGCCACCTCAATTCTTTCCTTTGAAATCTGATAAACTAAGCAACCAAAGGCATATTGTTAAGAATAAACACTTGCTGGAGAGTTGTGTAAATATGTGGACAGGTACTGTGGTGATAGATGTTGCTGCAGAACTCCAAAGTTGATCTGCACAGAGGCCTTAGTTTGTCTTTCAAGGTGCAGATCAAAACTGGATCATGTCAAGCTTTGGATAGTGTACATATAAATAGGTTAAGGCTAAATTTGGTGGAGTTGGTAGCAGGCTGAATGAAATTGATCAGCAGTGGCATTTTGCAGGGAGAAAGGAGGAGAATTCGGAGTTGTGAGAAAATGCTGCTGAATTACTATTCAGAGAAGAGAGGCTTTCTTGATTTACTGTCTGGAGAAACAAGACTTCCCATGTTGCCACACAACTTTTCAGATAACAAGAGTGTTGTAGTAGAATAAAAAGTAGTTACACGAGTATATTATCTGACTGTACTTCATTTTCCCCAAATGGAACAAATTTCTAATGGTAATAATTTATACCTTTCCTGTCAGCAAATAGAGTTTACTGCCAAAATGCCCCAGACATAGCAGCTGGGAAAATAACTTTAATCCAGGTATTTTTTAAGTAGTAGCATGCCCCAAAGTACCCCTCTTGAGCACTGCAAGACAGATGCTATGAGAAATGAAAGATTAGACCGTGACACTGTCCCTACAAAATGTTCTCTCCTTGGATCTAAATGGTGACTTTAGTTTTGTCCAGTTCTAGTGATTTCAGCTGAGTAAGTTCTAGAACTGAATATTGCATTCTCTATTTTCAGAATTTCTCAAAGTTTAGATACTGGAGACTCATAGCAGAGGTCAATGAAAGAGGACAGTGAGCAATTTTTCTCAGGAATCTTGAGTAATAGCCCTTTAAGGTAGTGTTATTACTGCAGCAAATTCCCAAGGTTCAAAATTTTTCTCATCTTTCAAACTCTTTGTGATGTCCCAGCTAAATTAGTGAGGCTTGCATCTTTCTGTTTCCTCTGCTGAGACAGTTTAGATCTTCTCCTCCTTCTCTTCCTCCACACCTGGAACTGCTGGCATAAAGGCATTTGTTTCCCTGATCAGCATTAGTTCTTGGAGCAGCCTTAAGTGTTTCAATTTCCTATCTCTTTTCATTACTCCTGAGCTGTTGTATTTTGTTACCCAAAACCTTTCTTCAAAGTAGAGGTGGTGGGAAAGAGAGGACAGAAAGTTTTCTTGTGTTCATAAAATTTTAGCCACCATCTCCTCTTCTTGTTCTCCTTGGTGAGAATCCAGGAAAAAGCAGAGCCATTTAATAGGCAAACTAGATACTAACCTAAGTTTGTAAAGAGAAATGTGAATCAGGAGTTAAGGATCTGTGAAAGTACCTCATCCATTTCCCTGCCAGTGCATTGACTGCTTTCTTTGGCATAAAGTTAAAACAGTAGTGTTCTTCAGATACGCTTCCTGCCAGTGTAGCTGTCATGTGAAGAAGAAATGCTTTTCTCTGCATGTGCGTGTGCGTCTGTGTGGGCAGCTGGCTCATTTGTTGCTTAGGTATTCATTGGTCACTACTGTCATTGTTCCTCATTTTATTAGCTTTTGCCAAGTAGTTCCACTTTTACTAAGGACAGCAGGGTTTATGGCAGCGATATTTTTCACAGTGTCAGAGATAAAATACCAGGCTAATAACAGACTACCTGGTAATGTAAATTGCAAAGGGGAAGCAGTCTTGTTTTGAAGAAGTCCTGCTTGGGAGTTTTACATCTCCTGTGGGATAAGCAGCCTGTGGAATTTGGTACACTTCATGCTCTCTAGGAAGAGAAATGATTTGTCTTAAATGATGGGGGTGGAAGAGAGGAGAGATCTAATTTCAGTTACTATTTTTCTTGCTAGATAATAACTTAGACTCTCTCGTACCTAGGGCCTCATCCTTAAAAGCATCTAAGCACCCAGGACTCTACTGGTGTCAGAAAGTTTGAGTTTGAGCTGTTTGGTCTCCTACTGAATTAAACCCTTGCAAACAAATGCTTTCCAAAGACACTATTTCTTGTGGAAGGGGGAGGTAAGGAAAGGAAACGAAGACAAAATTGTCCACTTCCTTTCTGGTTTTGCTATTTCTATTTTTTTCAAGATTAAGAAGATCTCCTCCCTTTGGCCTCAGGAGGAGGTCTCCCAAAAGGATATGAAGAAGGGAAAGGGATGGTAATATATTTTTTTTTCTGAGGTAAAAGGCATTGATTTTATCATAAAGTTAGGCATGTTCCCCAGTGTTAGAGCTAGGCTGCAGAACAAAATTTCTTTTGAGGAGTGGAGGTCTAGGTTCACTTCTGCTAGGACACCTGAGTGTCACACTCACCCTGTCTCAATTGTTCCAAGGTCTTATAACTTGATTATTCTGCAAACTTCCCAATGAAACACATACCTATTTGTCATAACATACAGATATGTAGCATACAGAATCTAGCATGTCCTTTGGACTTATTCTGGGACACTTGGAGGAACTGCTGTCAGGATCAAATTAGTGCAGAACCTGAAATCTGGTGTTGCATGAAAAATAGGGCCTGAACACACAAAAAATAAAGGTCAGAGTATTTTACGGTAGCAGAGAAATAACTAGAAGTCGATGGGCTGGGCACCTTCATTTAGAAGCAGGGTTGAGTTTGAGAAGGAGAAGGGAAAATCCATTCCAGAAGGCAGTCTGAAGAGCAGTCTGCCTCATCTTGGCAGGAGCACAGGCTCTGACTTTTTAGAACACTAAAACAATGATGAAATTAGGTCAGACTCTACTAATTCAGCGCTGATCAGCTTCTCCACTTCTAGTAACAATTAAATGCTTATCTCTTCCTTTCACATGCATTAAATTAATCACCCATGAGCTAAAATTAATACATTACTTAGGCTTAGACCCACCACGTTTTCCTTGTGGCTTGAACTTCTGATGGTTCACTGTATGTGCAGAGGACTGAGAACATCTGTGGAAAAAGTCAGTATAGTGTTTCTTAGAACAAATATAATACTATAGTACTCAATTGTGCCACTTCAGTGAGAGGTCACTAGAGGAGGGGGGATGTTTTGGTACAATTTTCAGCTAGGGAAATTGTGATGATGTATGTTTTGGCAGTGCTTATGTATTAGGCTAGGTACTATTCCATCTGCTCAGTAAGAGACAATCCTTGAACTAGAAACTGTAAAGTTGCAGGGCAAATAGGTGTTAGAAGAGGAGAAACACAGGTCATTAGGAGATACAGAAAAGGAGGAAGGTACAACTTGTCTATGCCAGCATATATCCCAACCACTTGTTGAGCTTGTGTCTCAAGATCACTGGAAAAAAACATCTGCTGAAGTCAAATAGATTTGGAGGCAGATGTGTTTCAGGCCTAAGCTTTTCTAAGGCATAGTTACATGTTCTGATAGAGGCAGACATATTGCCACTCACTTCACACTAAGTCACCCAGATGTCAGGATTTTCTTCAGGATAGTACCAAATAGAACTTGACACTTGATTCTCAGGAGTTACATTTGTTTTATGTTAGTGCAGCATCACACCTACCTTAAGGTGATCACACGGTTTCTTGGCCAGAACTGGCTCACATCTAGCCAGCTCAGAACTTAGGATTGCCTGTTGATGACCAGGTAGATGTGTCCTTAGTTCCTATTAGCTTTATCCTTCCTTGTGAAGCTGCATACATTGTTTGAGGGACAGCTATGATGTCTTTTGGGTGTCGATGTTAGATCTGGACTTTGCAGAGTTATAGCACCAGATCTTTTTTTATAGCTTTGGGCATGTCTTACAACCATGTCTCGGGGTTTTTTTGCATTTTTTGCCAATGAGGTGGAACTAATATATGCACTCTGAGATGCTTTGAGGATTAATTTGCTTCCAAAACCCATTATGCACAGCTATGAAGATCTGTACATGAGGAAGAGTTAGTAAACTGTTTTCTTGGTAAAACACCTTGGTGCTTTGAAACTGTAAAATGCAAACATGTTTTGAAGCGTCTAGTTAGTCTTCAGTTGCAGTATTTGTCATCATTCTTACTCATCCTTTTCCTAAAGAAGAGCCTGCACTAGAAATTCAGGAGGTGAAGTGTTGCAATTAAATATATCAAAATACTGCTTTGACATCCAAGCCTGGAAGCTGTAGGTCAGATCACAGACCTTCTGCAGAGATAAGTGTGAAACTCTGAAGTAGACCTAAAAAAGGCCACACTTAAAGAGGCCCACCATTTTATTTACTGTGTCTTTACACTGCACACAGACTTCTGCCATGTGTTTGGGTCAAGCTGGAATTTTCCTTGCCCCAGGACACAGCCTCTCTTACTGTAAGTCTATCTAATATGGAATGTTTTTTGAGAAGTCTTCAGACTACCTGCACTCCTATGCATGTCAGGAACATAGCTACTATAACCTGGAATGCTATAAAATTAATGACAAAGATAAAAATATATACTACAAAGGAGTCCTGAAGTGTCCTGCTTAGGAGAGTGGGTGAGGGAACATTACCCAGCTTTATCTGCCTCTGTAACATTGTTTCAATTTTATGTTCCTTACAACTACTGTAAAGATGTTAGTTTGCTTAGTGCTTTTTCCTGATTGGAAAGAACATTACCACGTCCTTCAACAGTGTGTTGCTATTTGTGCTTCCAGGCCAGGGAAGCAGTGACTTACATCCTGAAATACAAAGTAAAGCTGATGGAATGGCTGCTTGAGTGAGAGGAAACTTGGCCTTTGAGTTTTCCAGAAAAAAGAGTCAAAAATGCTGTTTTCCATGTGAAATGTATATAGGTGTGTTAGGAGTGCTTGCTGAAGGGTCGATTTGTAAGCAGGAGACCCAGTTAGGTTTGAGGATATGAGAAATTCCAAATGATAAATGCAGGGTAGAGTCAGTCAGGGTTGGAGAGTGTCATTTGAAGTTTGACAGAGCCCATGTGTGTCAGTGTACCCTGGCTGCCGCCACTGGGAAGAACAAGGATTTTGCTGATAGGCAGAGGTGATGGATGGCCCCAGAGAGCACATGTAGCGGAAGTAGTTATGTGATATAGGGTGCACATTGCAAGCAATTGCAATTTGAATAAGTTATAAATGGAAGGAGGTAGGGGACCGAAAAGCAGCTTTATTAACCTCCTGAAGTTATGTTCACAGCAGTTTAAAAGAGTTTTATGTATTGCTGTGAATTACAATCATGGTGACAAATGTCAGTGCCCAGAGAGTTTGTGATGGCAGCTCTCTAGCGCAGCAGTGCTTTACCAGAACAACTCAAAGCAATCATCCACGTATATTCAAAATAAAAGGAATGAGGAAGATGAAGCATAAAACCCTGTACAAGGACTAAACTTGTAATAAATTCTGCCTCAGGTTTTCTTATTGTGTTCTTTGGCTTTGCTGCCTCACAAAACAAAACATTCCTGTTCCTATCTGTCCCATCTTGTGCTATGATATGGTCATTTAATTCCAGTTAAGCTGAATGAACAGGGGTAAAAAGCTGGGAGAAAAGCTTACTGACAAAATACTGGTCCAAATCAGTGTTACACATTCAAAGTTAGAAACAAGGGAGGCACCAACTGGTAAGTAAAACAGTAATGATGGCTTTACACCACTTTTGTGCCTCCAGGTTTTGAAACATCTTGGTGGAGGGCTGGCAAGACTGCCATGTGTAACTTTGATCTCAATGCTCTATTGATTGCTGGTTGTGATTTGATGCAGGAGCCAAGTCCTCCCTTTTCATCTGTGCCTTCTTTGGTGTATCACTTCCTACAGCTTATGAGAAGGCAGAAGAGCGACACGTGCATTATTTATGTCTCCCAGCTTCCGTGTTGTAGGAAGTCCACAGCAGGGCTACAGTAAAGACTATTCAAATATTTTGCAAAGTATATTTTTGACAAATTTCATTAATGAAATTCAGTTTCTCTCAAGGGGAGGTGAGTGAACTGGAAAAGAATTCTACTAGCAGTTTAAATTTAAATGCTTAATGTTTTTTTCTAGTAGTAGCCTGTAAAGCCGCTTGATTTATTTCAGTGATCAAAATATTTCTCTGGAGTTTTGATATTTTTCAAAATTTCAAACAATAGAATAAAGGCAGAAAAAATCACTGTCTTGATGACAAGGTCTGCTCTAAAGCAGACAGCAAAACTGGCCCTTTTCTTTGGGCAGATCTTTGATCTCTCGGCAGATTTATGATTTTATAGGATCATAGAATAGCCCAGGTTGGAAGGGACCTTGCAAGATCCTCTGATTTTTTTTGACTTTTTCCTTCCCTAGATTTACTCAGAATTAATGCCCACCACCAGTGCTAAATGTACCATGACTGATGGTTAAATATTTCAAAGGAGGTCCTTTTTACTTTTAATCCTTACAAATCCAGTGATACTTGTTCTGGAAGTCTTGGAGTTTTCACCCCAAAGTCTTAATTAATTTCCATCTCAGGTGATTCAATTGCTGTTCTGCATTTCCCCTACGGTTTCAATTGATAACAATTTAGTCTGTACACCTGTATTAATTAATCTGCGTGTGCATTTAGGCAGCCTCTATGCTGAAACAAAAGTGGCTGCATGTCAGAGATGGGCACAGTGATTTAATAGTTTGTAAATAAGATGCTTGGAGATGCCTAGCGTGAGAGTTGATAGGTAAACATAGAGCTGTATAATTATTGTTTAGTAGCAAAAACCTTTTTAAAGTTTATCTAAGTTTAGACTCAGATAATCTCACGATTTGTGTGTTTCCTGTTTTTTTGAATCTTCCGTTCTCTCTTTGGCATCCTAAGTAGTTGTACTTGCAAAGAATGTGGCTGAGAACCTTTAATGATACATTTTTTGATTTGTAAAATAGTATATTTCCATTTATATGGAATCCAGTTTGGGGTTTTTTTTGCTTGCTTTCCAAAGGGAGAAACTAAGGAAGCAGCTGCTTTATCTTCCTTTTTTATCTTTCCCAGTCAGCTCCCAGGAGTCACTGCACAAAGTGTACCTGGGACAGACACTGAGACCTGTTTTCATACCAACATTGGAAGATTTTTCTCTGTGTTATTACCTGTTAAGTAACAATTTCTGTCTTGGCATGGATGGTTTATATCTGAATTTATCCTTCGGTAAAACAGGTATGGCAATATCTACCTTATGGGATATTTATATTTGTTATTATGTATTGTTTCCACAACACTGCAGGTGTTTAATCTGCTTTTCTTGCAATTAGAAAACATAATCAGTGACTTGAAGAGTTGTCATTGAACCAACATACAGACAAATCTGCTGATATGACTTACAGAAAAGATACCTTACTTTTTTCAATGAGATTAAGCAGTATGTGTGTGTATAAAGCTTCATTTTTACTGTTTATAAAGAAATGGGTGTCAATTGCTGAGGAATAGACTTGCACACGGCCCCCTGGCATTGTGCAGAACCAGAGATGCTGGTGCAGCTCTGTAGGGCTCTCGCAGCTGATCTGTGTAGCCCTGCACTCAGAGGCCCTGGCTGTCACCCCATAGAGACACAACTGCTGGGATGTATCATGTGCAACACAGCATGGTGTGCGTGTCTGTGAGTTTGGTAAGTTAGCAAATACTGAGTAACACTTTTTGCTTGAAAATGGTTTGTAAGGCCTCCAAGATTCTTGGCCACATGTGCTACAGAGAGGCGAAAGGTTGTTCTTCCTGATGGTCTTGGTCTGGTGTTGCTACCCCTTGGAGGAGCTGACTCAGGTCCTGCAGCAGGAGATAAGGAGGCACTGCAATTAAGGCAGCTTTATGTGCGGTCGACATGCAGAGGACAAACCAGCAGCTGATGCATTAACTGAGAACAAGTTCATTCAGATTAAAAAAAGTTAATGATCACTTTGGAACACTGGGAGCTTAAGAGGGACCACCTGCCTGGAATAAGCCTTTACCATATGGTGCTTTTGGAAGCTAATATTGATTCTCATTATTTTAAACGATTACAAATATTGCAGGTGTTTTGTAATAATCTCTATTGTCTAATTAGAACACCGTTAAAACTGGCTTGTTCTGCCTGCTAACAAATATTGATTTGAACAGCTGAGTTTGCTTTGTATGAGTGATGGAATGTGCTAGCTGACACTTTGTATTCTCTTTTGCTGAGCAATTAATCTAGAAAGAAGAGGTTAGAGCTGGATGAGTGGGTGTCCTGATTCACCTAGAGGTGTGACCAGCCTTGCCACGAGGACCTACAGCTTGCACCAGAATTTTCCATTGCATTGATAGGAAATTTTTGTTGTTGCTGGTGGTGTGGTTTCTTTTTTTTTTTCCTTAATGAGGATTGAAAAAAAAAAGATAGAAGAACATAGTGAAAATAATTGCACAAAAATTAAGGTATCATAGAAATATTTATATAGGAATGGGGTACCTCAGTTTGCACATTTATGTCATTGCTGACACAAGGTTATTATTTCTGTCATTGCTGGTGCACAGTCACTCCTTGGAAAGTACTGGAGAAAAAATGTGGTTAAATAGCCCTGGTGAAGGCCACTAACAGAGGTAATGGAAGTGCCTTTGTTCGCCTTTCCTTTGTAGTTGACAACATGGATTCAAAGGATCAACACAGACTAAAAGAAAGGCTTAAAGGCTGCTGAGAAACTGGACTTTTTTTTTTTTGGTGGTGGTGGTAAAATTTTTATGCGATATACATGTTGGAGTAACCTGAAGAGACTCCTTCATCTATTTTCCTTTATGTAAATTTGCTCTCTGTTAATGTTGGCAGTTTCCTTCCACAAATAAGCTCATGCCTGAATTTATAGCAGAGAGACAATTCATGTATTGTGAGCCCTTTGACTACTTGGCCTCTCTTGTTCATAATGAATTAGAAATGCAGCTTTCCTACATCTTAAAAAGATTTCTGATGAAGGAGGGTGTAGATGACTATTAGCGTTTGTGGCCTTCTGAAACTTCAGCAGAAAAATTCAACCCTAAATATGAGGGATGAGTAGATATGGAGGGATCTAAAAGACAAGAGGGTAGGGCCATAATTTGACCTTTCTTTCTCCACAGGTTTATGTATTTCACTGATTATTATAGTATGATAAAGCTGTTTATACTGTTAAGTTGTTGCTTTTTGACGTGTTGGAGTGTAATGGACACATATTCCCTCCCACACCTTCTTTGAGAGGCTCATTTTCACAGCTTGATAGAAACATTCACCAAAAAATGATTGATGTTCATATTTTCAGAGCTGCCAAGTGTTGTTCATATGCCTGCTCTGATACATGCACTTTTGATGGGTTTTTCATGGTTTCCTCTATGTTAGAGAAGATGTCAAACCAAAAAATGAATGAGGTACTGTTCCATAAATTAGCAAGTGGTCTAGGGTTTGAGGTCCTGTCCAGTCTCATCTATACTGCTTTTCCCATCTGATTTTTATAACCATTTCTGAGTCCCTGACAAACATCATCATATTTATGGTGGAGTATGTATTTCTTAGGGGAAAAACTAAGTGTAAGGCTGCATAATATCAGATGAAAAAGGCTATGGAAGAGAATCTTGTTCTCTGATAAAAACCCATCAGTGGTTCATTTACTTACCAATTTGCTTCTCAGAGAAGGAAAGCCCTGTGTACTGTGACATTTAATGTCTCTAGCTGTTAGACAGAACGGTGCACTGAGACCCAAGTCACTCAGGGCTGACTTGCCAAAACTGATAAAAAGGTTGGGGCCCTGGGACCAATTGCTGATGTTTCATGTGTTTTACACATTTCAATAGTACTGAAGTAGTTGCAGAGAAAGAGGGATGAAAATCTCAGAGGTGTGTGTCTAAATCTAGTAGTGGCACCTGATAAGGGAGAAAAGGAAATCACGTTTTCCTTTTTGGTTAGTGTAAATGCTTATTTTTAGTTGTATTTTTATTGGTTCTCTTTCCCTTAACAGATTGGGGTTAGGCAGTTGGTTAGAGGGAGTTTGAAGGACCTGAAGAACAAGGACAATTTTCTTTGTCCCAGAGAGCAGAACAACATATGCCTAAGCTCCAAAAAGGTTGACACTCAGCTTGATAAACTTACCTTTCTGAACAAGCAGCCTTATTCCCCAGGTGCATGATGTTGGCACATCTAACACACCAGAGGTTGCAGGACATTGCTAACATGTTATGGTGCCATTCATCTCCAAGCAATTGTTTCAATCCAGACTAGCTCAACAGGAAATAGAGCATAGTTGTTGCTAATGGATATTTGGTGATATCCTTTAGGTTAATGATCAGTTTGCAGGATTCCAGTTCTTGGTTTTGGGCTGCAAATTCAGTAAAGTTTTTTTTTCAGGCTGCTGGGCAAACCCAGCAGAAGGGGCAAGATGATCCTGAGAAAATACTCAACTCTTTATGTTTTTCTGAAATTAAATCACTTTTGCTTCTAGTATTTTAAAGACTTTTGGGAGGATAGAATGTGTATGAAATTGTCTTTGTTGCTACTATGCCATTTAATTTACTTTATAATTTAATTTACTATACCATACCATTTAATTACTTTACAGTCCCTATTTTAAAATTTGAAGTTATAGGTACATTCAGTTTGTTAGCAAAATATTTAATTCCTATAATGCAAACTCCTTAATATTGTGTAGGGAGCCACACAAAACTTAATAGCTATACTTACTCTGGAAGTTTTGTATTCTGTGCCTTCTGCCTCTTCTTGCAGGAATGAACAAATTCTGTAGTTCTGAAATATGAATGAACAACCAAATCAGAACTGCACTTTGAAATTCGGTGCACTCTTGTCCCAAGGTTGGGAAAATATATATGCTTTTTTCCTATTATCCTGAGTTTCTTCAGATGCATGGATCCTAGCCAAAAAGGCTTTTCATGTGATATTTTTTAATTGAGTTGATAGCAGTAACTTCAGGGAATTTCCTCTCTATTTTAATCAGGACTGTTCTCAGGAAATTCTCAGCCTGATTTTTGCATAGTGTGGAGGCTGAACAAGTGGAAAAAAAATGATCTCTCATATTTTTTGCTTCAAAGGTGTCAGTATCCTTTCAGAATAGGGAAATTGATAAGGCTGACACTTGATTATTCCCCACATGGTTTTAATGACTGTCACAATTCTCCTGTTAACTAAAAGGATGGTATTTGAAAGCTCCAAATATGACTCTGTCATGAAGTCCTAAAAAGTATCTCCATCTCAAATTTGTCAGTAAGTACTGCTTAAGATATATGTGAAATTATGCAGGTGAAAAAAGTTGGGCAGTGTTTTATGCCCTGGACTGGAATTGAGAATATCTTTGAGAGAGCCAGGGACTGCTGTTGTTTTCTCTTGGGTGTGAGTGTGATGCTAGTTTTTTCTTGTTTTGGGAGGTGGAGGAAAGAACGGTGAAAATCAAAGTGTAGGTGTACCTAAAAGGGGAAATGTGAAAGTCAGATTTTCTTGTACTCGGTGGTTTCCATTGAAAAAAATCTGATACGATATATACATTTTTAGGTTTACTCAGTGTTTGAAACCCTGCAAACTAAGAGCCCAGGTGGTCGAGAGCACTTTTTAAGATGTTATTTGTAGTCAGATGACAAACCATGCAAAGCACTTTGAGCTGGTGGATTCATAGAGGCAAAGACATATCCAGCTCTGTGGTCTGGACAGGAGTCACTGTGAGCTGAAGCAGACAGTGACTCCTGTTATGAGAGATCCTCAGCCCATAAAACCTGCTACATGCCAGACAAGAGAAATGGAAACAACTGGTTTTGCTGTGGGATCATGATTTTCTTTAAAAACTGTGTAAGAAATGTGAGAAATGTGGGCAAAAGGATTGCCCATGGGCCACTGCTTTCATTGCTGCAAGGCAAAACCTGACTGTGAAAGGGACTGGCACTGTAAAATGCAGTTTATCTTGCAGTAGCAGTGCTTAGGAGTATTCTCTTGCCCAGGACAACATTTAAATGTAGGATAGCATCCAGTGGAAAGATGTGGGCACACATTGATGCTGTTGTTTGTGGATATGTAATGTACTTCTATTTGGCTTTGGCTTCTGAGACACAATTCTTCTCATCTCCTTGTCAGCCTACTCCATGTTTCTTTCTATTCTTTTGCTATTTCACTGTAAACTAGAACAAAATGTCTGTAAAAGTAAGCTCCAAATTGCAAAAAGCTGTCCATTAATGCCTCTCATGCCTATCCCCTAAATCCCAAGTTAGGGGAGCCCTGTCTGTCTTGACTCAGATTAGATTTCAGTTCTGGACATTTGATAAACCCATATCATGATGTTTGTTGTGGCGTGAGACCTTGCTATGGAGCAATGTGTTTGAATTTTGTTCAAAGAAGGAGGTGATGAATGGCTTTCTATTGGATGAGAGGCAGAAAGTGGGCTTTGATGGAGTGGGGCTGTTGCAGGCAGGTCCTGCCAGAGGTGCCAGGGCCATATGAGGGTTCCCAGCATGGGCATAGGGGTCTGCCTGCCCTGACAGTGTGGCCAGGGGCAAGCTTGGCTCCACACATCTGTGGCTCCATTTCAGTGCTGCTTTGATAGACATAGACTTTTACAAAACACTCAGCTCAAAGGGGGAAATTAGTGTCATGGGGACTGTTTTCTTTATGGGAAAAGACTCGGTTGGATGGAGCGGCCAATAAAGATGTTAATGTATTTTCTCAGTGTATAACCCACATATTTCAGCTCCCTGGATGGGGTCTTTATTTTTGAGGTGACTGACTGAGGAACACTTAACTCACAGCTTCCAGGGTGTTGAGAAAGTGCAAGGTTTTCTGGTAGGTGAGATGTTTCATTTTTAAAAATCTAAGGTTAACTTTTAGGCTGTGACTCTTGCTGGGTGAATAAAAAGGCATTACTTTCACAGACAGGAAGATTTTCCTCTGCCTGAGCTGTTGAGCCTGTGGACATAGCACTCCAGGTACATTGCTGTCAAGGGACATTTGCCATTGTAACTTGCCTATAATTACTTTGACCTTGATAGTCAACCTTTATTTTAATTATGTTGTTATTACTATTATTTTTAAGTGAATGTGAATTAGGCACTGGTAACTGATCTGTGATGAATGGAACTGGAAATAGATTGGAATCTCTCTGCCTAGATGTGATTTTAAGTGTAGCCTCTGTCCCCTGTCAACCATGTCCTTTCCCTTCTGTAAGGAGAAGTACCATTGCTATTGCCAAGAGTGCATGCTGGTGTCTGAATTCTACATATATTACATATTTTGTGCATATTATTGGAGAAAATGAAATGTCAGCCTGTAAGATTATCTTGTAGTTTTCCCCTGCCTTCCCTACATACTTTCTATATGCGTTGCAAGTGATTTCTAAACGCACTGGAACTACTGGCCTATACTGAAGCCATTACAAGTGCTGTACATTCTAGTCCTGAGGACTTCACTGTCACCATCCAGGCTCGCTTGGCCGTGGCAGATGAACCTCAGGAGCAAAGGATGGGGCCAGTTCCCTGCACGCTGTGCCTCACCTAAAAAATCCACTGTGCAGGCTGGAAGGGCACACCCACGTGGGGAGGGCCCTTTACAAATCTTTGTTCATGAAGCCCAGCCACGGATGAATGAATACAGACTCCAGTACACTCAGCAGAGGAGTCTGGTGAGGTTCTCATAAGTTGGCAAAGCACTATTCATTACACATGTTTCTGTGCTTGTAATTAAAGCTGTAGAAAATATTTTAAGTGAAAGTTGAGAGTCAAGAACAGAGATATGTCTGCTTATGAATACCAAGTGACTCAACCTGTACTGGGTTGTCCCAGCATCCTGAAAAAAATGGTGTGTGATGTGATGAAAAAACTGCTCAGTGATGTGCTGCCTAGATTGACTCTTGCTGTGAGGCAGGGCTTAAGACAACTAGTGATCTGCCCATACTGCCTGGAGCAGGCACAGATCACTGAAGGGCCTGTTGGAGCTGTGAAAATGGATGGTCTTGCTTCTTGGCTGATTTGTAGTGTGGAAGAGCAGCCATAGCAGGGACTTGTAGGACCTTAGATTTGGGGGGTTTCTAAGTCTCTTAGCTAAGGTTACACAGGGATTCAAGGGGTTATCTCAGCTTTAAAATGACTTTTGGAGCTTGTAGGGTCCTGTTGGGATGGACACTGCAGGTGTGTCAGAGCTCTGAGTCCACTAATTAACATTAATAGCCCTGATGAGCTTCACCTGGGGCTCACACCTGTGAGCCCAGGAGGTCTATTTAAGCTCAGCTCTGGGGTTTTGCTCTTTCTTTGAGCTATGGTGGAGAAAGACTACAGGTCTTTGGTTCAGCTTACAGCACTGCCAGCTCCTAGCTATAGAGACCTGTGATCTGGACCTCAGCTTGTGGATTTTAACTATCTGGCTTGATTTTTGGTCCAGCTTCAGTGCTGTAGCTATGCCTGGCAATTGCAAGACTTCATCCTAGCTCTGACGTGGACTGACTTCTTAATTTATCTCTGGAACTGCCTTGTCATCATGATACTACCTTATGGTCTGGACTCCTGATTGGATAAGGCTGCCAGCTTCAGGTTTGTCTTTGTTGTGTACTATGGGACAGGCCCTAGCCACTAAGGCTCTGCTCTTGCTGGTTGTGTTATTTCTTTCAGTTCCCATCCCTGAGGGAACGGCTGTCCTGCAGTGCTCCCTGACACTGTGTTAGAATTGACAGGAATCCTTGGTTTACTGTTAAAATTGTTATGTTTAGGATTTCTTTTGATAAGATTGGAGTTGTGATTTGTAGAAGGCAGGATTTAGGGTTGAAATCTATAAAGCTGTCCTGAGCCAAAAGAAGTTGGTAATCTGCAGGTTTTCGGAGCTGTAAATAGCATTACAGAATGTTGTAATGCCCAGGTTAGAGTGAGGGAATTGCTCTGGAGGACCTGTCTGCTCCCTTCCCAAAAGGGCTGTATGGAATGTTTTGAGATTTTGGCCTGAAGGGTTTCAGGGTAGAATTGGTTGCCTGCACTGATTATTTCAGTATTTCTATCTTTGGGGTCCCAGGACAAATCCCAAGGAAAAGATTAGGAGCATACCAGTCTACAGCCAGGCTACCTGTCAGGCTTTAAAAAAAAAAAATTTAGATTCCAGAATGGATTCAAGCTGAGGGCCAGGAGGTGTTATTAGACTAGCTAGGTCAATTATGTTCATGTTTTTTATCATGTGTACCCAAGGAAAGATATCTTGACTCTTAAGATTTTTCCTTGCTACTCTAGTTGTCTGCTAAGTAATGAAATTAGTGAACTGAAGAATAGTTTTAATTTGGCTATGAGTTTGCTATTTGACCATAAGTTGCTTGTCTCAAACTTTGGTGAATCCCTTCTCTCTAGATCGCAAACTAGAGAGAGGGTAGATATGTCACTGTTGTTTTTATACTGCAGCTTTGTCTAGTGAAATGGAGGTTATTGTGGACAGCTCTAAGAGTTATTGTGATGTACGCAGGAAAGGAATAAAGTAGTAGTAAGGTACTGGTAGTATTGCTGGTGGGAGGATAAGTGAGCTGAATTTGGTTTGTCCACAGGAGCTTCAACTGTTTCCTTCCTGCCATTACTGTGTTTGGCCCTCATGCCACTCTCAGTACTTGAACCTGATTTGTACATATGCAGTCTCTCAGGGAAACTACTGAGATGATCTTATTCACTGTTATGGAGACTGAAAGCACATCAAATGTATCAGTGGCCTTTGCTTGTTTAGTGGGAGACAGAAGCCGCTCTTTGTCCATTTCTTGTGTACGCTAATGGATGAGAGGGTTTGCTTGAGGAACAGAAAGAGCTAACCACAAATTTGTCCCGAGTTCTTCCATTTACAAGGACAAGTGTAGACAGAACTTGTGTCATGGATGAAATTAATATGGTGTGTATTCCTAATTCTTGTTGATTTTCATTTTTTATTCCATACTATTTTGTCATTGTTTGCAAGCACAGTAACTGTGCAACCTGTATGACACTTTGTTATTAGATATAATTACAGACAAGTGTACAGGGTGTTAAATGAAGTATATAAATCACCGTTGTGTAGCTATAGATACAGTTTATATAGATAAAGTCTTAGACCACAGTTCAGTTACTATAAAAATACTGGTTTCTGTTTGTCTCTACCTATATTTATTTAATGATTCTTTCCCTCCAGTGTCTTCTGTGGTCTTTCTAGAACTGACATGGCTAACAATCTTGGACAAGCAGCAGCAAAATTTTCCGCAGTAAAAAAACCTTCATTGTTTCCTGAGTGGGATTTGTGGGTAATCAATGTGAAGGGAAAGCAGACAAGGAGTTACTTTTTATGTTTTTCAGAAATGTTGACTCTCTGAATGGCCAGTGTCAGCAGAGTATGTATTGCCTGAATAGGAAATACAGCAGTGAAATTCCCTTTCAGAGAGGTATAAAATGATTTGGTTACTTTTTAATGGATAGAATAAGATAACAAGAATAGTTAATGGAGAAGGAGCATACATTGTATTTCCTCTTGGAAGATCACTCAAGATAAATACTATTCATTTGACAATCCAGTTTTGAAAGAATTGCAGTGCAAGAGAATGTGAGAAAGAATGTGCCGGAGTCTGAAAACGAGATAGTCCTCAATTCCTGCAGAACTGGCTGAATAGGAGTGATAAGAGAAAGGAAGGGACTACCTACCTATATTGAATTGCCTGTGTGAAGACTAAAGAAAGCAAGCTAGCTGTCCTTGATAGAATTGAGATTGACAGCTTGCAGAGATAGAATAATGTTTGTTGCTTAGTGTTTGTAGCTTAATAAAATTTAATAGATTTTTAAAATAGGCCTGCATTTCAAGTTTGGTTTTACTTTTGGTTGTTGTTGTTTTGTTATTTCTGAATGAAATGGAATTAATTAATGCAAATTTTTAAAGTGATGACAGCTATAGAAGACTTGCTCAGGGATGTCCTTCCAGCTCTATTTTCCCTGCTGCATCCGCCTTCTTCCAGCCACTTGTAATTCAATCATGGCTGTAGGTTAGAGGGTTTGGTATTTTCAACTTTATTATTAAATGTGGTGTTCTTGGGTCAGGAAAATGGGTGTGGAAGTCTCCTGAGAAGTATGTTTGAGAGTTTCATGAGCAGAGTTTCAGGAGGGTGTCTCTTAAGACCTGATTAAAAAGGAAAGAAGAGTGCCTAGATTCCTAAATTTCCATCACTATACTTAATTGAAATTTAGTGTCCTAGTCATAAGTTCTTGGTACCCCTCTTAGTCTTTGAATGAAGCATGAGGTCACAGAGAATGATGGTAGAGTGAGTCTGTGGTATAAGCAAGTATGAACAGTTGTCATGAAGAAGGACTTAGTGAAGTAGCTAAGAAGAGATTCAGAAGGGAAAAAAGGAGAAAATGGTGGCCAGAAAGAGAAATGAAGTGGTAAGGTGAGAGAATAAAAAAGACACCCCAGCAAGTGCATGGAGAGATGTACTGTATTATTTTGCAGTAAAGAAAAGTAAGGATGTAAAGACAGAAGTAAAACAAAAGCAGGAATAGTATGTTTACTAACTAGAAAGTTAAATGATGTTAAAATTGTGTATGGTTATGGTTTGATTTGCTTTAAATAGAAGTATATCTTGCTCTGATAGGGGCAGGGCTTGTCACATAGGAATTATTCTGAACTAGTAGATACTCTTGGCCATGGATTATGGAAATGGGGGAGGAAAGCTCTTGCCTGTTTTACCCCTTTAAGGAAAAGCAATTCAATGAGTTCAAGAGGGACTGTGTGTGTCACTGGCCTTTCTGGAGGTGGGAATCCAAAGCCTGGGAAGGTTGAAGACAGCTGTCAAAAGTAGCTGCAAACTTGCATCTTCATTATGATGTGGCCAGCAGAGCTTCCTTGGGTCTTTTTCTTTTGTGCATTGACCAAGCAATCACACTTCCAGTCTCAGTTGCTGGATTGTATCAATAGTTAGTACTGCTAAGATTCAGGGCTTGTGTGGTTCAAATCAGAAATACAAAATTAAGCCATTTTGATAACAGTAAAAATTTAAATACGGCCCTTAGCAGCTTGCCTACTGTCCTAGCCAACTAGGGCAGGGTTTGGAACAGAGTACAGAAATCCCAACTCCTTTTACTTTGCTTTGGCTGCTACATGTATTTTGATCTGTGTGCATTATTCTGTGAGGTCTTGTGACCAACAGATGTTGGGAATGTTGATGGACTTTGTATATCTATAACTCTTCCATAATTATTCTTGGATATGGAAGATTTGTACAATTCTTTGTGACAAAGTGTGTAGACAAGTCTTCATCCTCCTCTCTGTCTTGGTCATTTTGGGATCAAAAAGAAAAATTAATTCACTTGGAGAGAATACACTCAACATTCTGGTCAAAAATAATAGCACTGTAAGCTAACAAATATTTAGTTTCTGGTAACTTTGAATATTCTAGTTGCCATAACAACACACTGAGACCATGCCATATTTAACTTCACACGCTTTTAAAGAACTTTGAGCCATGACCAGAAAATTTCATCAGCATTAATAGCAAACAAAACAGAAACCATACAGCTATTAGATTCCTAGCAGCCCACAGCTTATGTAAACCTAGGAAATGGAGTGTATGTGTTCTGTGCTTGGATGGAAATGGCTTTGTGCTAGAGGAAAACCACCTCATTTGTGGCAACTCTTGTCTCCCTATCCTGCCTAACTGGGGAAAATGTGACTGCCTAAATCTTAGTGACATTTGGATTTAATCCCACTGTGAAATTATGCTGATTTGAGTTTAGAGCCTGAGAGGGGAACCTCCAGCCATCCTGATGGCTGGACCAGGCTGAAAGCTTCATAGGCTGGCCCCTGGGCTGGAAGGGCAGCTACCACTACCCCTGTGGAGAGGTACAAGATTTTAGAAGAACAGCAGTCTAGATGTTGTGTGTCTCATACCTTGAATGCAGAATTTTTGTGCTTGGATTAGAAAAACTGCCTTGCTCCTAATCTTATGTGCATTGTTTTAACCCAGTCTGTCTTGATTTCATCAGCTGAAAATTTAGCTGATGGTTTTTCTATATCTCTTAGAGATGCTCACCTTACAAACACTAGAAAGAACCAACAGAATTATGCCTGCCTGTGTCTGTAGCCTGGCTAAAGGGGCCATTCTTGGAAGAATAGAGCTGCCTAACTCATGTGACCAGTGGTTGAACGTAACATGATTCATTTTAGGCCAGCACTGCTGGCCGTCCCACTGCTGACCACTGTAGCAGAAAGAGCTGCTGCAAAGAAGCATATCCCACAATCTGAAGTTGCCTCCCTGTCTCCTCACTGCCAACAGATGCTATCATCAGCTGCCAAAGCATACTTGGCTCCCTCCCAGTTTCTTTGATGGACTTGCTTAGTGTCAGTTCAGAAGTTCATGACACATGGAAAATATTTGGACAGCACAAAAGAGTGGATTTTATAGCACAGAACAGCTATTTTGTCGTCTGTAGGTGTAGTCTCTCTTTATTTTTTTAATATTTGAAAGAAATTAATTTCTTCTCAAAACTTCCGTGACATGTTAAATCACATTTTTAGTGCAGTGACATTTAGAGTTTTCTATCCTCAGAAGCAGTGTGTTTACTTTGAAGTTTTCTAGATGTTTTAGATTTTGTTCTGAAGTTTAAAGGGAAGTATAATTCCTCTGAATTTTTATTTGATTTCTTTTAGAAAGAAATGTATTTCAATTTGCATAGCTTAAACCATAATGCAATCAAGTATTGTGAAAACCAAGGCAAGAGTTGATTAAGACCATTTTGTTTATTGGTAAAGTGAATGTAATTCAGTGCCCATTACCATCATTAACTTGACTCTGCTTTGGGCTGGGAGCTTATTACAGAAGGTAAGTGTTTAGGTACTGTACTTCTGGCTGTATCACAATAATCTGACAGCCAAGATTAGCAAGCACAGATCTATTCTGACCTATTATGCAGTGGTCTGAGAGTTGTTTCCTGCTTTAGCAATAAAAAGCACAGCATGAGTACATTTTTGCAGTCAGTGTTGCTATTCTCAGTGTTACTGATTTCTTACGCTTGTTGCTTCACTGATCTGGCACTTCCTATTATGCAACTTTTTAATATAAATATTTTACAAACTGAGACAATTTGAATTTTGGTCTGTCTTGTAAGGTATGAAGACCACCTTAGTGGGCTGAGTGTCTGAATACCTTGAAACATTTTAAGTTAAGAATACTTAGCCATACAGTATATTATCTGTCTAGTTCTCCAGATGCTGCATGAACCCTGGATTTTTTTTTGTTGGTTCATATTTTGGACAATCTAAAACATTAGGCATAGGGTGAACATTTTTAATTTCAAAAATGGTTACAGATTGTGTTGAATTTGGGCATTTGTTTCATAATCCAGACAGGACTTCTATCAGATAATTTGCCTGCCTATTTTTTCCCTCTGTTCAGCTTCACCAGTAAATGCTATCTCCAGCTGCACTGATGGATTGTTGGGAAAAGAAACTTAGGTCCAGTCTGACAGGAACATTTCCTGGTCTTATTTTGCAAGTGTCAGTGAGTCAGATGTATTCCAGACACAGAGAAACTGTTAATGATGAGAATGCTGTTGTAAAGGAATGCTAAGGTTGTGCTGCCTTGCTGCATCTGGTTTGTCTGGCTAGTGCCCACTGTGTTGGTTCTGCTGTGTCCCTCATGCTCCTGAGGGTTTATTTAACAATAATCTAGTGCTAGAACAGGAGAATTTTAAATGGTTTTTTTTGTTATGATCTGGATGTTTTAGTAGAAATTTTGTTTAGTATTGCAAGTGCTGCTAAGGGTATCTTACCTTGATAAAAGCTCAGGACTGTACATAACCAGAAAATAATCCATTAGGAGCACAAAATGGGAATTGGAAATAAAACTGACACCCATGGGGTGAATCCAGCAGTGGGGTGTATGATATTTGTTTGGAGGTGTGGCCATGCTTCACTTATCTTTGACTTTTTGATGGAATGCACAGAGCTGCTTTCTTTTGGTATTGATTAGGATGTGAATCCCTTTCTTACTGGTGATGGACAAGTGACGTTCACAACCAGTTTGTCTGCTGGTTTGGCCACCTCTTTGGGTGCTGCTGAATGCCTCTCACTGGTAGACCAATTTCCAAAGTACTAGTCTTAACCTGTCCAAGCTCTGGGATCAGTCTAATGACTGTTGCACTCACATAAAAAATGAGGAACTGCATTTTTTGTTTCAATTACATTGATTTTCTCTCCATGTAACTTAGAATAATCTTCTTGTCTCAAGCTTCCGTACAGGTGAGAAGATCCTAGGACTAAGGTTTCTGTTAAACAATTGTTTGCTGATAGGTATAACCAGTTTTACTACATCGTGCCTCTGGGTGGCTACAGGGAGGCACTTTGGATGTGCTGTAGTTGCACAGCCAAGGAGACACAGACTAAAGAATTCAGTGAGCAAGATGAGACTGGTGCCCTGCTTTGGCTTTAGATAGATTTGATGAATTCTGGAGGACTGGATGAGTGCAAGTGTGTGCCAGTGTACCAAACAATAAATTCTGTGTGTTTTTTGATTTTCCCGTCCTCCCCCATGTCTCGGCTTTCAACTTCTTTTAGCAACATTTGGAATCGAGGTCATCGCAGGACAAAGTAACCAAACATCTGATTTTTTTTCTTGGTGTTAGTGTGACTCATTGACTTAATCTGACCACAGTGTATTGCACAAGATGGTTCTCTATGGAAAAAAGTTTTCTCCCTCCCTTGTGCTACTTGGAGGGAGACAGATGCTTTCTATTGCTGTAGATACAAACAGAAGACACAAAGTAAGTCTGAGCTTGCCATTCACCCAGTTATGCCTAGTTTGTATGTGGGCTTGCCAATTCTATGTCAGGTTGTCAAGCAATGGAATTTCCACAGTATTCTGTAGGATGACTTCCTGTTCCAATAGATCTTTCTCTAGCAAAGGTATGCTTATTTTGAAAGTTACTTTTAATTTTTTTGTTTNTGATTTTCCCGTCCTCCCCCATGTCTCGGCTTCTAGTTGTAAGTGACAACATGTATAGCAACTTATGTAGCTCTGTTTTGTGGAAGAGCTGGAACACAACCTGTTTGTTTTGTTACCCAGATAAGTAAAGCTTTACATGGTCCAAGTCCTGCAATCACAACCAAAGCTTCCCGCTTCCGTTCTAAAATGAATCCCCTTAAAAGCCGAAATGGAGTTAAAAAAGGACCATAGTGGCATTGAAAAAATTGGTGTGCTTGGCATGTAACTTAAATAAATATAGCTTCAAAAAAATCCTCCATAATAAAAAGGTAACATACAGACTCTTATATTGTCAAATAAGGAACAAACTACAGGTATCTGAAGCCTTCTTGAGGATTTTTTGTGTGTGTCAGACATGATGACTTGCAAAAAAGATGTTTTAGATTTAAAAGTTTTAGAAGACTTTGAATGGGTTTCAGGCAGGTTCTCTGAGAAATTTTACTTGTAGCCTTCCTTCTGTCTTAAGAATTTTGAACAAATTTAACATTATGGTACTTTGGTTGTTTTTCTTTTGTAGCTCTACACTGATTGAATTTAAAACTTTTTTGTGATCAAACAGTTCTGTAGTATTACTCAGTGTTAGTATTTCATTTTTTTTCCTTTAAAAATATATTCAGTGGCATATTGATATTCTCTGTTTTGTCAGAGATCCTTTTTTAATAATTTCTAACATTTGCTCTGATGTTTTTCCTACTTATTTCTTGTGGGCATTTAAACTGTAAACCTAGAGACGCTTTCCAGCTTTCAGGCATGGATGTGACCATGAGGCACTTGCT
This sequence comes from Sakesphorus luctuosus, assembly GCA_013396695.1. NCBI lineage: Eukaryota > Metazoa > Chordata > Aves > Passeriformes > Thamnophilidae > Sakesphorus > Sakesphorus luctuosus. The sequence continues at coordinate 513,854 of VWZD01010533.1, forward strand.
GACTGTGTGCTGGGCTGTGGCCAGGGTGAGCAGCCTTCTCCATCTGTTTTGCTTTCCACCAACTCATAGGCATCCAGAGGGGTGGAAGTGCTTTGTGCTCCATTAAGGGACTAGGGCTGTCTGTGCATATAAATGCATAGTAATTTCTTGATTAGTTCTCAAGCATCATGGGTTTTCATCTATGCCCTTGTGTAGAGAAAGATGTGTATGTATATAAAATACACATCTATAGACTCATAGATTTTTTTTTTTAGATTGGAAAACACCTTTAAGATCATTCAGTCCAACTGCTAACCTATACACACACACACACACAAGATGGTGCTTTCCCCTTTTTTTCTCCTTCTCAGATCACATACAGCTTTTTAACAGCAAAGGATTGTCCACAAGGAGGAAAGTTGAAAGCAACAGAAAATAGAAAGTGTTAGGAGAAGAAAAAGGATAGAGGTAAAGAAGTCAGATGCTTGGTGAAATATACATATAATCTTTTCTCTTTGACTTGAAAAGAAATGAGAGCCAAATTAGAACCAGTCCCTTTATGGCTTGGAGTTACATGGGTATAGCCCTTCCAGCATGTTTTGGCTTATTACTTGATTTCAGTCCTTGGACTCCCTTTTCATAAAAATGCAACTAGTACCTCATCTCTGTGTTGGCTTGTTTAGTTGTGTAAAAGAGTGTAGGTAGATATTGTTTCTAAATGAGGGGAATAGAGGGAAGATTGGAGCAAGAAAAGTAGCAGAGAACAAGTTGTTGAAAGCGTAAGTTAATGGAAGAATTAAGATTAATCTGCTCTGCAGATGTTGTCTTTGTTCCATACCCATCTGCTGGAGGTTAGTTGTATCCTGGGTACACAGGCTATGCAATGTTGTCTCCTTCCTTTCAGGATTAGGGAGGGCATCAGTTTCAACAATTGAACTTGTGCCTTCATTTTCTGGGTGTATATTCCTTCCTTTTTTCCTCTCCTTTCCCCAGAGCTGCACTGTTGAAGGTATTTTGTGATGTTTTAGGCAATTATATAAATCAAGTAAAACCTGTTCTATAATTTTTATTCATATTGAGTTAGCTCAGTGGCTCCTCATGAAAGGAGGAAACACAGCACAAAAATCTCATCATTGGCCCCTTTTTATCCCTCCCAGCAAGGGGCAGTGCTGGAGGTCCCCACAGTAATTCAGTGCTTCCTCTTTGCCCCACTCCTCTTGTTTTATTGCTAGCTACCTTAATAGAAGAGAAAGCAGACAGGTAGCTACAAATGGTCGATACAGGCAACAGAAGTCAATAAGAAGGCAGGCAGGGAGTGAGATTGAGGAAGGCAGCTATAGATTTCCTTGCTTATTTCTTGAGTTTTTCAGAACTGGTGTGATTCACTCTTGTCAGATACTATTTTGAGCCAAGCAGATATAAACACATTCCCATAGTAAACAAAAAAACCCTGTCTACTTTCTTGCTTTTTCCGTGATTTTTAGCGTATCCTTTAGGGTTAAAGTATGAATGGGAGATGGCAGAGGTGGGAGGGGTGATGTTTGCCCTTCCTATGATAAGATGCTCCCCTGTAAGACTGTAAAACGGGGAAGGGTAAACAGGCATCCTAAGCATGCATAAACCTGGGAAGAAGATTTTTTTCTTTTTGGTGCAACTGAAAGTGAAATATTGGGTAACAGGAGTGTTTGGACAAAAAAGGATTCATCTGACTGTCAGCAAGAATTGTCTTAATATTTATACTTATTAAATCTAAATATGTATTGGAAGGGAATTGATAAAAGTTCAATTGTTTGATGAAGCCTAGAGAAAAGTGCTGGTTGGCAACTTGTATGGGCTGATCTTGCTCTAGCTCTGACATGACCTGGATTAACCTTATGGACATTTTGTGTTCTTAATTCCCAACTGTATAGTACTCCTGCCCATTTTAACTTTCTGAAGGTTACTTGAGAACTTGTTTTATTGAAAGTGTTTGATTTGGATTGGATTTGTTTCTCTTGTCTAGAAGCTTTCTTGATCTGTCTGGTCTGATTTGCTGGGGGGGGAGGGAGCAATTCTTTATGTTAACTTACTTTACAGAAAGTGAGGAGGAGATATAGACAAATCAGGGTTTCATTTTTCCTTCCTCAATGTTGAAATCTTGGAAATGAGGAAAGTCAGTCTTTTATGCCTTACAGAAGTAGTAAGATAAGCTGGAGGTGGAGAAGGTCTCTTTAGCCATCCTCAGGGCAGGAAACCTGAAAGCTTTTCTTGGAATACGGGGCCTGTAGGGGCAGGCAATGCCACAAAGAGCAGTAGGGTAACACAGTTTTGTGGGAGAATTGGCTCATTGCTTTGCTCCTGCCCAATTGGATTACCTGCTTACTCATCCGTTCTCTTGAGCAGATGTCAGAGCAAGGAGGTGACAGAGGAATTCATTAATACTGCAGGAGGTCAGTAAGCTTGCACAGGAGAAGCTGAAAGGAGTAAGGGATCCTCTGTGTGAGTATGTACAGGCACGTGCCAGTCTCTGCCCTCCCCTGGGCCTAGTGGAATTGGCTTTTAGAAGCCATTACAGCAAGCCTGCTCTCACCATGGAGAGCACTGGCGTTACTCCCTCCTCTGCTGTGGGATCGTGTGGCTGACAGCTTGCAGTGCCCCAAGAGCTTGACAAGAGTGCAGGGAACCAGAGGCAATGTGTATCCTGTAGGCACCTCAAAGGTGCTTATTTTAGAGTTGCAAGACAAGCAGTTGCTTGTAGAGAGCACTAGTGTTAATCCTCCCAGTGGGAAAGGAGGAAGCTGTATTCCTGTAGGGACTGAAATCTGCTACAGCTAATGTGAAGAGGCACCTGCTTCAAGGAGGAACATTCTTCCTCTGCTGTTCCATCTCTGAGCAGCAAGGATGTGAAAACTCTGTACAGCTAGGCAAAATCTGAATTTTAGAGAGCTTGTGTGGAGGTTTGGAATGGCACATTCACTTCTGTGGTTACCCCAACTTTGTTCATTTTAACCACTCATAGCATGAAGTTTGTTATCACCTGACTGAGACACAAAATGTGCTGCCTTTTCCTTTTTGTGTGTCTCCTGGTAGCATGGTCTCTGGGAAGAAGGCAGAATCGTTAGTTCAGTCGTCTGAGACCTTTATGTGGTACTGCCAGGTTTTTATTTACAGTGGCAAGAGAATGAAAAATCTGTTTTGACTCTTTTCCAGTGGATTTCAGCCCAGAAGTTTACAAGTGAGCCATCTTTTTTCTAGAGGAAGAGAGATGAGTAGAGAGTGTATGCATTGCATTCTCCAGGAATTGATTTCCTTCTGCCAGATCACTAGAGGATATGAAGGTGCTAGATACTGTGGGCAAGGAAAGGGACTGTCTTTTGTAAGACCTTTAAGGAAATTCTCAATACTGCAACAAGATGTTTAAATTAATTTGCTGGAGGCTTGGAAGGATGTAGTGAGATGTAATAAGAGGAAACTGAGCACAGCAGTGAACATTTAAATACTAAAAACCCCTTTGCAAGCTGTGAGACCCCTTATGTTACTCAGGAGTCAGGCGCTTAATCTATCTGAAACAGGGATGAAATAACCAGCAAAACCAATGGGATTAGGCCAAAGGGGCTGGTAGAGTATCAGATAAGTGGTCAAATAAGTCTTCAATTCTTTGGGTGGTTCTAGGAGTTATGTGAAATGCTTCAGTGAACTACTCAGAGCATTCTTATTTTACAGTGTTTACTCCAGTGCTCATATATGAAAGGATGCAAAGGGGTGATGCTGAGACTGTTAGTTGACTGTGAATGTGTGCGCCTGTCAAGAAGCAAGGGTCAGATAGAGGAATGAATGATGAACAGGATAGCTGCTGACTTGAAGGCAATATATGCCACATCCATGCAACACTGCACTTTCAAAAAACCAATCCAACTGGGTTCAAAGCAGATTTAGCTGAGGGGGAAGGCTACAGCAGTGCAACAAACTATTTCCAGTCCCTGTTTAGTATCTCCACAAGATGTCATGCTGTGCCATGCAGAAGTCTGTGTTCAGAGATAATTTGGGGGTCTCTACTGTATTCCAGTGCGTGCAGTGGTAGATACTACTTTCATGGTAGCCAACTAGAGAAATTTATGTGAGTTTAAGCTCTGTGTTGAGGAATGAAGTGTTTAGACCCCTTCTGCAGCATCAGTAACTCAACCAACCAAAACACATGCTTCAGGAGCTGTCAGAGGTGATAATTTAGACTCACTTCTTTCCCCCTCCCTCAGTAAAACTAATTTACCCTGTGCATCAAATTCAGATAGCAGGATAAGTCACACACCAACTCTTTTAGATTATTACTAATACATATTTTAAGTGACAATGTTGTATTTTATCGCTGAAGTACGATTTCCCAGTACTCACTAATGTATGTCCTTGGGTTTGGTTGCTTCACAAAGCCTGGGACTACTCTATAGGTGTGACCATCCTGTGTTAGCCTTGTGTTTCCCAGAATGAGGAATCATGCCAGTGCAATGCCTGGGAAATAAACTCAAGTTGGGAGCATTTCATTACACTGCCTAGGGGACCAGATGGAGTAACTGATGAGAAGTTTAAATGGTGAAGTGTGTGCAGCTTGGCTAAGCATTGACTGAAGTTGGGTTAGTGAGTTCTGCCAGGTACTTCAAGGGTGCTGACACCAACCAATCTGTCATACCTTTTAGGCAAGACTCCTTGTGAGTGCCTACTGGGGAACTGGGAAAGCCAGAGAAATGCTTTTATGCGTATGCCTTGTAGGAACAGAACCCATCTGTTTGGAGCACCCCAGCAGATCTCTTGCCATTTGTGAGTGAATGGGACAAAAGGAGTTTATCAACATAGCAGATCTTTGCTCATGCCATAATGGTTAGGCCATGGCTACTGCTTGCTTGCTTTGCAAGGGTTAAAAGTGGCACTGCTGCCTTCTGTGAGATTGAAGTGTTTTGTACATTTAAAAGCAGGGGCAGTATTGTGGTTGCCTTCCATACACAAGCTGCCCAGTGGTTTTCCTGTCTCTGGAAAACTTTTTATGGTCAGAGAGGGCTTTATTAAAGGAAAGGGATGCTGTATTGAGTGAGTTATAAGAGGATGAATGAGACCAGTAAGAGAAGGGAGTAATAGGGGGAGAAACCCAACACAAAACCAAAACATCAACCACTCTTTCATGCAGCAATGCTTGTGTTGTAGTACTGATGACTGTTGAAATGCCCATATCTTTAATTGCTGGTCTTAGGCTTCAAGTGTCATTCTCTTGTACTCAGTGTAACTTCCTTTTTCTGCTGTTCAGTGCCCTTCAGACCAGAAGCTTGCAGAGCAGAGTGGCACTGCTGAGACTGGGCGCAGCCCTGGTGCATCTGAGTGAAGTGTGCAGTCCATTCTGCAAGAGGTAATGGGTCACTGCTCCACATGGCAGCTGGTCTCACATACATGGTTTTCTTAGGTGTTTCACAGCCTGCACAACAGGCTATATTGGAGAATAGAGCACCTTGTTTAACATAAATATGACTGACTCCTTTCATGCCTACAAGCTGTGCCCAGGACCTGCCTCTCCCTGAGCGACTCTCCTGGTTCCCTGTACATCTCCTGTGCAAGGTGGAATGCATGCTGCTGCCCGTTGCACCCAAAGTGAGCAATATACCCTGTGAAAGGGCTATTTATGGGAATCTGAGGTTAAGGACTAGGAGGGAAGAAAGGCCATAGAAGCTACCATATTATGAAGCTTTCAGAAAAGGATTGGGAAGGAGGTTGCTATTTTACAGATTAGAAGAGGGGGGAAATTCTTTCCACTGCTGTATTTGAATTCCATTATGCTTCGAGTTCTTAGTTGTGTTGTAATAAAGTGAGTGTGATAATGCTATTTCTTTTTGTTGTATGTTGGTTAGCAACTTATCAGTGTATCATAGCTATTAGACTAACCCTCACTTGGCCAGCAGAGACCTGAGAACTGCTCCATAAACCCCTGAGATCTTAAAAGAAATAAGAAGTCACTTCTACAGCTGAAGTAGGGGAGCGCAGTCTCAGGTCTCCACCAGCTGAACAGATGTCAGAAAGATCAACCATTGAACCAAATGATAAAATAGTAAAGTCTGATCCTTAGAGAACTTGTGTACCTGGGAGCTGAGCACCAGAAGCAATTTAATCTTTTACTGCTACATCAAGGAAGAAAATTGGAGACTGGCACATGGGAAAAATCAGCTCCAGGGAAGAAATCAATTTATTATTGCATAAATGAAAAGATTGTAGTACTTGTTGCAGCTATGCCTTAATGGACATACCACGATTGTTCTTAAGCATCTTTCATCTTGAAGGATCCCAAAGTGCTTTCAGAATTATGTAGACAGGAAGATTTATTTAGCTTGCAACTAATGTTTTGTCATTTAACAGCACACTAATTCAACTTATGCAGTTAAGTACAGGAATGAAAAAAATTTCCCATCTGATTTTAACTTCAAAGGAGATAATTACTTATGTTGGAAGGCAGCCAAGATATCTTAACTAACTTTGTTGCTCATGAGATCTTTAAAAAACATGTTGGGAAAGCCCTCACTTTTTGTCTGTTTTGGGTATATCCTCTCTAGTGATGCTGCAGCCTCTAGGAATGGCAATCAATACAGCTTAAGATTAGAGAATGGACTGATACCAAGTTACTCTGTTTCCTTACTTCAGCAGGGTATTTCCAGGCAAAGGTGTTAGTTCATTACAGATTCACAGGTAAGTGCTTCTAGAAATTCACAGTTCTTCCTGCATAAACCTGAGCTCTGGAGGCTACCCAGCTCAGAATAACATTTTTAGGCGTAGACAGTATTTCCAACACTATTTTTAGAGGAAACTGAGTAAAGCAAGGCATTTTCCTATTCTAAGTGTTATCCTATGTTTCACTTAAGTTTGTATAACTTGAATAGGAGAAATAATCTGTATCTAAGTTCAGTCAAAAAGGAAACCTAGAATACCAAAAAGAGATGGCATGTGTTGCACACAAATCTGGCAATAATGGTAGTTGGTAGAAAAATCTGATGAGGGTGATCTTCAGAGGGAGAGTTTCCCACTGACTGTTTGTTTCCGTGGACAGATTTCCTAATGATTTGGAACCACTGAAGTGTTGTTGAAATTTATAGCTGAAGCTTGAGGGGAGAATGATTGGTCTATGGTCCCATGGAGGGTCCATATTTGAAGGCTCTCTGTCCTTTCTGACTCATCAGACTTCTACTCTGAAACACTGACAGTGGCCTTCCAAATTAGAATCTTGTTGTCCAGTGCATATGGTACATTCGTAGTTTAGTGCTTAAACAGACAAAAGAAAGATGGAACAAAAATCCTTCTTCAGCAGCTTTTTCAACTGTCTCTTGGAGGAATTGCATTGCTCTGAACTTTGATGGTGATGGCAGCATTATTTTGAGATGTGCTGAAGATCTCTGCCAATCACATGGTAATTCAGAGCCAGATCCAGCAGCAGCATTCAACCAGAAGCTTGTCTGATAATCTCTTTAAAGAGATGGGTTCTCCAGTTGGTTCTGTTTCATTCATCTTGTAACAAAAACTGACAACTGACATTCCTGAGACAATTATGCCATGCTCGAGATTCAACTGTTTTTTTTATATAAAATGTTTAAATGTAATAATCTCTAACCTACATACTGTATTAATATATGGGAAGAAAACAAACAAGCTGCTAGGAGGTTTCTATGTTTTCTTTCATCTCTTAATGGACAAGGCTTGTTTAAATAGGATCTATAATGGCAACAGGCATGTGTTTGCATAGACACATTTAACTCTCCTAAGAAATAAGAAAGAGGTGACAGTGTCATACATACAGATTCCAACAGGGAGCTTTCGAGGTTAACCTTCAGGTCTCCCTTACTTGTGGTTGATGAAGTTGTCAGATTTTTTCAGGGAAGAAAGAGCCTCACAGCTGGTTAACTGGGAAGAGATGACACCATTCAGCATGCAGGAAGCTGTCTTGGTTCTGGTTTTGGATTGTTCTCATGTGGAAGCCTATGTAATCTGTCCTTTGTCAGTGTGCCTCTTCTGCTTTCCTTGTCTTCCTCTTCTATCCTGTCATCTTAAGAGATTGTGAAGTAACCCGACTGTTGAGCCATAAAGTGACCTAAATGATATTGCATAATCAGATTACTGGCTGGCCAGTGAGACTCAGCTATAAAATCTCATGATTTTGTAGCTTTGACAGATCTGTTGCTTCATCCAGCATGTGAAGAATACAAACCAAGTTTAACTGGGCTTACATAGCCTTTGTTTGGAGGAAGAACTTTCCCTCCAAGTTGTAACTGAAGCACTCTTGCGGGAGTCAGTGTCAACATGTATGTGAATGTCGAAGCAAAAGAAATCATATTTATTCTCTACTTTGCATTAGTAGAAAATGTCTACCCACTTCCTGGAAAGTCAGGCTTCTGTATGCATAGTGGTTGTTTTGAAAGACAAACTTTGTAGTAGTGAATGTATGTGTCCTCTGCTTCTCCTGCTTTCTCCTAGCTTTTATTGCTGAGCAGGAAAAATCATGGGTTTGGGTCTGAAGGGACCTTAAAGATCTTCTAGTTCCAGACTTCCTGCCCCCTTCCCGCCCATGGACAGAGATATCTACTAGATCCGGTTGCCTAAAACCCCATCCAACCTGGCCTTGAACACTTCTAGGAATGGGGCATCCACAAATTCTCTGAGCAATCTGTTCCAGTGCCTCATTACCTTCTGAGTAAAGAATTTCATCCTAACAGCTAACCTAAATACCTAAATCTCTACTGTTTTAGTTTAAAACCATACCCCCTTGTCCTATCACTATCTACCAGTGTAAAAAACTTGCTTTCCCTCTTTTTTATAAGCCCCTTTTATGTGCATGAGGACTGCACTGATGTCTCCCTGTAGGCTTCACTGCTGTAGGCTGAACAATGCCAGCTCTCTGTCTGTCTTCATAGAAGTGGTGCTCTAGCCTCTGGATCATCTTCATGGCCCTCTTCTGGACTTTCCCTAAAAGGTTCCACATCCTTCTTGTGTTGGGTACTCCAGAGCTGGATGCAGCTTTCCATATGGGGCCTCACCAGAGCAGACTAAAAGGGTAGAATCACCTCCCTTGACCATGCTGCTTTTGATGCAGCCCAAGACCTGGCTGGACAGATTGGTTGGAAAACAGCTCAGCAGAAAAGGGCCTGGGGGTGCTGGTTGACATCTGGCTGAATATGAGCCACCAGTGTGCCCAGGTGGCCAAGAAGGCCAGTGCTATCCTGGTTTGTATCAGAAATAGTGTGACCAGCATCCCATCCTTCTACTGTGTCAACTGCACTGCTCAGCTGATGTCATCTGTATAAGTATGCTGAGAGTTCACTTGATCACACTGTGTCACTGATAAATATAATAAAGAACACCTGTCTGAAGGCAGAGCCTGAGGCATACCATTCTTCTCTGGCCTCTGCCTGGACATGGAGCTATTGACCACAACTCTCCAACTGCATCCATCCAATCCTTTATCCACTGAATAATCTGTCCTCCAAATTAATATCTCCTCAGAGATAATGATGTTTTGTGGGACCTTGTCAAAGGCTTTATGGAAGTCTGAGTAGATGACATCTCTTGGTTTTGTCTTGTTGACCATTGCAGTCACTTTCATCATAGAGGGCCATCAGATCAGTCAGGCATGATTTGCACTTAGAAGTGGCTTGGCAAGGATGTCAGCCAGCTCCCTCAGGACTCTGGGTTGTGTGTCATCACGTCCCATAGACTCAGGGCTATTCTGTTTGATAAGGTAGTCTCAAACCTTCCTTACAAAGCTTCAGGGACTTGAGAGATGTGGGAAGCCTGACTGCCAATGAAGATTGAGGTGAAGAACTCATTGTGTACCTCAGCCTTCTCTGTATCTCCTGTCACCAGTTTTCTCACTTATTGCAGGGGTACACTATCCTTGTCCTTTCTTTTCTGACCTATGTACTTATAGAATCACATGTTATTCTTCACAACCCTTTCCAAATCCCTTAGCTTTCCTGATGCCATCCCTAACACATCTGAACTGCATCCATGTACTCTCCCCAGATCACCTGGCCCTGCTTCCAGTGCCTGTGCACTTCCTTCTTACTCCTCGGTTTGAAGAGTAGAGTCTTGTTCAGCCATGCTAATATGCAGCCTGCTTGCCTGATATCCTACACATCAGGATGGAGAGCTCTTGCACTCTCAGTAAAGCAACATTTAAGAGTTGCCAGCTCTGGTTAGCTTCTGTTTAACAAGTACACAGCAAGGGCTAATGAAATGTAGTATGCAGAGGAGTCTGAAAGAAAATAGGGGAGTCATGAAGGTGCAAGTCATGGCTGTATTAACAAACAAATGACTTACAGTTCATCTCATCTACCTGTTCAAAGCAGTCAACCTTATGATCTGTATAGAGAAATCAGAGTAATCAATATGAGTTTCAGCTTAATTTTATATAGTTCAGTACACATAAAAAGGAGAAAAAACATATATATTGGACAAGTTACAGCAAAATCTGTTGTAGCTAAGCCATTATTATTTGAACTTAAACATGGTTATAATACCTGAGTTTATTTATGATCTTATAAATAGGCAATGGCTCTTCTCTGTGGGTGTAGAGTTCTTCTAATTGGTTGGTTATGAGAAATATTATGAGTATGAGCAAAAGCATAACTTTTTTTTTTGGTGTTAACTTAAAGCACTGAGATATATCATGGTTTGAATAATCCCAAAGAATTGATGTCTTCTGCATTCTTGACTGATCTGTAGCCATCTAAGCAGGCCATGTTCTAAGATATGTTCTTTGAGCAGGCAGCCCCATCTTACTTCCAACCCCATACTGGGGAATGAATGCTAAGGAGTTTGCAAAGAAAGTTAGACAAATCTTTTGATTATTGCTTTGATTTGTTTCTAAAGGGCATTAATTTCTGAAAGCATTTATCCAGGGTAGAGATTATTACTGTCATTTGCCTTTTAGAGAAATAGGTGGGTTAGTTTCTCTGCTGTTGAAACTTTTCCATAGATGAGAAGAATTTTCCTTCTTGCAACAGTTATTTCAGCCATAAAGAAACACTGTACTTTATTTTTAGGATATTTACTCTTCAGAAGGAATAAATATATTTAAGATAAAAAGTGAGAACAGGATGATGTATGGTAAACAAACCCAACAATGTTGTGAGAGAAATAGTATCTAAGCATTACGATCAAGATGTGTTCGCAGGAAGAGTAATCATTTTGAAATCCTTTGCTTGGATGTGATTAAAATCTTGACAATAATTAACATTGTGTTGGTGCTCTTTTTGCCCCATTTTCCTTTGTACATTGTTTTAGAGGAAACTGGGTTAATGCATTTTAAAGTTGCCTGTTTTCATTTCTGATAAAATTTTGGGTACGTGGATACGTAAGTCTCTCAACTCCACTACCTTTATCTTGTGGTTTATGGTATGAGAAGGTGGATGTACTATATGACTGTTTCAGGCTGGGGTTTTTGAAACAGTGGAGGATTCATTGTTATCAAAGTAACAGGAGCTCCAGACTACCTGATGTGTACATACTCCGGTGGCTACATACAGTGGTGGCATATATTTTGTAAATATCCATAGATACATGGATTCTGTTTTTGAGTTTTGCCTCATTTTTGCAACAAAAAAAAAAATCCAAAAACGTTTTCACTCACTTTATACATAAAAAAGTAATGTTGGATGATTACTCAAAAGCAATTTTTCCCTAGAGAGCTTTAGACATATGAAAACCAGAAACTTACTACACTAGCTGTTATTTTATTTCTTCAGAGGGTTTAAAGGGGTTCTGCATCCATTCCTGATTAGAGGAGAACTTGAACCAAAATTTTTCACTTCACCAAAATTTTTTGTACTTTAGTAAACTTTTCCAAGTGAAGAGAGAGAAATCCCACTTAATAGTGCTTTCTAAAGCAAGCCTTGACAAGGCATTAGTAGAGTAAATATTTGGAAGGATGGTGTCCTCTGCTTGGAAAGGAGTAAGAGCTGAGTAAGCTTTTCCATGGTTGCTTCTGCACCTTTTGATCTAAATGCTGATTTGAGAGTCTCTTTCTCCTGTCCGTGGGTTATCTGGAGACTTACATGCTGCAGAACTATTCTTGTCAAGTAAAGTGACCCTTCCTTATCCTCACTACACTGGCAGGCTTAAGCATCACACAAAACGCTTTCTAGACTGCATCCTGAAGAAATGAAAATGTGAAAAGTATTTGGCACCATGACTTTTTGTCACAGCCTGGACTTAAGGATATACCCAGCCAGAAATTAAGTTAATAGCTTCACCGGAAATGCTTCTTATGTACTACTATGACCAGAGTTTACTGGGAGTCTAGACCTTATTTAGTTGTTGGGTGCAAAAGAGCATACTACATACCCAGGTGTCTTAAAGCAACAGAGGCAGCTGGGTTTAATGCAGATCACTAGTTGGATCTTAGCTACACTGGTAGAAAAGGTTGTGGTTTGTTGTTGTTGTTGGTTTTTTTTTTAATTTTATTTTTTTTGTATGTCAGAGATTTTTTGTCTCCCATATGAATAATTGATATACAAAGTGGGTGCCGGTGTAGGGACAGTGAGAGGCTGGTGTCCAGATGGGTCAGGTGGTAGCAGTAGTGGTGGGAAAGGGAAAGAAAGCAATCCCTTTGGATTTTTATTTTGGGTAGTGTTGAGGAAGGGGAGTTTTTTAAAAGAATTGGTACAGTAGATGTGACTTGGAGTCCAAAGACTTGGGTGGGGAGTTGTTCACATCTCTATGACTAGCTTGTAGTGCCTTTTGAAACAAATTTTTCCTGCATCTTTCTGTTTCTGTATAGTTTTTCCCTAGAACAGAGATAATGGTTGTATAAGATGCTTAGGCCGTTTAGTTTTGCAGTCACGTCCCTGATTTTTCCCCCCGTGCAACTGCTAAAAGCATTAGACTTACACTAGCATCAGACTGAAGTAATGCTCTGATGATTCAGGCCATTAAGGTTTTAACCTTTCTGTAAAAACACTAAATATGGTGATTATCTGGAGCTTGGATCTGGACACTGAATAAAATGCAAATGTGACATCCAGGGAGTATTGCTGATTGTTTCCTTCAGAGAAGGGGGGAGTAAAAGAGGGAGATGCAAGGATAGTGCTTGTGATTTGATTTGTAGCCTTGAATGTTATGTCCTTCTGAACCCATATAGCAGAAACTTCTTAAAAATAGTACTTGTTCATTGCTACTCTTGCTCGTTTTTGGTTTATGTTATTGCAGGCTTGTGTAGCATGGTGTACCAAATTGATTGTTTGGATTTTCTGAATGCTGTAAATGTTGTGGCTTTATCACTGTCTAGGACACAGTTTAGTCTTCAGTCCGTGATGATGCACTGGATACTTAATTACAGATCTATACCATTTAATTCTAGAAAGAGTTGTGCTCAGTGTGCTGAGAAGCGTGTTACCATGTGAAGAGTGTTGCAGTGTCTTTGTTTAGGAGGGGAACAGGATGGAATGTTGTTTCTCTGTGTGCCCAGTGATGTAGTGGTTTAGTCTGTGGCCATAAATTGGTTTTCAAATTAGTTTATCTTAAAATGATTTCCCTGAATAATGTTTTTGAGGTTATTTAGCCATAAAATTAAAAGGGGCACCCATCAGATGCATGAGGATGTTATCTCATTTATGCACAGGCTTCAGGAGGTAGTGTGGCCTGGGAGATAAAGCTGCCAGCTGTTCCCCAAGGCCCATATTGTTTGGGCTCCCTTGTTTCAGAGTGCTGGGGGTTAAGAGCCTGACAGTAAGGCACCAGGGGCTGGAGGATGGCAGTGCTCTTGTAGCAGCAAGGCTGAAAAGAAATAGGCTCCTATGGGTATCAGGAGAAGTGCAAGGGGAGGGGCACGAATGGATCAGAAAGCTGCACAAGCGGGTGCCGGGAGAGCTGTTGCTGTCTGTAAGGCCTGGCACTCTTTCCCAGTGCTGCTCCAGAAGGGGCTCATGTCTCATTCATTACAGAGTGGCAACTTTCCTCTGTTACGCTGTTGGTGGTTTGGTAAATCACACAAAATGCAGGATGTGTGTCAATTAATGAACTAAAGCCTTTTGTGTTCAGGGCAGGATAAATGCATGTGTAGAGTGTATCACTATTTGTTTTGGTACCATTTCCACCTGCAGGAGGCTCAGGTGGAAGGAGGGGGTTTCCTTTGAAACACCTATTGCTTTGTAATCTGACTAATGGTGTGTTTAGTGGCTCCTGTGAAGGAAAGTCCTCTAGTGGAGGCTGTCAAAAAAGCTAGGCTACATGTATCAAGACAGAAGTCTCCTACAGAGCTAAAAAAAGAAAAAGAGAAGAAAAAAAGAAAAGAGTGGCCCTCCTCTGATGTGTGGGTGGCAGAGACACGTATGTTTGGAGAAGATCCAGAATCCTCTTCTCTGCTGTTTCTGTGAAATCTTAACTCATTGTGTTAGGTGGTGCTGAAACAGCTGTCGCATCTGATGGTGCAATTGCTGTTGCCTTTTTTAAGTTTTTTTTTTCCTTTAACCTCTACTTCCTTAGCAAAAGCTACAATATTTGCTGCCTCTAGGAACTCCTTTTGTATTTACTCCACTGTGTTCAATTATTTTGTTTTCTACACTTCAGCAGGAATAACCAGTGGACAGGCATTACTGCCTGTGGGTGCTTTGCAGTTTGTGGAGACCTGTGTCAGCACTGAGAAATGAAAAGGGTATCTAGTGCTTTGCAGCCAGCTTGATCCTATAAAGGATCAAAAGGAGCTTTACTGGACCAGTTGTCTAGAAAGTACAGGGAATATTTTCCATGGCTGTTCAAATAGTCTTCTGACTGATAATTTTTCCATCTTTCTCTGGAGCAGTGCTGATTAGATTCATTTAGAGATAGCCTGCAGGCTGCACTGAGCCTCTCAGCATTCCCATTGTTACTGCATTATCCCAGATGCCTGATTTTGTGTCCTCTTAATGATGTCAGGATTAAAGCAACAGTCAGATTCATGGAGAGAAAATTCAATTTCTTCTGGTCAGACTGTCAGGTTTTGGGTTTTTTGTTTTTTGATCACCTTCCACTGTGGAAATGGGCATGGCTTGTTTCAGAAGATTATAGGAGGCTTCTATTTACTGTGTTATCTGTGTGAGAGTGGTGGAGAGTTTGGGACAGTCCTGGATCTCCTCTGATTTCTTCCATAGCTGGCTTCAGGTTTTTGGAAGCAGTTTGCTGTAAGGTGTTGAAGGTGTTCCGTGGCCTGAGATGTTTGAGCCTGAGTGAAAAAGGTGTGCTGGGAAGTTTGAGCTACACACTAACTGAAATGTATAGCTGGATGTGTTGCAGGGTAAGCTCCTCAGTTATACAGCTGAAAGCTTCCAAAGCTATGCTCCCAGTACACCTAAACCAAGAAGGATTGTTCATATCTGTCTTGAGATTATCTTGTTTTAGAGTTACTAGTTCCAGGTTTGTCTCTTGTAATTTTTCAATGTTTTCAACTAAGGAAAATGTTAGCTAAAAATTTTTCCTACTGGAATGTGCAATGGGAATTAACCTTTTCCTTTTGCTATGTTCACAGTGCAGTGGTAGGTATCTGAGGCAGTTTGAGACAATTTGAAGCCTAGCTTTACCTTCTACTTTCCATCCCTCTGACTTGCCCTGAGCAAGATGCCTGAAGTTGTATTTCTCCTTGGCCTTTGTCTGAAATAGGAGCTGGGGCTGGCTCTCTATATGTGTGTATGTTAGCATGAGGGCTTGGAGGAGAGCGTGACATGCAAACACCTTGGGGTGACAGGATATGTGGAGTCTTGCTGTGCTACCTTTGTATTCTCATGCTGTTGACCTCTGGTAATTATGCAGCCTCCAGCCTGCTGTGCATGAAGTCATACATAGGCATTTAATGATATTTTTTTCTTTGAACAGTCACCTTTCTAAAGTTTTTCTGAGCTTGAATATTTATATTACCTGTTTCAGGGTTGATTTTCTACAATACTCTCTATTCTGTCAGTGAAAAAATATTCAAAATCTGGTGTCTGTTGCTTTTGAATGACAAGGCAGTAATGGAACAAGATTTCTGTAGAAATGGAGAGCTGCAGATACACTGATCAGGGCAGTACTGATCACTGCAGGCTTGGAAAACAGCCTTGGAGACACTTGGGCATGTTGATGTTGAATGAAGGTGACAGTGGGTCATAATTCCATGGGGTGTAATCAGTGGTGAATTTTGGGATAATTTTGCCTCACAAGACTATATGGCTGAGGGTCTTGCTTGGAGCTTACAGCTTTGTTGAGCCTTGGAGGTGGCACTTCTCCTTGGACCTGGAGAGACAGGACTGATGTAGGCAATAGGACTCAGCTTATGGAGACTTGCCATTGCCACATTATCTGGCTGGCAGTGTTAGTTACAGGAAATCCAGTGTGAGATGTGAGAGCTGGAAAATGTGGAGAGGGCCTGGCAGAGTTGAGTACTTAAACCCACCAGCTTCTACCTGAGAGCATGTGCCTGTGTGCACATTGCTCTTTTTGTTGTAGCTTTATGTAACATGTTTGCAGGACTTCATTTTCCACTAGATTGAAAGCAAAGCCACTGTTGATTTTCTCCAAAAAGATCTATTTGAAAGTGCAATTGCCTGGAATTACATGGTGGCAGTGAGAGGCCAGGCCTTACTGTAAATAACTTTCTTTTCAGCCAAATACATTGAGCTCTGCTGTCTACTGCTTTTTCTTTTTAGATGATTTCAGTATTTCATTTGAAAGGAGGTGGGGGTGTTTTTGTGTGTGGAGAGGTTTTTGTTTATTTTTTTTTTAAATGCTTTGTTTATTCTTGTCAGAAGCTAATTCTCATTTTCCTAGCAGTCTTGCTCTTGCCAAATGATATGATTACAGTGGACAGGGCAGCTGCCCATTTACAGTAAAATTTGTGCGTTTTTACAGCACAGGGCTGTATTAGGAATGATGTACCTTGTCAGTGAATGTACTTTGCTGCTGCCCTCTGATGTGCTGGTGCTTTGTCTGTCACTGTTGTGCCAGTGGGCAATGGCAACACATAGGCTTTGGTGGAGATCAGCATCTTCAAGCCAGTGAGTGAAGGCATTGTAGCAATGTGTGCTTGTGTTATTAACCACAAGCCTGATACCATTCACACCAATGTCCAGCACCAGTTTTTCAATTTGATCTCAGCTATGAGCTAGGCCTTCTACCTATGGAACCTTTATACTAAACCTCATATTCCCTATTGAAGACTCAGCACCAGGAGCTGATGTGTCTTCATCTTTGAAGCCACTAGTTTCCAAGGGTGGATCTTCAGCCTGCACCAGAAGGTGGTCCTGTGTTCTCCCTCTTATGGTGGCTGAAGGGGAGCAGAGCTGTATCTACTGTCTGCACCTCTACAATAGAGCACGGTCAATTTTGGCTTTTAAAAATCCTACTTCTATGGGAAAATCAGTATCTTTTAATGGATAACTTAATCTGTAACCTATACTAGAGACTGGTATTGCAAGGAAAGAGGGGGATGAGTGTGTGAAGGAAGGGAAGGGGCACAGGTAGGACTGAGTATTGCTTTACAGGGTAAGCAAAACATGACTTAATGACTGTGTGTGGCAGCAAGTAGGCACTGCTTATAGGGATGGAACAGAAATAGTTGTGAAAGCAGTCCAAAGACAGGAGTGTGGGAGGTTATTTGCAAGGGAGTACCATGATATTGGTAAACTGAAATATCTAATTGTTATGTTTCTCCCTTTAGCAATGGAACATAGCCTTCCTTTTCCCTGGAAATACACACATCAGTCATATCTCCTCAACTTCAGTTTGCTTTTTTGTTTTGCTTTTTTTAAAGCTAGATAATTCTTAATACTTACTAATTCTTTATTCCCATAATTTCCTGATCTCTCCTGTTATTTTTCTTTCTTACCCCTTAAGTTGTGGTATCCAGAATTAGAGTGTTTGAGATAGGAGTTGTCATAGATCAATACTGGCAGGGGCTTTTGTGTGCCTTGGTCATTTACATATGCATCACATGTTGGCTTTTTCTTTCTACTTTATTTAGCTATAGGTTCCTCTTCACTTAGCTCCCTCCTAGCCTTTCTGTTACCTTTGAGCATCTGTTATTCTGTTATCTGTAGAAAAGTAGCAAGTAGGCTGTCAATCTGATACACAGCCCCTCTGAAACTTAGTGTTAGCATTCACACATAAATGCTGCTGGTGCTAGGCAAGTGGCATTGCCATCATCCTGTGCAGACATGGCTGGCTTGCCTGAGTGCAGAGGGAAAGGTTCAAGCAAATTCCAACAGAAAAGGATCAGGGCCCAGAGCCAACTAGACTTTGTTTCATCAGGAGGGTGAGTCATGTAGTTTCTAAGAATAGCAGGTTAAAAGGAGGAGAGATGCAGGCAAGGTGGGAGGAGGCAGTGGTGCTTACAGTATATTAATAAAGTTCTATCTACATGTACACATTCAGCCTGCCCATGCTGTGCTTCACTTTCCCCATGAGTCAACTTGATGTCCACCTGCTTCTGTATTGGCCTTGGGAGTCCCAGAGGACCAGGGTTCATTGAGAGGAATAAATGATGGGAAACTCTGTGATTTCTCAACCTGGATGGTGCTGCAACATCCTGAGCTTTGCTCCCTTGGGGATCCCATGCCAGTGGTGCTCAGAATTCTGGCAGTGACACCATCTGGAATCAGATAAAGCAAGGGTTGGCTTTGTAAGTTATTATTTGAGGGTTTTTTGCGCATGCATTTTAATAAAATTTCTAAATAACCTGCAAAGGAAAAGCTTCCTTCTTGAAATCTTGCCTGGTAAAGGTGGACCCAATTTTATTTCTATGCTGATGCATGTGGTTTGAGGGGCAGATGAACAGATGGTTTTCCAGCTCCTTGTTGAAGCAGTCTGAGGACCATCCTAGTCCGTATTTCAACTAAATGTTCCTTGCAAATAGCCAAGCACATAGATGTTTAAGAATACCTGCTTAATTTTCCTTCCTGTTACCACCCTTGTTTCTCTATGGCTTCGTTGGGAATGGCACTATTACCGGCAACCTCCAGGGCTTTCTTGTTAGGAAAGTTCTTTTGTGCATTGATATGGCAATTTTGCAGCTCTTTTGAACCTGAAAGGCCAAATGTGCTGTAGTAATCAGTTTTCCCAGTTCTCCCTCAGTGTTCAAGAAGACTGATGCCAAGTCTCATGACGAGGCACTTTTGACACAGGACTACAGAGAGAATCTGGTTATGTGGAGAGCCTGTGACACTAGCCTGCAAGGGAGAAATATGTTTTAGTAGCATGTCACTCAGTAGTGTGGTCCTTTCTTTTAGGTCACTGTTCTGGCCTTGCTTCTCCTTGCTGATCTCATGTGCTAGTGGGTGATACAGTGGCTCGCAGATCTGTTGGCCTAGTCCAGTCTGCACATTCTTGTACAAGAATCAAGTCAAGTGAGGTACAGTCTACTTCAGACAGTTTTCTTTTGGTGGATCCGGGTTTGTTCCTGGTTCCATCACTGAAAATTATTTCAGTAAAGCTGCTTAACTGAAGTTTTGAATGCCTGCTTATTAACCCCATCTGATAGAGCACAGTCCTATTCTTTTTCTGTTCCCTCCTGTACATTTTAGGTAGGTACCTTAATCATGAGTCATTGACAAGCAACTAGAGTGAATGTCGACATGGAGCTCTTAGTCAGCACTCCAGAAAATATCAGCCATTGGATGTTGAAACTACTTCCTCATGTGCAAACAGGGTGAGTTTGCCATTCTCACAGCTCACCTGCCCCTAGCTAAACTAAGGGCAAAGAAATAGATTACATGGCATGGATTCTGGGAAGTGAAGTTGATTTTATTTTTTTAAATCTTTCCTTCTTTATAATCTGCTGTGCTACTAATAACATGGGCTGATTTTTGTTTTTAATATCTGATTTCTGTCTTGACTGCATTCCTTTAACCTTGCCTCAGAGATTTTATTTTCTAAACCTTTGATGGATTTTGCTGCCCTCCTGCTGATGTTTTTCATTTATTGGAGGAGAATAAAATAATAATTATAATAATAAACCCCACTGTTTGGCTGGAGGCAATTCACTGGTTGAGGTTTTCATGTGAACGTAGCCCTTTTAATCCTAGCAAACAGGATTCTCCTCCTAATCTTTAATCCCTGCGTACTTTAGCTATTAATCTTGAGAAGCGTTTTCCCCTCCCCATCTGAGATTAATCTGAGAGTGGTTACCCATGGTTACTGGCCCCTTTTTTTTCCTCTTGCTTTCCCATGAGGCTTGTAGACTCAGGGAGGTCAGTTACGAATTCTGGGCCTTTCATCTTTTTGCATTCAGTTTCTGGGCCTTTGGACACCCTCTTTCATCTGACTTGCTTGATAGATCCTTGTTCAGAAGGAAAAATATAAACAACAGGTCCTTGCTTGGCAGCTTCTACCCCATGACAGACAAGGACATCTGAATCTGTTTTTCTTGCAGTGCAATATGGGGATACCTTGTTTTGGTTTAACAAAAGGGAATAAAGGAACCCTTGAGGTTTTTGGCTGCTTTCAGTCCTCTTTTAGACAACAGTTTTCTTCCCCTACATTATCAGCTGTGTCCTGGGCTGTGTTCACAAGCAGCAAGACCAACAGTTTGAGGGAGACGATTCTTCCCCCCAGCTCTGGTGAGACCCTATGTAGAGTACTGCATCCAGATGGGGGGTTCCCAGCACAGGAAGAACATGGACCTGTTGGAATGAGTCAAGAGGAGGGCCACAAAAATGATCGGAGGGCTGGAGCACTTCTGTGACGAAAGGCTGCGAGAACTGGGATTGTTCAGCCTGGAGAAGAGAAGGATGCAGGGTGACCTTATAACACCTTCCAGTACCTGAAGGGGACCTAAAAGGAAGCTGGAGAGAAACTTATACAAGGGCATGTAGTGATAGGACAAGGGAAAATGGCTTTCAAACTGAAAGAAGTTAAGTTTAGATTAGATATTGAGAAGAAATTCTTTATTTTAAGGGTGGTGAGACACTGGAATAGGTTGCCTAAAGAAGCTGAGTATGCCCCATTGCTGGAAGTGTTCAAGACCAGGCTGAATGGGGCTTGGAACAACCTGGTCTAGTGGAAGTTGTCCCTGCCTATGGCAGGGAGGTTGAAACGAGATGATCTTTAAGGTCCCTTCCAACCCAAGCCAATCTATGACTCTGTGATTTGGTTTTGGGGAGTTGTAATGTGAAATTGGGGATTTTTTTCCTTATGAATGTGTCAGGTTGTTTATATGTTTTATGCATGTTATTGACAATCTCAGGTTGTTCTTTGCTATCTTGCTCTTGGGCTTCTGTCACCTTGGGATTCCTGTTGCAGTGGGACTCCCATTCTCTGCATAGTCTGTGCCATGCATACTGCTTCCAGTTTGGTATTTCTGGACGTGTCAGATGGGCTGCCCATTGCTTACTAATCTGCAGGTGTTTGTGTGCTGAGCTGCATGGTGTAGGTTGTTACCATAGAGTTGTATTCCTGTTATTGTGGATCCAAAAGGATTTGGTCTCGTGAATCTTCTACCCTGTCAAATTCATACATTCTGACCACACCTGACTGTTCTTTACAGTGTATTTTGGGGAGAGCCATTTTAATACATTCTAACTCTCCTAAATGTGAGCTCAAAGCTGTTCTTGAGACAAAACTTGCTTGCTCTGCAAGAAAGCAGTTCTGCAAGCACCTCAGTGTGTCTTCCCCAGAGTCGCTTTGGAGTTAGTGTGGATGCAGACAGCTTTCATAAAGGACATCAGTATTTGTCAAGGCAGCAGTCCTGGGCCAGAGTGAGTGTGCTTGTTTGTGACTGCTGGTGGGGCTGCTGAAACAGCATGCAAAGCCCTAAGTGAGTGAGGTGCAAGCCATTAACTGAGGACACCATTCTGTAGGTCACCATTGGTAAATATTGCCTGAATTTTTTTCAGCTTGCCATTTTTTTCTTCCTGTACTGAGATTTATCAGTTAAGTTCTGGTTTTACTTTCTGTACCCACTAATTTGCAACGTAACAAAAGTTTTTGGTCCCTGGGTCTTGGTTTGCCCTTCTGATTAATATAGCTGCTAAACACAGAAGTTAGTATAGCTGCTTCTGAAAGGTTTGTGGGCGATTTCTGTTGCTGTATGCTGCTAGAAAAGAAAGGCAAAGTCCCCGCTTTGTGCTCGCCTTAGAGGAAAGCGAGGGGAGAGTGAATACAGGAGAAAGGGGCAACTTTAGAGGAAGAACCCTAGCTTTGGCATCACAGGTGGCTGTGAAGTTGTGGAGAAAATGCAAGAGATTAGAAAAGGTAATGCTATTTCTTTATTGCAGGGGTGGAGTAAGGTTTTAAACTCATTACTGTTCTGGTGATTTAATCACTGGGTGAGATAAGTGTATGTTTTCCCCAAGGTCCTATGCAGTTTCTTATCTTCTTGTCTCAGGTAAACACATCAAATTAACTGCATATTTTAAAGCGAGACTTCAAGATTTTTCTCTATGGCACACATAGATGCAAAGTGTTTTACAAGGTATTTATGCAGGATTCATCTTTTCGTAGCTAAAAGATCATGTCACCACCAAGTGGAAAGAACATACTGTGCACTATTGCAGTACAGAGGGAGAAGACGCTTTTGTTCATTGTAAATGCTTGAGGACCTTTGTGCTTAAACAGAAATATCGAATCCATCTCCTGTAACATCACAGTGCTCTCCAGCACTATATAGGGATTGGTGTTATCTTCTTAGGACATGTGCTCCTGAGTCTTGTCCTGCTATACATGCACTATCTTTAAAGGCCTCATCTTTGGCTCACTGTTTTATCCCCTGAATAATTTTACTCTGTTAAAAGGTAATGACAACATACAGTCTTTCCTGATTTTAAGGATGATTGTAATTTGTTTTTGTTGGTTGGGAATGATGATGGAACTGATTCTAGTATGAGCAAGCAGGTTTGCCCATGCTTGTCATCTTCCTAATGATGAACAGACTGTCATGTCATTCACTTAATTCTGTTGTAGTTTTTTTTCTCCTCTGTGGTGATCTGGAATAGAAAACTTCTCTGTTCAGCTTGTTGCTCACTGCCAGAGTCTGTGCGTGTGTTTGCTGGTGGGATAAGAATACAGAACCCTAGCAATCCTGGGTAACTCTTCCAGGGATAGGTGAAAGTTGGAAAGGAATATGGGAAGTCAGCTGCTTTGTACTTTGCTGTTTGGGAGGTCAGGTGGTTCCTTTTATTGCCTCTGATAGAACCCATGCAGTTCAGTGCTCTCCAGTACAGCAAGGCACTGGGACAGAGCATGGAGGTGTCATCTGTGCTGGGGCAGGTGTGTGACTTCAGAGGTGTAACTTGAGCCTGTTAGTAGGTAGAAGAGGAACAATGTATGCTGCCCAAAGCTGTAAAACTATTATGACTCAGAGCAGTTTCTGATTTGTTTTGCTCTATTTTTCAATTGACTGTACTTTCTAATCCTAAATGCAATTTCTGAAAATAATGAACTGCTAACTGTGGTGGGACTGTGCTGGTATTTCCTTGCAATGCCATGCAATGTCTGCCCAGCAATGTCTCTTGAAAGGTCCTTTGATCATGAAGAAGCATTAGCATTAATAGTATAGGGATATGACTTAACAAAAAATGTCTTCTCTTGACACCAGTCTTGCATCAGACACACTCAGATTGCTTCCTGTCTCTCGTTGTCTTTTCCATTGGCTTTTCCCTCTCATACTGCTGTTCTAAATGGTTTCAGCGTCCTTTTGGTCATGTGGGTGACCATACATTTGAAGATGGTATGGAATATACTGTATGTATAATTCTGGTGTGTATGTGTGAGTGTGTGTGTGTGTATATATATATCTATATATCTATATATCTGCATCTGTATAGCAGCACAGCTGAGACTTGCCTGCATCATGTGTGGATATGTTGGGAGGGAAGGGTTAGGCCTGAGAGGGAACACTTCCACAGAAAGGTATAAGGGCAGCTTGGCTGCCCCTGCTTCCAGCTGTGAGCTGAAGTAGGTCTCAATAACAGGGACATGTGGGGCTTCCTCAGTGCCACCTTAACCCACAGGTTAGGCATTACAAACTCTTGCTCTTGCAGATCATGGTGTCCAGGTAATAAGCATCAGTATGAAGACCAATTCTGAAAGTTTTATTTTCCTTTTTTTTCCTCTCCAGTCTCTGTTGTCTTTGGCAGGCAAGCAGAGGTGCCTTACCTTTATGACAGCATGGGACCAAACAGAATGTAGCAGGAGTTGTGTGTGCCACTCCAGTGAGCTGTCAGTGTTTAGCAGTGATTAACTTTTTTGAGGACTCTTTATTTGCTGATGATTTTAATTTTTTCTCTCTTATTGCTTTGCTTCTTATTGATTGAAAGCAAAACATGTAGCTAAAGCCTAGTTGATAATAGCATATTGATGAGAAGGCTGGGGAGAGAGCGAGATGGTGGAAGTCTTTGTTCCTGTTTGACAAAGGATGGAGAATACCGGGGAAGAAGTGTGAATGTGTATAGGGAGAGGAGAGAGAAGAAAGAGTTATTTAAAATCACAGCTAGGAAATCACTCTTCCCGTCTATGTGGCCGCAGAGAGATCAATTTTCAATTTTGGTTTCCCTGCCTTTTGTTGTTTGAGATACTTGTATGCCAATGGAGATGGGGGATCTGGCTGCAAGTGTTTGTTTAAAACAAATTGTTGGTAGGTTTTTGTTGGTTTGGTTTTGGCTTTTTTTTTTTCCAGATTAACTGCTTTCTGGATCAATTTAGCATGCAGCAAGGTCAAAGAGGGAAGAACCTCAAGGCCCTGTTCTCCTTAAGAGAGCATTTACACCAGCCCAGCTCTGGCTACATCTGTGGTTTCACTTCTCAGCTCAGTGAGGTGCAAGGAATGAATCAAGGAGGCCCTTGTTTCGTAGATCCATTTCATGTCACATGAGGTGTTGAGTGTGAAAGAACAAGTGCACCAAACACAATTGAATGGCTTGATTTTAAGTATCTCTGTAGGGTCTTGGGTTAACAATAGACCACCTCTTTTATCTGTAGTTTAGCATATGGCAATGCTATTGATAATTAAACCTGTAGACCAAAGACTCCACGGTGCAAATTAGTGTCATTCAACTGTTTTGCAGACAGAGCTGTAAAGACTTTTCAGGGGTAATTTTGAAAAGTTTGGGTCTGTAATTTCAGACACAAAAGTCAAGAATTGTAGTCTAAAAAAATACTTCTGTTTGTTTATGTAATCTGGTTTTTCAAGATAATTTTAAGCGAGAAGCAATAAAACCAACTCATTATTAATGTTTCTATGTATCAGAGCCTTCAGCCTATTCATCCTTCATATTGCTCATCTATGAACTCTTGCTTTTGGCATCATGTTATCAAATTGGCACATATTTAATGATTGAATTGTGTGAGTGTGAAACTCATGACTGTGTATGGAGGGCTGTCTGTGTCCTGAAGGGGTCTGGTATTTGTGGCTATAGAGTAGGACAAAATCTTTGGCCAGTGTAAGAGCTCTGTGGGGCAGATGGTCCTGGGAGGCAGCACAGCAGCTCTGTGCGCCCTGGCAGTGCCTGGGAAAGCCAAGCTGCCACTGCTGGGGCAGAATCCAGTGCATGTGTGGCGACTAAGTGTGATACTGCCATGACAGCGGCCCTTAGTAGCAATCTTGTGCTCCTCATCATCTGGTCCAGTGTGTCTGGCAGCCATGCCAGAAGCAGGCTGTTTTTCCAGCTCTCATCCCTGTCTCTTCATTCTTTCCCTTCTCCCCATGGGCATGAACTGATCAACTCCTTTGACTTCCTGTTTTCTCTGTAGTAATAGGAAGGCTTAAATTGGTTCCTGTTACCACTCTATGGGTTTCAGAGAGACTGATCAGTCTTTTTGTGCCTATTATCAGAATCAGGCCATGTGTCCCAAAAACATTACTGAAAGACTAAGCTGTCTGGAGAAAAGACCATCTCTTTGTTCCACTTTTACTTGTGCCTAGCCTGACAGGATACAGGACTAAAAGTGTGATAAAGGACACATTTTTCCCAACCTTTTTTTTTGATTGTCCAGGAAATGTTGGTGAATTCTTGAGGAAAATTTATTTAGCATCTGCCATGGGCCAGGTAGAGGTTCTGTAAATCCAATTATCTGCATCTCTGTCAGCATTTGTCAGCCTTTAGAACTCTTCCTGATGTTTTGAGTTCCATGGTATATGAGTTTGTGCCAGTGCAACACAATCCTGAGTGTTTCCTTTCTCTTCCAGCATTAGGGGCCCACAGAGCCCTGGTGATGCTTGTCAGTGTTATGAAACAGTGCAAGGAGAAGGAAATACAGTTCATGTCAGTTATACAGAGATAAAACAAGAAAGTGGAGTAACTCCCATAGAGTTTAGGGAGGTGATAATAGACAGGATAGTAAGAAACTTCTAAAGGTTCTAGGAGTAAAATCTTCACTCCACTGCTCTCAGTAATAAAAAGTTATCTGACTTCACTAGTCTGGGGATTTTACCCAACCAATAGGCAAAGTACTGAAGACTTGCATTTTGTAGATCACTTTTTTACAAGTTAGTGATAACTGTGAAGGGGATTCACTGTTTTAAAGTGATGGAGAGAGGATCTATACTTCTGTGAAGACCACCTTTCTGTAATATGTAATGAACCTGGACAAAAATGTTCAAATAACCTGCAGCTGTTTTGACTGGTTTGGTGTCTTAACCTTCTATCTGAGAGTTGCTTTTGGCTGTGTGCCCTCTCCCCAGCCGAAGAGGGTGTTCTTGTCTGATTAGGAGAAAAGGTGTTCGACATGGTTGAATTACTCCTTGTTGGAGACTGTTCTTTGTCATAATTTGCAAGCTCTGGCTGCCCCTGTTTTATTTGTTTATTTCTCTCCCCTTTTCTTACATTTTCATCTCTTGCTTGTGTTAATCTCCTTAGGATAAAGTGATTCCAGTGCTGAATTGAGAAACAAAGTTTTGCCCAGAGATCTGTCTGACTAGTTGAAACTGGTGCTGGATATAAGCTTAGCCTGTGTATGGTTTGCTGTTGGGAACTTTTCAAGTATTTGTGCTGAGTAGCAATGCATTTGTAGTCCGCAGCTGGGTACGACCCTCTAAGAAGAGATGATGATGATTTGGAAGAATGGTTTGAGTTACTTCATTCCAGAAATTTGCTAGAAAACAGCGATAGTTTTGGGAGTTAACAATTCTGGAGTTTTTCTACTATGTTTGACAAATCACTGTGGTTTAGATTACAGGTTACACCTTGTGTGCTCCAGAACATTCTTCTGTAATTGATGAAGTGATGAGATATGAAAGTTTCGGTGGGGCGTAGAACCTGTTATATTGCGTCAGAAAAAGCATGGACAGTCAAGATGGAGCTGAGACTGAGCTCATGTATCCCAGCACTGGTTCTACTATTGGTTTGCAGCTGTAGATGGGTCAATTCAGGCACTGATCCTAGTAGCAGTCACTGATTCTGTTTGGGCATGTTGTGTTTCTGGCCTTCAGCTTAAGACATACTGGACACTGTTTCCTGCACATCCCCCCATCAGTGTATTGAGCACCAGCAGTTGTCAGTGAAGCCAAGACAGAACATAATGAATTAATATCAGAAATTGCAGGAGAGAGAGTAGGGATGTACCTGACAGCAGTAGGTATGCTACATGGGTGAGCCACATAAGGCATTTGCACGGGAGGATCATTTTAACGGTAAATCTATGAGCAGAGGAAGTAATCATGTTGCCAGGAGTTTTGTTATTATTCCAGTTGATTACTGTCCATAACAAGGCTGAAATAATGAAGGGAAAACAAACTACTGTACAGAAAATACATCAGTTTGGTCTGCACTGTCCTTTCTGTGTATTTCTGCAGTGTCCTGCATTTTATTTCAATTACATGTTCTTTGGAACAAGAATTGTCTTTACATGTTGTTTGTGCAATGCCTGGCTTTATAGCTGTGTGTCTTGGTAACATCAAAAATAGGAAAGGTGGCTGAGGGTACACTGCCACCATAGACACAGCCAGGTGTGTATTGGCTGTATAGTGTGAGCATCTCTGTAACCAGAGGGCGCAGTTCTTTTCTCCATAATGGGATAAAGGCTCTGGGAGGGGGAAGACCTGACAGGGCCTTCTCGCTTATCATGCTGTTTCTTTAGGGGCATGAGGCACTTAAGTGACAAATTTAGTGTGTGGTGGGTCTGCTGTTCCCATGTCTCATTGTTGGCATGGTGCTGGCTGAGAGCCTGACTGTTCCTCTAACCTGATTTTTTTTTCTCCTTGCTGAGATTACTGATTCCCTTGCCTCTATTTTAAGGAAGCAGTGGCTTGCAGGGCACATAGTTCCCTCACTCAGAGGCTTTCACTTTGCAACACCAGTGACAGCTCCAAGTTGGCAGGCAGAGGGGAGGATTCTCTGCTGTGACCTTCAGAATGGCTGACTGCAGTGGGTATGACATATTTCCCCCCTTCCAGTGGCCTCTTGCCTCCCTTCCGTGCTCTCTCTCAGCTTACTGAGGCTTGAGAGGCGAGAGCCGAGGTTGCTCCTTGCTGTGGGAGTCTCGGGAGAGCAGCACTGAGGCGGAACTGCTGAGCCTGAGCCGGGAGGAAAATGAAGTGAGGGAGTGGAGTCGCAGCCTGCAAAGCGGCCACCACTGCCGCTGTTCACTTGCTGGAAAGTAAATAAAGGACAAAAACAAGGGCAATTGCTTTATGAGAGGGTGAGAGAGAGAGGGACAGATGGAGAAAATAAATAATGGGCAGAGAAGGTGAAATTCAGCTAGGGTGGGAGGGCAGAGAAAAGGTGACAAAAATTAGAAATGAATAGGACCATAGTTTCCTATCTGGGAGACACGAACAAGGACATTTTCAAGAATTCTTGGAATAGCTCTCAAATATGCTGTTGTCCCATTTATCCGGTAGCCATTTTCCTCTCCTATATTGCAAAGGTGACCTTTTGATCCTGCTTACCTGGGATAAATCCATGCTAGCAGCCACTTCAGATGTCTTACCAACATGGTCTGCTATTGTAGTATAGTAGGTTCTATAGAAAATTCAATGATGGTGGGAAGTCCCAGTTACGAGAGTCCACGACTGATGGTGTGATTTGACTTAACTGAGAGAAGTGTGGCAATTTTGTATCAGGGTTCAGACTTTTCTTGATGGGTGTTTTCTGGGAGGGGTCAGGGAATTCTATCTTAAGTCAGCTCCTGCCTTTAGCCCTGGCACTATCATCATTTGCTCTACAGAAAAGGAGTACATTTTCCTTAGTACTGGACTGTAGAGTTAAAAAACTGGTCAGCTTAAAAGCATTTTCATCTTGTGCATCTTGCAGCAGAAAAAGGGCAGATGAGTGCACAGAGGTCACCCATTCTGTGTGATGACCCCAAGAAAAGGGGCATAAATTTTCTCAACTATCATGTGCTACACAACCTGGCTTTGTGTTTTGCTGTGTGGGGGCTCAGCTGGACACGTTTAATCCTTTTTTTTTTGTATGAACACCTACTTATGTTCTGGTTCTCCCTTCCCTGCTGCTGCACTTGTGAGAAGATGGATATCTTAAACCCTTGACTGATGAATTCTGCTTCTTCATAAATATGAATTGGAGAATAAATTCACACCTACAATGTCATTTCTACAGGTTAAATCCCATAGACGTTGATGTGTTAATTAAAAATGTTGAGCAGAGTGCAGGAAATTGTGGGAGTCTCAAGAAAACTGATGTTTTTGGTAGATAAGTCATTAATGAGGACTTCAGCACTCTTGAACTTTGTTCCTAGTTTCTCCACAGACTTGGTGTCAGACATCAGACAAGAAGTAGTAAGTGACTTTGGATATTAAGTTTGGGCTTGATCTTTGGTTCCTGCTTGGCTTTAATTCTTCTTTTTAATACGTTGAGAATGCTGTGAAAATTGAGTCCCACCTGCTGTATATTAAACAGCTCTAAAACAAAGCATCTAAAGAAAGCAATATATGAGAAATTTGATTGAAGGCACTCTGTGCTTCGTTTCCTTATCTGTTTGGTGATAGTAATGACCCTTCAGCTGAATTAATTGTTTTTCAGATGTTTTAAGAACAGTAGTTAGATTGACATAGACATTGCTGTTTGCTGTTACAACTGGGCGCATTGTTTAGTGTGAGAAGAAATCTGGATGTGGCTGGTGGAGGGGAGATGAGGCTTTACTCTTGTAAGATGGCAGTGGAACTTCAAAAGGTCATCAAAGAGTAAAAAATCGCATAGATTTGCTGGTATATAAAGGTCGAGCAGTGAAAAATAGTGTGTCTAAAAACAATCTAAGCAATATCATGTCCTCCACCAACAGAAAGGGACATGTGCAAACTATGCCTGATAGGAGATGGGAAATAGATGTAGTTCCTGTTTTTTTCTGTCAGTACAGTGAATTTGGAACTCAACACCCTCCTTCGTGTGCATGTCTGTTTCCTCATTCATTTGGAATGGCAGCAAAAAGTATATGTTAATAAGTTGATGTTTCTTTGTTCTCTGTGATAATTGCAAGTTAAAGTATTTATTATTGTATTATGTGTCTTATCTGCTGACAAGAAATCATCATGTCTTCTTGGGCCTTTTCAGGCCTGTATTTTCTACCTGTGTGATTCTACATGGAACAGCAGTGCTTGATGTAGTGAAAATTGGATTACCAATTTCTAAAATGTGTCTTTTTGTTTGTTTGTTTTTCTTGCTAAATGTTTATTATAGACAAGTTCCACTTTGGATTTTTGTGAAGATGAGCTTTGCTCAGATAATGGTGACTTCAGCTGTGTTAGTAGCCTTGTTTGGATTTCAACTGCTGACTTAGTTGTGTGATCTTCTGTCAGCATCACTGGTGTTCTGAACTATGGTTACTTCACTCATCCACCTCAATACTGAGACATACTGGAAAATTAAAAATACAGTTACCAAATTTAATAAAAGAACACTGACTTAGAGAACAGACCATAAGTAATACAGGCACACAATAGTAACAGAGCAGCAGCTTGCAGAAGGCATGAGAGCAAGTGAGCAAAAAGTGGATTGCAGAGAAAAAATATTCTTTCTAATAAAAAAGTGTGATTTTGAAGTGGGAGCGATTACCTGGTATTTACTTTTATTTTTTGTTTTTAATTTCCTGGCACTGCTGCTGTGGGTTAAACTGTCAGTGAGCAAGAGGGAGCAGGAGGGGTAGGGTCTGTGCTTCTCTGAGTGATTTCCTAAGCCTCTTAAAGCATTTATTCCTCTCCTCATGATCATTAATGGGTTCACTGTTTTGACAGGGAGATGGGTGCCCAGACACTCCTCTAGCCAGTTATTCCTTTTTCATCTTGAAGAAAGCATTTTATTAGAATCCATTTTCTGGTGTAGTGGAAGGCCTGGGAGAAACATAGATGTGAGCTGGGGCAGGGAGTGCAAAGGGAAGAGTGGAGGGTGAGAAAGGCATCACAGCCCAGCAGATGCACCAATTAGATTTTTTGTTTTGCCAAGAAGAAAGGCAACCTCTGATAGCTGCCCTGTGTTCTTTTTGTGAGAATGGACTTTTTTTGTGACTTGCTTGTCAGATAAAATGAATGTGTATGCAAATGTGGGGAGAGGCTGAAATTAATTACTGTCAGTAAATGAAGCATACGGAAGCGTGTCTTGATGTTACAGTGGTTGTGAATTAGTGCAGAAAACATAGTGGAAAAGCAAACAGTGGAACACTGTATTTGGATCAGAGCTAGCTGTGTTCTGGCTTGTTAATGTTCCCCCACACCCAAACCTACTTCCTTGGGTATATTGAAGGTCTCGTAATTACACTTATATTTACTCTATGCTCCCCTTAGGATTCATAAGATAGAACATCACAGCCCAGATCATCATTGTTGTTTCCACTGACAGTCTTCCAACTGGGTGAGAGATCTTCCACCATAAATTGCTTGATAGAGAATTTGGGGTACATGCCCAGCTTCACAGCTGTGTGGAAAGAAAAAAACTCTCAGCAATGTTGAAGGCATTATTATTCTAACATACACTTACTGAAACCTTCTCAGAAACTCTTCTGTCTCAAAAGGGAGTAGGAATTAAATACAGGTCAATAAAAGCTTAGCTTCCTCCTGTTGGAGCCAATGTCTGAGTTTTCAGGGAAGTAGAGGGACGCTAATGGCATAAATATTATAC
Source organism: Sakesphorus luctuosus (assembly GCA_013396695.1). Classification (NCBI taxonomy): domain Eukaryota; kingdom Metazoa; phylum Chordata; class Aves; order Passeriformes; family Thamnophilidae; genus Sakesphorus; species Sakesphorus luctuosus. Next base: position 545,830 of record VWZD01010533.1, read on the forward strand.
TAGAGTTCATTTCTGAGAGCTGCTTGGCAGCTGTGGGCCACCTGAGATCCTTGTCTACTTTAATGTAAGTTGTATAGTCTTAGCACAACTTGAATGTTGCACCTGGAGCAACTGTTTGTCCCAATTAGGAAGATGCTTAACTTATGTAAGCCTGCTGAGGTCTTGAGTAAACACAATGCATTGGAAGGTCTTAGTAAAATTTCCTTGACAGAAGCATTTTGTCCCCAGTGTGCAGATTTAATGTCTCTGTTAAACAGTAGTTATTGCCATTAAGTATTGCTGGCTTATATCAATTCTTTATGGAATCCGATAGGTAAACATACTTCTTTGAGGAAGCATGTCCCAGTTAAGTGGATTACAGAGCAAGTTATATCCAGTTTAATGCAGCACTGAACCTGAAGCAGCTTCTGCTGAGGCATTTACAGGGTTTCAGCATCGTGTCTTCTGAACTGAAAAGTCATGAACTACACACTGATACAGTGGGGATTGTTTTAGTCAAAGGTGTCAGCAGCTGTAAAACAATCACACAAATAAACTTTTGTGTGTGGATTGTTAAAACAAATCCTGATGCACCTCTTGGATTTTGGTTAACCTAAGGTGAAACCCTGTTTTGATCATAGATTTTGGCATTTCAGAGTTGAGGGATCTGTTGTTACTGGGTCTTGAAAAAGGCATCTGCTAAAATTCAAGGTGAAGCCAACTTACATGTACAACATCTGATAAGGTGATGGAGGCAGGAAGTCTTCAGATACTTGCTTTCAGCCTGGATGTAAAACTGAGCTTTTTTACTTAAATGCTGCCACATTTTTTAATAGTAGTTATTTGCCTTTCTGTCCTGGCCACTTATGCACCTTTATAACCTCCCTATCTCAGTGGTTCTCTGCACTCGTTCTGAACTCTGTGCAAAACCATTCTCTGCCATGCTCTGAACTCTTGCATAGTGAGCTACTGTCTCTCAAAGCAGATGGAAAAGGTTGTATTCAGCGATATTGAAGCTTTAAGTTGATTTAAAAATGCCTCAGAATACGCCAGAGTAGAAGGAGTTGCAAAAGTATATGTTACTCTTTTTGCTCAGTGTTTGTTAGCTTGAGCAGAACATACTATTCACAGCTACATTTCAGTAGTGTGTGCCTGGGCTCTAAGACCTAAAATGTCCTCATCAAGCACTTGCAGGATGATCCTGCATTCAAATTTTACAGTGTTCCTTTTTTTTACTAACATATTTTTGAGTCTAAGGGAGGCAATGGCAAGTTCCTCAAAATGCTCGCTGTCTCATGGCTTCACTTTGATTTTGCTTCCGGCCATGTGGGGGGAATTATGCCAGAACCTCTAAAACACCCAAACTTGTGCTATGGGAAAATATAATGGAGATATGTGGGTGTCATGGGAGAAGGCATGGAGGAGAGAAGCTGAGCTTCCTTAAACTTAAAATCTTGACACATTCCTTGTTTTGGAATCCCAGGTGATGGGAGTTACAGTTATAAAGTGTGAACAGGGAGGAGGCTGGTTGTGCAGGTTTACAGAGATCTTTGAATAGGATGCTGTTGAGGTTTAGGAATGGTATTCCCCAATGTAGTACTCCCACTAAAAAGACCACAAACCACTCCCCTTTCCTCCTGAATGGGAGGCACAAAAGGCAGAGATCACAGGTTGAGATAGAAAAATTTACTGTAAAAATCAGTGAAATCAGAAAACTAGCAGTAATAGAAACAATATTAATAACAAAAGTATGCAAAAAAGAGGGTGATTCACATTCAAAAATACTCACTGAGCTCGAGACAATTAGCAGTGCCTGGATGGGTTCACTACCCAGCCACACCTTGTTCGACTGGAGAACCACACTCTACTCCCAGAGGAGAGAGTCCCTTACTGCCACCCTGGCAATTGATATGAGGTGGTATAAAATAACTTCCTAGCCATGACCATGTAGCTCCAGTCTCCTCCACCACCTCAAGACTACTGCAAAAATGAACTCTGTCCTAGACATAAACAGGACAGATGCATCTCAGTAAGTCACTATGAGGAAGCCAAATACTAAATAAATATTAGATTAAGAGCTGTACCCTTACAAGCCTCTCAGTCCTGGTCTCTTGCAGTATAATTTATCTGCCACCCATGACAGGGAGCCCTGGCTTCAGCAAGTGGTTTTCACAGCACTGCTGCCTCTGCACACCAATTGTCTCAATGAGATGGCAAGGCTGTTCTGGATGTGTGGAGCATTGGGCACTGGTGATTCATCTCCCCTGCTGCAGAAGAGGTGGTATTTTTTTGTCATTAAAGCACATTACCTTTGAGGAAAAGTTCCTCCTACATGACAGTGTTTGAAACTGCAAGCTCCAAAGGAGTTTTGGTATATGCCCAAGTATAGAGGGAGTAGTGTAAGTAGGTGGCAATAGAAACCACTAACCAGTATTATTGTAGTTACTTATGATCTGGTAACCAGCTCTGCTGCAGCTAGAGAGGAAGAGCTGCTTTCTTGCTCTGTGACACAAGTTTCTGCATATCTGCAATGGACATAATAGTACTGTCTGACCTGCCACAGGGGGTGGAAGAATCTATAGCAGACTTTGAAGGAAGTAAGTGTGAAATATTGTGACTTGTCCGGAAATACTCCATTTGATTCAAGACACACAACATCAAGCTGCATATCTTTTGATGATCACTGCTCAGAAATTAAACAGAATGTGATACACTGCTGTGAGATGATAAATGCCATGCACTCAGCCCTAAGTAGGTGAGGACAGGTGAATGAAAGTGGGATAAAGTTGCTGATAAAAGTTATGTGTGAAAACCTTGGTGGGGAAGATTATGAATGAATATATGAATCTCTAGTGGGAGCTTAAGAAGGAGCTCTCTGAGGGAGCTACACCACAACATATTCTAGAATAAACTGGTGGATAGCAGGTTCCTGATCTACTGGGAAGTAGTATTGGAAAGGACCACTCCTGCTCTACTGAAATTGCTTAGTATCCCAGGTGCTGTTGCAAGCTCTGCATATCATTCCTTCCTCAAATTCCCCACCCCTTTGTGAAAGCCCTGGTTATGCAGCCTTGGTTTTGGCTCAGCCCACGCTTGTACTGTGCCAGTGTAAGTTTAGAAATGTCTTCATAAAATACCTTTCCCAGAGTCTTTACTGCTGTTTCTAGATTTTTTTTCTGCATCAGCAGTGTTTAGTCTGGTAAATCTCCTCCATGTTGTGTTAAGGATGCAGAAGTTTTTTAACACTGCTAGCTGGTCTTTGATGGTTTATTTGATTTATGGGTTCTGACCATTTCTTCTGCCTTAAAAATCTCTAGTAAGTTGAATTCCATACTTAATTGACTTAAACCTTAGTATTCCAAACAAACCTTACAGACTGAAATCCAAGTGTTAAATAGATGGTAGTGAAAAACTAACTTGAATGGTGCTACAGAGAATGTACTTTTCCAGAGGATGCATTTTGTGAAAAAAAAAGAGAACAAAATCATTTTGTCGAGTAAGGCCTGCAGTGGGAAGTGCAGGATGAACAGTGTCTGCAACTTGATCTGAATATGCTTTGAGCATCCCAAGTGCTTGAGTCTGAAGTTTAGCTCAACGTAAATCCAAAAATCCCTTTTCTCCGCAAAGAATTTGAGCCAAACTTCCCATGGGGGAGGGATATTCTGGATGCAGTGCTTTAATACTTCTTTTTTTGGTAGGAGACCTGAGGTAGAGAACTGACATGAAGAAAGGGGTGTTAATGATACTTTCCTTAATCTCTTGAAAGCATTGCTCGTGGTTTTCTTTCAGTCTTGGAATGACATGCATTCCCTTCTCCTCCTATCCACTTCAGCCATCTTGAGGAGTAGCTTCTCAGGTGCTGTATCTCTCTTTGAAATGTTTGCAAACAAACCAAAATCATATGATCATGTCTTAGTTTCACGATTTGTGTTTTTTTTTCAGCTGATTGTTTTCTCAGCTCAGAAGTGTTTTCTGGGCACTTGGCCTGACTCAGTTTTGCATCCAAATTGGGTGAAATTCTTAGCTGCTTTGTTCTGGTGTGAAACTTGGCTGGAGCAGCAGAGTTTTGCTGTGAGTTCTGGAGCCTATGTTGTGTTTTGACTGGAAGGAATTAGTCTGATTAAACTGATTCTTTTTCATGCAAACACACAAAATTGCTACAGCTTCTATCAATCAATTACCAGTTTGTATGTCTGCCCATCACCACTGCAACAGTGTGCAAGTGATGCAAGCTTTTTTGTTTCATCCCTTGTGTGGCACTGTGTACAGCAGTGCCCCACTTCACAGATTCTACTTCTTCTTTGCCCAGGTAGAATTAACAGTGCAAGGGAAAGTGGAGCTTCTTTCTTCTCTGCTTTCCTTTTCTTGCCTACTCTCCCTCCAGTGTGTGCAGGTACATACAACAACACATGCTTGCTTCTGTGCTGTTAATTCTGCAGCAGCCACTGGTTTGACCCAGCAAACTCTTCATCTTGGAGGCTGTTACCCCCCTCCCAGGTGTTGAGTGGACAGCAGTGCCACATCTCTCGGGGTGTGTTTGAAAATGGGTAGAGGCTTGAAATACAGCATCTAAAGCTTTCTTCATTCCAAGAAACGTTTCACCTCCCTTCTTCCCCACAGCAAACAAATTGTATTGACAGACAAAAGCAGGATTACAGTGAGGAGATTTGCAAGACAACTGGATTACGAAGCTAAAACAAGCAAACATTGGGATTATGTTTGGAAGTGGGCAGGATGGAGTTGGGGGAGGAAAGGGACAGCACAGGAACAGTAAATCGGGCTGTGGTGCTGGTCTGATGCAGAGGTGGTGAGGCAGTAGGAAAGAGGATTTAAAGTAATTTAAGACAAAAGCAAGCAAAGTAATTTCTCCCCGCAAACTCCAGTGGATGGAAACCTAGTACATTTGTCTTATGGTTGTTGATTTTTGCTTTTCAGGAGTCTGGGAACAAAGAGGTAGAGTGGAGCGAGAAGAGGAGGCTGGCCTAAACCTACAAGTCCTGATAACCCCCTTGCTCGCTCAGGCAGGATAGGCACCAGCTGTCAGCTGATCTGAGCAGAGATCAGCTGTGACCTAATTATTGGCCTCTTAAACCTGCATTATTCCTTTCATTTTCCAGCTCATTGACGTTGTGTAGAGAGAGGATGAAAGAAGGTAGAAAAAAGAGTTATTGATAATCCACTTCCTATGTGTCTGCCACTCAGCCAGGGTCATGGCTGGGTGGCCTTCATCAAGGAGAATGAGGGTGGGCTTTTAACCCTTCTGCTCCCCTGTGAGAGGAAGACAGCTTTGTGCATTTGGGGGAATGAAAGCTTGAAACAATTTGAAATCAAAGTGGTGTGCTGTGGATAAGAAAGACTTGGTAGTTCTTGTTTGCTCTGAGAAAAAAGGAAGTGAGCAGTTGATAACCTGTGAGAGGAAAGAATGAGCAGAAAATGCTCACCACTGCTGTTAACACAGGGGCAGGCAGAGGTGCAGTCTAACAGGTTTATAATCCTATCAGTTTTGAAGATATTATGTGTGTGCATTTTTCAGTAATCAGTAGACAAAGTACTCAAACCGTTGAGATGTTTTGGCCTTTTTAAAGTTGACATGGATGTGAGAAAGCTTTGCTTGGGCAGCACGAAGTACCAACCTAGTTGGAGTGACCTTGGATACAAAAATACACCAGCTCACAGACTTTCAGTGTATCTGGCTGCTGGTGAGAATAGTTTGGTAGTCTGGCTTTACCCATTTGGAATGTTATCCACTGCTACTACCTGCCTTGAGAGTAGTTAAAACAGTCAGTTGGAAAAATTGGAGAAGACCTGATACTGGTGGCTAATACGGCATCAGGCTGAGTGTGTGGCTCGGCATAGTGGGAACTGAAAAGAACAAAGCTCTGCTTTCTGGCAACAGTGGTGTGGCCTGGGGCAAACAAACATGCCAGTGCAGAAGGCGACAGGGTGAGAGAAAAACAGATTGGGAAAAGTTATCAATTTTTCTTTACAAATCTACTTTCCAACTGCCAAATCTTTGTGTATCTTCCTCCAATACTTGATAATCCCCACCAATCAAATTACCTTCTTGATGATTTAAGGATGCATCTCCTGTTTCCTGATTTGTCACCAACCCAGTCTTTCAGCCTTTTCAACCCTTCTGCAATGTTTGCTAGTTAGCATATGTTTTCTAAGTCTGCCCTTGCCAAGATCCACTAACAAATGCTTCTTTGCTGCTTTATTCTGGAATGTAGGTACCCTGCATTTTCTGCTGTTTCTGACACTCAAAACCTGCAGCTAAAGAAGGTGGGGAGACTGAGTGAGGAGAACTCCTCTATCGTATTATAGTAACTAATCAAGTCAGATTGTTGAGACTGGCTGTAAATTGCTGGGATAATTGACCTTCAGTCATTTGAAATACACTTCTGGGAGTGAAATACATTTTACTTTTTTTCTCTCTCTCTTCCCCCCACCCTCCCATTTGAAGCCTCTTGCAGCCTTTCCAAAGTGTCTTCTGACAAATTTTAATCAATAACCTAGTCAGTGGTAAGCCTGAGTCTATCACATCTATTACCTTCATGGCAGTGGTACTGGGAGCCCTTATTCCTTCACTTTTGACATCAAAGCAAGCACCATGGAAGGAAAGGGAAAAACAAACCAGAGGGATTAGAATTCAAGTTAAATGGGGATAGTTTTTAAAGAGTGAGTACTTTCAAGCCTGATCAATCTATTACAGTTATTTATTATTGACTGAGTCCTCATTGCATCTTCAGGGCTGTATGATACACACAGCATTGATAGCCACTGCCTCTGGAGCCTCAGTTTTTAGATCAGAGTTACACACTGTAAGTCACGAGAGGAGTGTTCAATGTGTGAATGTTGTCAGGTACTAACCACCTGGGAGGGAGCCTGTGGCATCAACGCTTTTTTTTTTTCCCCTCGTCAGTAAATATGCTTCATGATTTACTCTGTCATTTTTTGTGATATTTCTGTTGTGACTGTTGCCTATTGCTCTTGCCTTAATGGAAAGTGTAAATCTCTTGGTAAAGTGGATCTCTAAACAGAAATGATTTCAAAAATCCCCCAAATAACAAAGGCCCTTGTATAAGGGATATGGTGATAGATGAATGGTCTCATTGCTTATCTATTAAACAGGAATTACAGCAGTTAGTAGATATTCCTGAGCTTTTTATTATATAACTGGCTTGGTGGGTTTTTTGTTTGTTTGTTGGTGTGGTGTTTTTTTTTTTTTGGTAACAATAAAGGCAACAGTGGTGTTACTTTTCTTCCTTGGGTTGTTTTGCAAACTGAGTAATTCTGACACTAAATAGTTGTAGGACCTTAGCCATGTGAACTGCCATTCTTGTGCCTCAGTTTCATGGATAATGGTTTATAAAACTGAGTTAAGCTCATGCTGTTTAAGTGCTGTGAAATCTTCAGATTATGCATCCTTCTTGGCTGTGAGATATACTAAGGAATAACCTAGTCGATCATGACTGTGGAACAACTGAAGAAACTTTTTCTCATTCCTAATTTGTGACTTACATTTGTTTTGGATTTATGTGAATTACTTTCTCACATGAAGAAAGTGAGGATAATGATGCTGCTAAAAAGCCTTCTGAGGTTCCTCAATTAAAGATGCAGCTTAAGTGCCAAAATAGTAGTGTTATTGTAACACATGCTAGAGAAACAAGCAGCCCTGAGTGAGTTCACGTCTTGCAGGATAAACCAGTATTTTGTGGTAAAGTGAACACTGCTGCACAGTTGGAAATACTTGTGTGGCCCTCATGGAGCCAGCCTGCTAGACTAGTGATCTGTGAGATGGACCCCCCCCGGAAAGACACTGGCTTATGAATACAGATTGAAAGGAGATCTGGCCATGATAGCCTCAACCTGCAGCAGGAACCTACAGAGATTTCTGGCAGTACCCATGGGAGAGGAAAAGGATTTGAAGTGGGTTGTAGCGGTTACAGCTTGTGAATCTGCAGTGCATGGTCCTGGTCCTAGAGCAGTGTATTGTCCTAAAGGGTAAAATGCATAACAAGAGGTCTCCTAAGTCTATTGCATAGGTGGTACTATTTATCACTCCCAGCTGCAAGCAGCAGCAACCTCTAATATAATGGAATGATGCCTCGGGCCAGTGTATACATTTATAAGCACATTAATAAATCATCATAAAAATAAAACACATTTATTGCCATTATAAATTTACATGGAACAGTTGTTATCTGCGAGACCCTTTCTGCCTTCCTTCTTACCCTCTCATCACCACAGACATGGATTAGACACAATAGATATGGGAGGAAGGAGATGAAGAACAGGTAAGGACTTCAGGGATTCAGACAGGAGTCCAAATTGATGCCCTAGTTTGCCAGTTCATCCATGTGATTGACAAGGGATAGTTGGTTACCAGCATCTTGCACATCCTGGTGGTTTCTGAAAGCCAGAGGCAATGGGCCAAGACATCACTACCCTAATGTTTCCATTTTAGTGTTCTGGGACAGAGGCAGGTGACAAGACTGCTGTGGCTACCCTGGGGAGAACATGGGGCAGCCGAAAGAATGTGGCATTTTTGCGTCTGGGCTACTGCAAAGACTGTGTGCGGGCTGTGCCACAACGTTGACATAGGAGAAGGTGATGCAGACTTGCTTCTGGGTGGGCCTGCCACCTTTAAAGCAGGATGATAGTTGCCTGGCTGGCCGTGCTTTTGGGTCATTTGCCACAGCCTGCATGCAGTCACATTGACACCAGGACTGAAAGGGCTGCCAAGTGCTGTGATAACTCCCTTAGTGGCCCTGGGTTGCTGCGCTGGATGCAGCAATTTCAATATGCTGGCCAGGTGTGTGGTATTGTGGCAGGGACTGGGTGCTTCTAAAGTGCTGGGTGACATTTGATAGGTACTGGATTGCTTTTTGGGTCGCTGGACTCCCTTAAAACTTCAGGCCTTGGGAGGTCAGAGAGTCTGTCTGAGGTGTGACTTCGTGCTTGTCTGGAAAAGAAGGTGAAAGAGCTTGTTGTCTGATATTTCCAGGTGTTTTTTTAGCTGATTCTGACTCTGGTAACTTAGGCTTATGGATTTTTGTTAGCTTTTGAGGCTGCGACTGGCATAGCAAAGGTTTTTCATTGGTTTTAACAGCAGTCTGTCATTTGTTTCCTCATACTGTTGTAATTTTATGAGAGAAGCCGTCTGGGGAGTTACAAGTCTCCCAAAGAATCCAGCTGTGATTTATGAATTGGCCATCAACAGTTATTATGCCAGCCACTGCATGCATTCATTCTAATAAATTCCCTGCATCTTCCACAGCAGCTTGTTTTACTCCTGTTTATTGATACTGTGGTTTTAACAAAAGCAGCACATCAATTACAGTAATTGCATTCAGCGCTGCTGGAGCTGTGGTATGAGGACAGGTTGTGGATCCTGGATGGGGGATTAAGGGCAATTGAGAGGACCTAAGGAGAAGAGAGCAGAGGTAGAGTTGATATCCAGGTGGATTTCCCTTGATGCTTTTTAACACTATAGTTTTAATGTCCTTCTAAGAAAGTGGAGAAGGTGAGGTCATTGCAGATGTGGCCCAAATGAATTTCGCCTGCTGGGCTATACCAGTTCTAAATTATTTTGAACTGTGAGATATTAATCAGGGTTTTGTAGTATTTTTAATTGCCTTTTCTTCCTGTTTTATCTATAAAAGCTTTTTAGTGATTGAAGCAGCAAATACCGATTTGATGGATGGACTATTCAATGGATAAGGAACTGGCTGGATGGCGGCATCCAAAGTGTTGCAGTGAAGATCTCGACATCCAAATGCAGATTGGTAAAAGTAGGGTCCTTCAGGGTCTTTACTGGGCCTGGTACTGTTCCATATCCTTACTGTGTGTCTGCCTTTTGCCTGGCTCACAGAAGTCAGACTGCTGCAGTTCCCTTAGCCCAGAGCTCTTTCTCATTTAAGTCATAACTTCCAGAATTCAGTCCTGTAAGAGCTAACTGCTTTTCCCAGATCCCTGTGCATTTCACTTGGCACTCAGTTCTATCTAAATTAGACCACAGATGAGAAATTCAACACAGTTTAGCACTCAGTATTTGCATGGCACAGTCCTTGTAGTAGATCTGTGTCGGAAAGTCGGCATGGAATAGCAGAAGGCTGCTAACAAGAGTCTGAGTCACCAGTAGAGGTGTGAGACAGTGAGGACTAGAGAAACAGAAGATGCTATGGGAGGTTAAAAATGTTATGCACTTATACTTAAGTATATGTACACACATGCAAAGTTCTTGTGGATATTAAGATTGTGAAAACCTTTGGCCTGGATTAGCCCTGCTATACCGTGAGTCTAAATACTCTGTTTTCTAGTGATAGCATTATTCCTGCAGGCAAATGAATTAATAGTGCTCTCCATAATATTCCTTTGTGGATTAGACCTCCAGCACTACAGCCACATCCCTTCTGCTTTTATTCTTTATTCCTGGATTTATTCCCAGTTTTGTCTATGAAATGATCATTTAGTACATGAGCAATATGCTGATTTCCCGTTATGGTTATTGCATTTTCTGTTCACAAATCGGGAATTAATTTGTCTTTCTTTTGGTCCCTTGGTGCCTTTCTGCATAATAGCCAAGTATGTTTTGTCTGTGTAATCTAATGAAAAATAAGGATAGTAGATAGTGAAAAGTGATATCCCCAGTAACCTCTCATCCTCCCCAGAACCTGGGAGACCCTCTCTTTTTTTTTTTTTTTTTCCATCCTGAAGACCCACTTGCATCTGTCATTTGGTGATAAGAGACTCTTGTGCTCTTTGGTAGTTAAGAGATAGGCCAGGACTGGAGGGGAGGAGGGCTTAGTTGTCAGTCACCTGGGAGTGATCTGCAGCCCTGCCACTAAATTGTTCTGTGACCTTCACCTCCTTGCATAGCAGAATAATTGAAATCAGATATAAAATAACCGATCCAGTAAGTCTATTTCACTGCCAGTTCTGTTCCACATTGCTGCACTGTAATGCATATGCATATTGCTTTGTTAAATTTGAACTGTCTGAAGTGCTTTTCTTTTTGTGGAGCTTAGTAGAAGTGTGTGTTGGGAAGATTATGGCAAGTGTGTACTGGAAGAGCAGCATAAAGGGCACAGTTCTTTCATCCCTAGTGCTGTTTGTTTTGGAGACTACCAGGCGGAGATGCTCCTGCTGCATGAAGCACACTCTTTTCTTTCCCTTGAGCAAAGCGTCTCTCCATGCAGCATTCAAGTCCCTGGCTGATCCAGGGCACAGAAAGGTAGTGGCTAGATTTTGAGCTCGTTTTCATGGGTTTTGCTCCTTTGTCCTTACTGCTGCTACTTTAGAGAGAAGAATTCAGCCCCAGAACTGTAAATCCTGGATGGTCTCCAGCAAGATAGGGCAGAGAAAAAAAAATTTGAATTCTGAAGCTTTCTGTTTGAAGCTTCTCAGGGGGGAGCAGTTCTCTCAGGAAGGGGAAGAAAGTGCGTATCTGCAGAGAGGGAATGCACCCAACACCAGGTTGCTCAGGAATGGTGATGGTAAGTGTGGTTTGGGATGCAAATGCTTGAATTGCTGGCAGGTAAATCCCCATGCACAGATACAGAGCTGTGGAAAACTCATTGCTGTTGTCCTCACCTCTGCAGGGGTTTTTCCTCCTCTTGAAAATACTCAGTCCATTGGAGAAGTATTATTTTTGCAGGAGGGTGAAAGATGGGGAGTGACCTATTGACTTTCCTGCTGGGTTCCTGTGCAGATATGCAAGTCTTGGCAGATGAGAGGCCAGCAGGAATCATTTTTGTGTGTGAGGCTGGGTTTGCCAGAGAAAATTTAATGCTGGGAATGCAGGGCTGCTTTCTGTGTTTTCGGGGCATGTTTGATATTTGTCTCTTGCTGTGTCATCTCCAGTCCCTTTTAGGGAGCTTTGAATTCGCCAGTTTGTAGAGTATGTGTTGGGCTGTGGGAGCTAAATGGTTAACCCCGCAGTGTTCAATGTTCTGGGTTGTCCTTACTAGCCAGGAAGGAAAAACAGTAGCCTAAACCATTAGGAAACAGTTGTGAAATTCCCATTTAAGCAGACTTCACTCTGTGTCACCTTCCCCCCCAAAACAGGCGGTTGTTTCTGTCTTGTTTGTACTATGTTGGGGACTGGAGAGGGTGGAGAGGATAGCAGAGGAACAGAGCCATGTTTTCTTCTCTTGCTGGAGGGCATTATTGTCTAATAGGCAGTTTAGTCAGATGTTTACTAGATGAGAGTCAGGGGAACTTGAGGTCTCTAGGGAGAATTCATGCAAAGCTGGAGACTATAAAAATGCCCCTGAGCAAGTGAATTTCTAGCAATAACACTGTCACTTTTACTGGGAAATTAAAAATTAAAAGGGAGATAAATCATGCCTTTTAAATATACCCTGCCATTTGTCCCTCTCGGCCTTAGAGACAGTTTAAAGTGTAAACGCTAGAACACAAAAGCTACACAAAGGGCTTTTCACAGTATTTGTTTAAGGTCTGCATTTTGTTAGCTGTGGACACCTGTCCTTTGTTCCAGGTTCATTCAGCTGTTGATCTGTTTTCTGTAGGAGTTCAAGTTCTGCCTTAGCATCCAAAGTTAAGGCAATACATCCAGCACTTAGATTATTTATATCTATGTATGTGTGTGTAAATGTAGCTGTTCCTTTAATGCAAACTCAGAGAAGCTCGCAGAATTAGATACCTCTGTGATTTTAGATGCATTCTACACTTCAAACTCAGAACACAGTTGTCTAACTAGCTTTCATAGTTAGCATTAGGTTGCCCTGGTAAGACTCTGGCAACTTCTGGATCTGGGTTTCTGCGATGTGGGTCTGATTAAGTGAGTATTTGCATCAGGTTTTGCACGAATTCCATGACTTTTCTTGAAGCAATGAAGTTTGGAGCAGTTTTCAAAGTAGCTCTTAAATATGCATATATTATGTAGATAAAAGGTCTTAGTATGTTTATGGAGACAAGAGAATTGGAAACTGGTTTGCCTTACAAATATGGCAGGATTTGTTTGGGAAATGTGCATGAGTTTATAAGGAAAGGTCTCATATGGGGGGGGCGGGGGAGGAAACCCAAACAAAAAGATCATACTGTACATGTGAGTTGTTAATAAAAATGCCCTGTTGTAATAGAACCCTCAAATTTCCCAGCCGCAGCAGATTTTTGGAGTCAAGTCTCTTGCTGGTGGGATATGCTGGATGGGAAGCTGGGTTGGGCTGCCTTGGCTAAGCTATGATGGCCTGGGGTAAATGGGGGCATGGGGTGCTGAATGGTGGTCAGGTTGCTGGAGAGGGTACTGGCTGTGTCCTGAGGTGGGCTGGCTGGGCTGGGCCAGCGTTCGTGGGCAAGGAGGTGAAAGCTCCAAGACTGTAGAGCAGGGTCAGAGTGTTTGGACCGTGTGAGGATGCTGTGCTGAGATGGTCAGTGAGTGCTTCATTTCTAACATTCATGTTTTATGAAGGAAGGGTGTCTGTTCCCTCTGTGGGGTTGGTGGATAGTCTCTGTATTTGAAGCAAGATGTGTTTTTGCTGAACTTCGTGCAGAAAGCCTCCTGTCTGCTTGTTATCTGCAATCACCTTACTTAGCTTTAGGAGTTGCATGCTTTTGTGAGGGAATAGAAGCTCCAGCATACACAGTGGGATGTTTTCCGGGTCTCAGACTGAGCCTCTTCTCCAACTTGCAGCTATTTCCTTGGCTATTAGCAGCTTTATGTTGCAGAAGGATGACAGTGAAGATAATCCCAACTGGGCATCATCTCATGTGGTGACAGTGACCAAGCATGTCAGCTTGGAGAGGGTCACATAGCTGTTTCTCCAGCTCAGCTCCCTGTCCTCCCTCAGCAGTGCACAGACTGCTGCTGTCTCACAGCCTCTTACATGGACCAACACAATTACCCCATCCTTACAGTCTTAGGGAACTATTTTGCGATCAGGGAAAGTGCTGATGCTACAGGTTGATTCCTTTTATGAGATAGGGGGAAAATACCTTGTTTAAATAAGTAACTGTTTTTGTTATAAACCAACCTGTCATGCTCAAACAAGCAATGCCATCTCTAAATCCCTTATAGAGGCCAAGTGTTGGCCACAGGGATAGGGTGGCAAGATTCAGAAGTATTAGTGGTCAGAAAATTTTCCAGCATTTTAAGTGGCTGTGTCCTAAAATCTTCTGTCAAAACTTAAAAGAAAGTGGCCTAACTGACTTGGTGGTCACTTCTGACTCTGACAGCTATACATCCTGTCCTTGCTGCTCTTTGATAGTATAATCACAAAATCACAGAATCAATTAGGTTGGAAAAGACCTCTGAGATCATCAAGTCCAACCAATGACTGAATACCACCATGTTGTGAATACCTGGCACTAAGTGCCAGGTCTAGTCTTTTCTTAATGTTATGCCATATTTCCATAATATTATGTCACCAGTAATAAACTGGAGTATTTCCAAAGTCTGAGTGTCACTGCTAAGGAAGGGGTTATGTCACTATCCTGATTTTGAAATTGAGACGTAGAAGTCAAGGTGCCAAGTCAAGGCAAGTATTTTGGGGTAGCTGTGAGACAGAGGACTTAATCCAGCCTCCTTGTTCCTAGGCATTTAGGATCCTTTGTTTTTGTGCTTTGTGGCAATAACCTAAAAATCATCCATGGCAACAGGTGATGAAACTGTTCTTTTTTCAGTCTCGATTCAGAGAGTAATGGTAAATAGGCTGTCACTGTTATATGACTGGAAGGTGCAGTGACTCTGTGTCCAACAGGCTTTGTTGCGACTGTGTTATATCCAGGGCATGACTATACCTAACTCTGTGCCTAAATTAACTTATCTTTTCTGACTTAGAAGAAAATTGTGACCGTAAACCTGGTTATAATTTTAAAGAGTCACCATTACATGGAGCAGATAGAGAATTCACACCTCTCAAGGTGCTGTGTGGAATTGGCCCTGCCTGTCTGCAAGGTAGAGGAACTAAGAAGTAAGCCTCATAACCACAAAGAATCGCGTCATCTGTTGCCACATGTTGGAACTCCCAAAGAGGTCCAAAGGAGCGAGAAACCTAAGCATTTGTGGGCAAATTTGGGCCAAGATCTGCAGATCCACATGTATGTTTCCCTAGGTGCAAAAGTCATGTTCCTTTCTGTTTTTTTACAGTCCTTTCTACACTGATTTCAGCACATTAGTCTTGGATAGCATTGAGATATGTGTAATATGCTATATTTTTAATAAATGTAATGTGCTCTTTTTTAAGTCCTGATGGGACTTGGTTTGACAAATTTACAGGGATTATTTGATTTTTAAAAGAGTCTGGAAAGATAGTTCTCCTCTGCTTAGGAGAAAGAAAAAGTAAATAAAATGAACAAAAGAGTAGAAAATATCTTATCTTGTTTATAAGCAAATAAACATCATAGCAAAACACTATGAACAGGAAAACATTTTATCTATCTCTTTAACTCCACCATATGAGGACAATGGACAGCTTCAGAGAAGAAACTAAATTACCTTGTACCAGTAAACATGATAAGCAGTATGGGTAAATGATTAAAATACAAGACTGGAGCTAGAGAAAAGGTTCTCGTCTTTGTTCCATTGCAGATATATGTATGACCTTGGGAGAACCCACTGTCAACTTCCCAGTCTCTAAAGAAGGGCATTTGCTTGAATGTAAGAAAAGTAAAACTTGGTTGTGAGACTTCACTCAGTTATGTTTCTAAATTATTTTGAAGTCATGGGATGGAACAGTTATAGAAAGAGAGATTTTTATTTATAAAATAGGAAAATTTTTTTTTTAAAAAATACATGGAGTTAATTTCTGAAACTTGGTGTTGAAGGATGTTATCAGAGCACAATTTGTGACAGTACTCTCACAGGCTTTAGAAATGTGTGATGAATACATGTGTGGCAGCTTTGCTTATGGAAAATTAATTTCAGGTCCTAACAAGCATGAGACAACTCTGTTACATTTGATTGAATGCTGGTATATTTTATCTCTTTGTTTGTAAAAAATGGTCAGTATCAGTCTAGTTTGGGGACAATAATGAGGCATTGATCTTTTGGGTCTTATCATATATGCAGACTAAATTCAGGTGGGATAGAAGTGTTTCTTTATTAATGAACAATGCAAAGGTTTGTTTGTATTTCTACTATGACCAACAAAGACCATCTCTTCTCTGTTTTAAGCAACACAGTAAAAATCTTGAAATAAACATCCTAAAATTGTAGTGTAGGGCAATATTCCACTAATTGGGACCTGCTGAGGAAGCATTTTTAATGGAATGAACACATTGACTATCCAAGTGCTTTGTTCTGTGCTTAGGGCTGTAAGATCAAGGTCTTTAATGCCTTTGCGTGTTTGTTTTAGTGCAAGAAATGCTGAGATTAATTTTTTTGTTTCCTATGTTAGCATTGCCCTCTACTGGATAAAACCAAAACTGCCCACCTGTATTGAAAGCCTGAGTTGCTGGCAGATAATGCATCACCTTGTTTCCCTCCTCTCTGGGGCCTCGGGCTGACAGAGTGGGAGAAGAGAGCCCTACCTCTGACAGGTGTGATAACTGGCCAGGGTATCCAGATTTGAGCTCTTGAATGACAGCATGTTTGTTGCTATACAACCAACACATTTCCTGAGTAGCTCAGGCTATGTGAGGAGTTGTACTTATTCTCAAGGGTAACAAGAAAGAGAGAAGCTTGGAGCTGGCTAGTGTGGGATTTCATAAGTGGAGCTGCTCAGGGTGAGTCAGAGGCTCAGGATGAGACAGGTCCTTAGTGGACAAGTTTGAGAGCTGGTGAGAGCAGTGAAAATTGGTGAGTCTCCCAAATGTTATCTTCTACAGCAGCCTTGTTTTGGGACCTTGTCAGGGTCCTTAGAATGAGATTTCACAATCTCTTGGAAGAACCAACACATTGGACTCACGTAGCTTAAATTTGAGTTGCTGCATGGATGATGAGCACTTCTAAGTTGTTACTAGCTCAGTGTAAAATCTGAAATAAAACCCCCACATGACACTGGGATGAACTGTTTTTCATTCAGGCCTAACCCAAATGTTCCAGTCTGCAGTGGGGAGGCAACAAACTGTTTCTGGCCTGAGTGACTTGAAAAGAAAGAAAGGAGACTTAGGGGAGCATAAATTTCACACAGTTTAACCTAGAAAGTTGTCCAAGATTAACCACAACTTGCAGGTAGATGTCTCTATTTCCAAATTCTGGGACGTACATTTTTGCAAACATGCATGTTTGCTGTTTTATCTCTTGGAAATCTGCCTTGTAGGTGTTCACTGGGCCTCATGCTTTCTTTTGCTTATCACAGCCCATAGCTGTAAGGGATAAGGAACAAGGGAGGAGTCCAGAGAAAGAGCCAGAGGCTGAGTGTATTCAGTGAAAACACATTGAGATATAATGCTCTAGAAGGTGAAATCTCATCATGGTCCCTTGGTTAATGTACCTGCTATGTCCAAGTTTCTTTTTCTGATGTTTCAGTTTAGGGCTCTCAGTACTCCGAGTGATGTCCTGTGCGGGCTGTTTGGTTTGGCTACAGAAGGTGGTACAGAAAGCTGTGCATTGCTGTGTGCTGGTGAGGAACCTGTACAGTTTCTTGAAGTGCCTCTGTGGGCAGCATCCACAGTACTCTGTTTAGCAAACTGCTCTGTCTGCTCACTGCTGGCCAAACACTGGTACCTGGTAGCTTTTACAGATCCCGTGCTAGGGAATACACTTTGTTCTACAAAAGTGCAGAGGGCTTACCTGTATTAATTTAGGAGAATGCAGCATTTAATTTTACATCACCAAATTGCTAAAACATCAAGACAATATACACTATTAATTTAATTTAATATTAGTTTTCTATCATTTTGGTGCTTGGTAGTCTGAAGATTTGGGTGATATGTATTACCAGTGCCCCCTCCCGGTACAGACCAGGTTTGTTCACAGCTGCCTGGGCCCTCCAGTCCTTCTCCCGAAGCACAACCATGCCGAGCCATGGCTTGTGAGAAAGCTCAGCCCCTATTTTCTCTGACTGTTGCCACGTGACCCAGCCACATTGTGACAAAATCCCAGGAAAGATGCTGGATCATTTTGATCAATAGGGAATTTTCATGTCAGGTTTTTATTTTGTCCTCCTGGATACAGGAGGCAAGCCAAGTATTTGCTGCATTTATTCTGCTTTTGCTGCTTACAAACTAGGTAATAAAAAGGCTGAGTAGTGCCTCATGTGATATGAAAGCCAAGAAGTGTCATACTTCTTAACTCTCTAAGGCGTAAGAGACTTACTTCCTATGATAGAAAATGCTTCATAAAAATGTGTGGTGAGCCTGCTCTCTGTGCAGTGACACCTGGGCACAAGGAGAGGAATTGGCTCAGCCAGATCTACTAACAGATTTGCGGGAACAGACTCAAGGTCCTACTTTACTCTTCTGTGCCCTGTAGACTGTATTCTACTGTTTCAGTTCAGTACAAACTACCAAAGAGAATGATAAAAGAGATTGTGGGATCTAGATGGCACTTTTTCAAAGGTTGGATTTTGTAAGATCCTGTTTTCATACACAATCACTGTGTAATTTGTAGCCTGTTATGGGTCTATCTTTGCCCATGCCAAAGGAATGTTTGTCCCTATGTACTTCTCATCTCTACTGTTCCCTCTGTATTTTTCTTTTTTTTTTTTTTTTTAAGGATCTGGTTGCTTTTCATCAGCAGTAATAACGCCTGTCCTGCAGTGACAGCTGTTGAGCTAAAGTCTTTTTTTATCTTGATAGGTGCCCATATTGGGTTGTTTGCTCTTTGTTGTGTTTGGACAAATTTTATTTCTTGCATGTCTTACTGTTCAGTAAATTGCAGCTACAGATTTCTGTCTTTAGCAGTGTAATAAAGAATCCTTCACTCTCTGCAAGCCTATCTCCCATCATGATCTCCTGTGGAAAATCTGTAGAGCTTGTATCTGCATCATGCCTCAGAGGGAGCTATCAAAAAAGACTTGGGGCTCTACTCTGAAGGGGTTTATTAACCTGACTGATGTGAATGAAGGCTGCAGGGTACTAAGACACTTAACTACTGAGGGTGGAGAGACTCTGTAGATAACAACTGCTTATGGAAGGACAGTTCAGCAACAGGCTGATGAAGTTGCAACCATTTCACTCCCCTATGACTAATGGAGCAGCAAAGATTCCATAGGAATATTCAGGTATTATCATGGCCTAGGTTTCAGGATAGATTCTTGGGCGCCCCACTTCGGGAGAATGGTTCATTGTTCACTAAGTTATTTTCAGCTGTTCACTGAAATTCTCCCCTTGAGCTGTAAATAAGCCCTCCATCTGACAACTGCAAAGTAATAGTAGTAGGGGTAGATGAGGATTCCCTGGGGAATCCCTAGGATGCTTGCCAGCCTTAGATGAGACCTGTGTGTGTATATACCCACATATATAACTGTCTCCTAATAATGTGGGTTTTCTCAATGTGTATTCTGTGGTATCTGATCTACCAGCAGATGGGAGTCTGTCAGCACAGCTCCTGCCACAGTGGTTAAAAGCGGCTGAGTTCAGATGGGTCTCAGGGATACTTACTTCCCTTTTATCATAGCAGGTCATTGGAGACAACATTCTTACAATCAAAATGACTGACTGTTTTCATGTGTTTGCCAATTGCTGTCTCATTGTCTCTTCTCAGATAGTGAAGTTCAGGAATGATATCCTCCTGACAAATGCATTGTTCTTTTTTTAATTTTATTTTTCCTTTTAATTTTTTTTCTCTATTTTCTTTTTACTGTTTTTTTTAATGTATTTTAATTTTTTTTTTAGTTCTTATTTTACTTCTAACTGCTTCCAGGAAAAAAAAAAGTAGCCTAGAGAACATAAAGCAGATTATCTGCAGAGATATAGATAAGCTAATGCACTACTTCACCTCTGAGGTGTTGGACTTCACAGGCCAAATATTAATTCATTAAATGCATGCTTGCACTTGCAATGTTTTACACCTTACTCTGTAGCTGAGCAATTGATGGATGTTTGAGGTGTCTGAACTACACTAATAGCAGGGATGGTTAAGCTCAAGATTGAGGAATGTAGGAGAGGGCTTAATTATCAAAGGCTCAAAGATTGGGTCACGTTTGGGTACATTGGCAAAGAACTTTTTGGAGGTCTAAGTTCAAAACAAAATGGCTTTTTGCTGTGCTGATCTCAGTTACTTTTCTCTAACTGGTCCCTCATCAGCTGCCCTACCAAGACATATCTTCAGAAATCCTGCTTATATTGACTATTGCAGTTTTATGTTGAGAGCATCGTGGCATACCTGCCTTGTAAAATGCTGCTACTTGCCTCTGCTTTTAACACAGATTTCATTCTTATCAGAAAGATGCCTTTAATTGATATTTTTGCATTGGAAGGAATAACTTCTTCCATAGTTAGGGGGAACTATTTTATATCCCAACAAGAGACCTAAATTTACTTTCACTGTATCCAACTGTTTTTTGCTGCTCTAACAGTTTCTAGTTGATTTTCTGCTGTCTTCGTTTCCACTTATTTCCCTGTTCTGTACTTTTTTTCATCAGAATGAGAGACTGGGAGAAGGCTGCAGTGGCTACTTAAATCCTCACTGTTCACTTGCTCTAAGAGTTTTAGAGCAGAGGAATCTTCCCTGTTGTCAGTCTCCGATTTGTGGCAGTAGCACTGCTGTTATGTCCAGCCCTTGAAGTGCCATTACCGGTGTTTCTGTTGTGTGTGCCAGTGTCATGGCAAGAGAGGAAAACTGGGTCATCTTGGGGAGGGGGAAAAGGAATACCAGTAGCAGGTGTCAGGTCTTCTCTCTTCCTTTCTCAGCATGTTGGAAGAGAAGCATGTGTCTGGCTGAGGGCTTTATTTGTAATGGGCAGGATTTCTCCTGTCTCCAGCCAGGTGTCAAGCCTGTCATGGCAAATTCACTGTGGGCTGGCATGAGGGATTGGAAGGGGAAACTAGCCAGGATTTGCAGGCATGCAGCCACACAATGCCATTGCTGGGACTGAAAAGAAAACGCAATGGGCCACTGGGGCTAATGAAGGAAAACCATGGCACCTGGTTATTCTTTATTCTATGGGGAAAGGCCAAACAGCAGCAGCTGTAGTGAAGAGCTGAGCAAGCAGAGGTGATGTGTGGAGCTGAGGTGACATATGTATGTTTTGACTCATTGCGGTACACAGTTGAATTCCTTCGTATAAGGGATGGGCCTGGGCCAAACTTGCTGGTTGCAGAGACCTTCTGATGTGTATTTTGCCTTCACAGTCAAGCAAGTGTATAATCACCCATTTCTCTAACATCAGCCATAGCTCCTCTGGCCTGTGTAGATGCAATCTGCGGAGAAACCTGGAAATGGACAGATGGGAAAGTCCAAAAGCAATTGTCTCCTTAGGGCAGAGGCTTCTCTGGGAGCAGCGGTGGCTGTCCGGTGCTTTTCCTTATTCCTTTGGAGTCCTTGGGTTTTGCAGCCTGTCACTCAATACCACAAGCATTGCTCTTATGAAGTAAGGATGAAAAGAGTATGTGTGTGTGGTGCAGTTACTGAGATTCTGACCCTGGAGTAGGGAGAGAAGAAAAGAAGGAACTGAGAAGTTAAGGGATTGAATACCAGAGTTAACCTCCTTCCTTTCTAATAGCCTTGCACAGTCCCAACTGAGGTTTATAGCTTCCCTTGTATTACTGGTTTGCTTCACTGTTTAAAGTCTAAACAAGGCTGGGGAAGGTACTTGGCACTTTTCTCCATTACTGTGAAACTTGTATCAATCATGATAACTGAAGTTCTTGATACAATCATTTATGTCAGACAGAGTTTTCCTTTCCTTTCTTTCCTCCTCCTTCTCACAACCCAATACTTGGATTTCACTTACTGGGACTAATAATTATGTTCTCACAGTCAGTTTGGGGAGACTAAATCTGGGGGTGCATCCTCCAGGAAGTCCTGGGTTTTGGTAGCTGTTCTGCTGATTTTGGGCAAAGCCACTTTTTGCATTTGGCACTGAAGTTCTTAATCCACAGGAATGGGTTGGGGGTGATTTATGACTTATACTGAACACGGAAACAATGATCTACTTATATTTCTTCCTCTCAGAAAGCACCAAGCAGCAGGCTTTAGGAGAGAAGGTGGATAGACAGTGGCCTGGAGGATAGACCATGAGGAGGATCATATGTGACCTGAACTGCAGATCAGGTTGGAAAGCATAAGGAGGTTGTAAGAAGTTCAGAGGCAGTATGCAGAGCTAAGTATGATGTGTCAAAATGCAAATGATCTCCAGAAGATGGAAACTTCCTATTCCAGAGCCTATGACTTAGTATGTTGGAGGTTTTGCACCTGTGACACTAGCTAGAGGTGATTTCCCATTCATGTGCATGCACATATTTATGTTCATGGAGTCAGTTTATGTTGACTTTGTGATTCATTTCAACAAGAAATGCTTCTAGACTTTTTTTTTAAGACCCTGTAAAACTGGTGGTGAAATGATTTACTTTGAATAGAATTATAGAATTGGGTAAATTTATATAGTGCTTCAAATTATTTGATTAATTCAGGGTAATTCAGTGGATGCTGGTGAGCACTTCAGCCAACTCTTGATTACTTCATGGAGAGGTGAAAGCAGCATAACAAACTGGTGAGCCTGTCTTGTGAACAGTAGGTTTTTGGAGAGTAGCATGTTTGTAAATGATTTATGTCCTTACCCTCATCCATTTGGGACTTGCATTCTCCCTGGCATCTAACATTCCTTCTTGCCACCTACCTGAGATCAGTTTTTATCAGGACCTGAGGTTTTTGGTATGTCCTTGGCTAGTTCCATAGTTCTCCAGCTGTTTCTAGCCTAAAAGGATCCTTCCACATTTATAGAAATTTCTTCTACTTGACTTCATGCTGGTCATTCACGTGATATTAATCACCTCCTGAGAACATGAAATGATTGACAGGTATTGAGAAAGAGAAGAGGAGGGAGAGAGCAAATAAGGACGTGGAGTATTGTTTGTGGGGAGGGGAAGTTTGGATACTTGTTCCTGATTATGTTTAAAAAGGAATTGTGAGTCTGATGATCTTTGTATTCTCAAGGCTTCCAATCCGCTTGCCCTAATCCTCTTACAGCATCTGCTCTATTGCAATTTTATCTGATCTCTGTCTCTCAAACAATCTGTCGAAGGTCCCCATGTTGAATCACTTTTGTCCCTTCATCGGAGATCTATCTGGTATCCTATTGCTCAAATGGGGTCAATGGATTCTGCTTATTCTGGGGTCCTTGAGGCTAATCTGAAGTAAATTAAGACATGATTTGGCTATTACTTTTAGTCACCTGGATTTGGTGCAGCACTGGCAATGGAACTGTGGCACTCCTAGTAGTTTTTGCAATATAACAAAATTTATATTTGCAATAAACCAAATATTGGAGATTTGAAAATGCAGAGATTGAGCTATAAGTGTGATGGATCATTTGGGATTTGATTTTGCTCTGTGATGACTAAAACAGAATAACATCTTTGGAGAAAATTGGTTTGTTTTAGGCTTCTCTGTTTATCAAACCACATTGTATAATTAGAGTGGCCAAACTATCCTATTCCCCAAATTCTCTTGCAGAAAGTGTTATCAATGACTAATAAAACACAATATCATCATGTCAGAAACTGAATTTCTGTGTTTGGAGCTGGAGAGCTTTAGAGGAGAAATTTCAACAACATCCTAGTGAACCCTTCCTAAGAAAACAGGGACATGTCATAACTTTTAGGAACTGTATGCTTTTCAGCTGTGCAAAGAGTTATTAGCGGAATTCTGGAGATTTTAGGCTGCAATTATCATATCCTATAAAGTTTTTAAAACTGGGTCTCAGTTATGGGTTAAGATCAAGACAGGTAGAAATAACTGAGATGAATATGTGCAATTTGAATAGAAATGGAGTTTGATCTTTGAGCATTGGAGAACATGTCCCATGCCCTTGTATGGGAGAGGCTAATTCCATGCAATAAACAGTGTGGAGTTGCTTATGCCTCCCATAATGACCCCTTCCTCAGACTGTGGAAAGACCAAGTGTTATTTTTGGCAAGTATGGAACAGAAGCATTTAAACTGTATTTGGTGATCTTGAAGGAGAGTAGTCTGCACTTCTGGGAATAGGTTAACACTCTAAAGCAGCATGAGGGCCAAAGCCATGGTTAGCACACTGATCTTACTCAGTCTCTGCTGCACAAAACCAACCAGGCTTACAGTAGCAAGATGTTGGGGTAGCAAAATATTTCAGGACCTTTTGTTTGGGTTTTGCATGTTTTCTTCTTCCTTTTTTTTTTTTTATTTCCCGTCCTTTTAACTGAGCCTTGTATGTTGTGAGGCAGGAGCTTTGCCGTTTGTCAAAGAATACAAAACCCACTCATATATTGCTATTTTTGAGGACGAAAGCCTCACATGCCCAACATACACACAAACCGCGGGATGCAGATCCTGCTGGCTTTCAATAGCTTCCCCTTCTGGTCCTGCTGCCTCTCTGCCGGAGTGCCAATCCTCTGACTTAATGAAGGCTAACGGTATAATTAATCACATGCACCCACAGCACAGCGGTTCATGAGACCTGAGTAAATGTGACAGCTGCTCTGAGGGAGAAAGGGGGAAAAGCCCGCAATGATGACAAGAAGGAAAACAAGATCTTCAGTGAAAAGAAGCAGTCAAAGCAAAAAGGGGAGAGATCAATAAAGATAGGGACTGGGAGCCTTCATGAGCAAGGCAGAAAGCAGTTGCCCCCAGCTGTCCTTTTTAAAGGGTGTGACATACAGGAATCCACCCAATTTATAGAGGCTTCTGTTTTTCTACCCTTTGGCCTCTACTTTCTTCAAATTAGGCTTGAGGGATTTTCCTTATTTCCTTTACTCTTGGGTCCCTTTTGTGTTTTTGCTCTCTCTCCCTTCATTAATGACTGTGCTGTTTGGTGTTTCTCGAGGTAGTACATGGTATTCTGGACCTTTTAGGTCTAATGGACACTGCAAGAAGGCTTTGGTAACCAGTGCTAGTTATACTTTGTGAGGGATTGAAGTATAGCTAGTTTGTTTGGGAGCTGAAAAAAAGGCGATCTTTTTCTCCTGATAAATGGACGGTGGAAATGCTGAACTTTGTTCTTGCCTCTACATCTTACCTGATATTCTTATTACTTGTGCTTGAAGTCCTTCTCTTGTCTTTTATATCCTTCATGCACCGTGATTATTTTTTTGGAGGATGATGGTAATTGAAAATTGCTTCTCTACCCTCTTGTACAGCACAGAGGCCTGTAGTGTGATCCAGGTGGCCTTTTGAGATCTGATGCTTTATTTGCTAGAGCCATGGAAATAGTGGGTGGAGTTAGAAGGGGAAGCTGTTGTAGCTGGTGTTGTAAGTAAAAATTTACAAGGCTTTCTTGTTTCTCCTCTTCTCTCTGCAAGGTAGTTTTGCACCTTCTAGAATTAAGACTGTAGGGGTTTTGTGACTTCTGGCACATCACCAGCCATGGCAAATGGGTGATCCAGACAATTTTTGTACTCGATGCATGCAGGTATTTTAGCTCAGAGGCAGGCAGGCAGGAAGATGCAAAAAGAGATTGTCTCTGATGGCCAGAATCAGGATTGAAAGCTATTAGCTGTATTTCTGGTTTCACCTGTAACTGTCTGTATGAATTTGAGCATATCACTTCATTTAATCTCAGCTGCGGATAAAGAGAGAGAATCTGTCGCAGGTTAGCCTTACACAAAGGACTGTTCTGGGAATTCCCTGTAATGCTGTATCAAGGAACAACTTTTGTTATTCCTCTCTCAACCCCAGGGTGAAAGCAAGTGAGACACTGGAAGGTGTAGTCCATTGTACTGTGGAGAACTTGGGCAATGACACAAGTTGTACGTCTTCACTTTTTATTAAGAGATATTTGGAGAAACATCTTGGAATTCCTGTTAAGCCATGTAAAATTATTTGGGAACTTTGTGATAAACATCAGCAAATAGGACTTTGAACTATATCCACAAAGAAAAATTATGTGACCTGGTGCTATCTAATTGCCTCTCAGGTGTTCAAATCCTCAACAGATCTTCCAAGTCCCTTTGTTTTTATTTTGCCCCTCTGCTGTCTAATGATGGAAGTCATTAGGCTTCTGTTTTCTATTTCCTGAGGTGTCTAAAGCTCTATAAAGGGTTTTTTTTCCTGACAGTGCTGCTCTGCACCAGTGTCTAGCTTGTGCCTGTTGGGATTCATAATCTTGGCACTTAGGCTAACAGTTGTTCGCAGGAGTACAGTACCAGACTGCAAGTGGAAATGATGGGAGCAGCCCTTTCTATATGGCATCCTGGTGGCTGCAGTACATGTCCTGCCTGTGGGAGCCACTGATTATGTAGCATTTTCAGTCTGCTGTAGCCAGCAGATAATTTTGCAGTGGAAGGTATAACTCTTTCTGCCTGTTACTGAAGACCCTCTTCTCTGCTTGAAGTAATTAAATATTCATGATGTTTGGGAGCAGAGTGAGACCAAGCAAGCATACAAGCATAAAGGTGGCTTTACAGTATAGCGTTTAGGATTCTCTCTGGGCAGGACTTGGGAACCTGTTTTTCTCCTCACAGGGAGGAATCTGTTCATGTTGGAATGCAGCAGGTTCCTTGTTTCACACTCAACTATCTGTACCTACATGAAAGGGTTAGTGCCTAACTCAGGGTTGCACTTTCTAGTAGATGGCAGAGCGCTGAAAAATGAGGTTTTGAAACATGGAGTTGTCCAGATCCGTCACTCCCATTTGGGACAGCAGTGGTTGTTTGGAGGGATGATTGAAAGAGAAATTTAGTTACAGATACTGAATGTAAGTGTAGAAATGCCTTGATTTATCAGACATTCCTCAGGGTTCCTGTTTCAGGACCTCCCAGGGAGAGTAGGAACTTGAGGGATGGATGCTGTTCTCATATGTTTATCTCCTAACACATATGCTGGGCAAGATGGTTCAACTCTTCTTTTCCCTGCAAAGTATTACTGCTTCCATTTGTTTTGGCTTTTTTCCCCTGATTTTCCTTTTTCTTTTTAAATGAACTCCAGTTGCATCAGTAATTAGCTAAAACTTTTACAGTAATAATGGAATAAGAGGGTTAAGGAGAAGGAGGTAGGTTGCTGATCTCCCCAGAACATCTGCAGGCCTGTTAATTTAATTAGAGCTGCACTGTATAAATATTTAACTCATTCAAATTTCTTTTGTAATTCCTTTGGTTTTCAAAGAGCTCCCAGCTCCAGATTATCCTTTTTGTTCTTGTATATATTTGAGTCAAAGGGGAAGTTAAAAAACAATTCCTTATCTCTGAAATATAATCAAATGGAAGATCCATGGATTCTTGTATTTTGCCTACCCTTTTCTTAAAATTAGTTTCTCTTAGGCTCTCTGTTATAAGATGAAATGAAGACTGTCTCTGTGGTTGTAGGGTTGCCTCTCCCTGTTGTGCCATTTTTAAATCCTCATGCTTGTAAGAACCAGCTTGGTGAAGGACTGCATGGAAGATGAGCAGAGCGCTACTTGGCGGTGCTTAGAGAAGCAGGAGGGGGGGTACCTTTGCTGTGGATGGCGCACAGAAGTATGATAGGAAGATCTTCAGACACAGGCCAGAGGAATGAGGCACAGAAACAAAGAAGGATGTGCTAATGAGGATGTCCAATGTGGGCAAAAATAAATACAGACCAGATAACAAATAAATTATTGTGCTGCTGTGTGACAAATCATCTGTTGACGAGAGATTGCTGACTAAAGCACCACTGTGGATGGTCAGAACAGGAGAAGGGTTTGGTTTTTGGTCCTGGTACTTTTTTTTTCCTTGCTGATCACTTATTGAACCCTTGCCTCAGATTTCCCAGGTATAACTTGTGGCTCATGGTGCCTGCTCTTGGGACTGGTGGGTTTGGATTCAGTGGCATGTAGACAAAGAGTGTGACTGTTCCTTGCATAGTACTCTTGATGCTGGGTTGTCTCGTTGGTGCTATGACATACCTGGTTGGGATGGGGTGGTTCCTGAAGGACTGTTGCCGTTGATCTCCATGGGTTCCCCAGCCCAAGACCTGCCCAACAGCCTGCAGCATTGAGCTCCCATGGTCCTTCTCTCTCTGTATGTTACTGGGCTCTCTGGTTTGCCCAGCAGGCCACTGCCACTTTGCTTGGTCTGTGGTTGACACCTTGTCACCTGGTCAAAGACCATAGGCTCCAGCATGCTGGATCTGCAGGGACAGTGAAGAAACAAGGGGATGGACACGGGAGTTGTCACAATTTGGGGACCATCCAGCATAAATGGGGAACAATCCTGGATTTCTTCATTCCTAATGTCATCCAACTTTGCTGTAGAATGTTGATGTGATTGCTGTGTAAAGGGAAACTTGCTTGGCTTTTATTTCTTCAGCATAGTTATGTTTTCAGCTATGAAGATGAGACAGAGCTAGAGGTTTTGGGGTGAAGTTGCCACAGAGCTGCCAATTTTAGCATGTTAGGAAGCCTGGAGGTAGTCTAATGGCAGGCATCCTCACTGATGACCTGGGAGCACTTCACTGTCTAGAGGACAGTGACTGCAGGGGGGATGTAGCCTGCCAGGCTTGTCTGGAGAGCTGTTGTTGCTGCTGCTAGGATATATAGGAGGGATGTGACTATGGCCTTTCATTGTCATAAAACAAGCGCAGTATTACATTGCATACCATTTCTGGTTTTCCAGTCCTGAAGATAACCCAGCCCATCCTTGTGATATTCTGGTTCTCCTTTATATTAACAGAACCTACTACCTCAATGTCAGTAGATTTGTTTAGCATATTCCTGTCCTGTGCCTGGTCAGATCAATGTGAGTATTAAGTGAAATGTGTTCTAAAGCTGTGTCCTGAGTGTTCTTACAGATTCCTTCCAACCCAAGAGCTCTCCTGCAAGCCAGTCCGTTGTCATCACTGTTTTAACAAGGTTCCTATTTAGCATTGGTTTTTCTGCAAATTTCTGTCTTTTCTGATTTAACAGGGAATGACTATGATTATAAGAGAATACATATATTTGAATATCTTTTTAACAGCTATGCCCATTGCTTTCTCAGGGTTTGGCATTGCCTTTTAGTTCATTTCAGGACATACACAGAGTGGCTGAAATTTTCACAGTGGCTGTAGCTCAGAAGGCTCTTCAGGGATGCATATGGGAATTGTATATGCCTGTAACTGTGTCTCTGCCTGTTTGATTGAGGAAAAAGAGAAGGGAAGTGACAGGATTAGTGTCTGAGTGCATGTCTACATCACTGCCTGTATAAATTGGTGAGTTGGAGTTTGTGAGACTACATGCAAGTGAAGTTTTCTGCAAATGTGAGAGTAAACCTGTCAATACGCAGATTGGTGATTTTAAGATAAGTTCATGTGGATGTGCAGCTATTTGTGGAAGAATGTATTTGTCAGCTCATATAGATACATTTGCTTATGATAGAAGACTTAGAGGGGTGTTATTTCACGCCACACATTTATGGGTTACCCATAAGTTTACATTCCTGCATAGAAAAGAAAGTACTTCCTTCAGTTTGCTTTTATATGTCTGTTTTTCTGACTGGCTGGTACTGCCATGAAAGCAGTGGTTGGCCAGACTGAGTATTTATACAGCTTAATGAGAATTGCTCAAACAAGACTACCCGTCTTAAAATGTTCTCCAGCATTCTGCTTCCTATCTCCATTAAATAGCAAAGATCTCTGTTGCCTTGAGGCTAAGGGAATGAGGAAGCACTGCCTGCCCAGTTACAGGAGCATTGTGTTTCCTTCAACATGACAAATGGTACAGTGCCCCACACTGAGCCGATTGGAACTGAAGATGCTGATATTGTTTCCAGTCACTTTCTGGATTTTCCTACAATATTTAAGTAAATGTCTGTTTTCAGCCTCAGGCTCTTACAGACTTGGTGTTGTGCTCTTCCTGTCACAGTTTACTGTCGAAGTCAGGATCAATGTTTTGGTCATTTTATTGGCCCAGGTCAGGACAGGGAAAGTTGCAGTGCTCCCGCTTGTGCTTCCTGTTTTGGTTGAGGAACTGGATCAGGCTTTCCTCAAAGAGGAGAGAAGTTGATGGCAGCTGCCAATCATGAGATGAACGAGTGGCCATAATGGCTCAGAGCAAGTATCTGTTCTCCAACAGTATCCAAAAGTGGATGTCTGTGGGAGAATATTAAAACAAGGCAGGCTATTTTACATATTCTGTTATAATTTCTGTCCAATACCCTCTCAGCCTACAGACAAGAGCTGGAGGGAGAAGAGAGCATACTGGTGTTCTTCAGGACAGTAGGGCCTGGGCATTGTGGTATCAGGAGAACCTCTTCACTTTGTGTTTGCTCTTTTAAAAGCCTCTGGCATTTTGCTAAGGAAAGAAAAGGACACCTTTTTCATACAGCCCTGTGTGGTGTTGCAATCTGAGGGATCTTTCACAGGGGGCAAAAATGAGAGACAAAATGTGAACATTATCTGTAAATTGTTAAAGCCTTGGTTGCTGCTGGTAGGTGATATAACTGTGTCAGGAGCAGGAGAAACCCATGAACAGAGGCTGTTTTGTAGAAGCCAGGCATGAAAGCTGGCCCAGGAGTGAGCCTGGATCTCCAGCCTGTGGCTGTTGTGTGGGAATTAACTTTTATATTTGCAGACCTGTTTAGCATGTGGGGCTGTGTGCACATGGCAGTGGTGGAAGTTGGAGGCTGACTATGCAGAAGACGTTAAGTGATGAACAAGGGAGAGATCAGCTCAGAATGCTGGTATTTGGGCTGGGTGCTCTGGGGCAAGGGTATGTAGAAAGAAAGGCTATTTGTTTCTGCCTTGTGAATGTGGTCATCCTTGTTTATGTATCTTAAAACTTTGAAAATACAGAGACTGCCCAAACTGACTTATAGCTCTATGTCAAGTGATATGAGGCCTATGAGAAGTCTGAACTAGTCTTCATGTCGTGCTATGTGGTTGGTTCTTGCAAAAGCTGCTGGGACTCACTGTTGTAACTAATATACTGAAAACAGAAGGCAGTACAGGGTAAATCAGATTTAGGTCTTGTATTAAAACAGTGAAGAGGTACCATTTTGAATGGGGGAGGCCTGCAAGTCAAATCAGTGGGAGCTGAATGCTTTCTTACTGCTGAGGGGGATACATTGATGTTCATAACAGAGGATTCAAAACTATTACAGTATTTTCTTCTTTGGAAATGTGTTTTATCACTTTCTCTTGCCTTATTAGAAGTTGAGGAAGAGCTTAGAAGAACTTCAGAAATAGGTTATTGGTAGACAAACAAGAGAGGATGAGATTGTTATTTTTTTCTTGATGTTATTCTGTCAGTTACTAAGATTATAGAGCAATCTTACAGATGCAAAATTTTAGTTTGACAGCAACAACCATTTATATTAGATCAGATTCCCCAAGATTTAATGCTGGAAGTTATTTCAAACTGGGATTGTTTGGAAATTATTCCCATATAGCTTAGGTTAACTTGAAATGAAATTGAGAGTCTTCCTTAGTATATACTTCATTGATATGAAGTATATACTAAGGAAGCCTTTATTTCTAGAAAACATGGCTTAGGTCGTATAGTCATCACTTCTATCTGTTTCTCAAATTGAAATATTCATATTCAATGGTTCATATAAATAACCACTCAAAAATAAGTCATTTTAGCCCTCAACTTATTCCTCTGAGAAGACAGGCAACTATTACTGCACGTCCAGAAAGCTGAGACATTGGTATCTGGTGGCCTTTGAGTAGTCTTTATCAGACAACATCTTGCCAGTTTCTTTAATAATCATGCTTCCAAACACGGTTTTGAAAGAATCTTTCTGAATCCATCAACAGGAGGCACTAAAACTTTTATCTTTCAAAATGGGTGCTTTTCCATGATTGTTCTATGTGAGATATTTATTCTGCTTTTGAAGAGGAAAACTAAAAGAAAGTACTTTTGTTGCATGTAAACCACGGCAGCCCTTACATAACAGCTGGTTTTCAGGTGACTGAACAAAAGCTGTGAACAGATCAGTGTCAGATCTTAAAGTCTTAATCTAACACAGTCAGATGAAGCATATGGTAACTCTTAAGACAAAGGGTTGATACATTGTAGGGTCTTTGAGGTTGTTTCAGTGAATGCAGTAATTCGGGATGCTGTTAAGATGGGTAACGAGCAGTGTGCCGGATGCAGACAAACAGGTCTGCCTAATGGACCTGATGTTGTCTAAATTAGCATTAGCCTTTCTAAATTAGGCAGACATTCATAGTCCTTCCTAGCTTCTTATACCGGGTACTCGTAAGTTCCAGTGCATATGTTTTGGTGACCCAACTGGGGCTGGGAGGAACTTTGTACTCAGATGGGCAGAGCAGGGAGTGCTGTTCATGCATTCTTTTTGATCAGTAGTTTCCATGGTTTGGTTTGGGGTACAGACATGCTTTGACTAGGTGGGTTGAGGAGTGTGGATATAGGTTGGAGAGGTGGCGTCAGAGAAAAAAAAAGTCTCACAAAATTATTAATGATAATGTTATGAGTCCTATGAGAACACTACAGCCTCTGGCCCTCTCTCTGTATATTATGAGCTATAGATTTTTACATCTTATCATGAATTAATCATCAAACCATCCCTGTGCATGTAACACATTTGTTCCCATTTTGATTTGAAAATGAGGCTTGTGTGTTTTCAAATATTTAGAGGTGGTTTATCTGGTGAGATATTGTCCTTGTTATAGCGGCTGTGACCAGTTTAGCACTATTTGGGTGTAACCAAAACTGTGTATTCTACACCCTCTGTGTAATTTGTAATTTCTGATGCAGTTAAAAATGGATCTTTTGCAGCAGCTGCCCAGGGCACACCTGACCCCTCAGGCTACAAGCTGAGTGTTAAAGAGCCCTGTGAGACATGGGAATACTTCTGTCTTCACACCAGTGACTCAGCTGTGATAACGCCCCTTTGGGGAGGCATCAGCACCTTCACACCCAGCCTGAGGGGCCATGTCTGCTAATGGGCCATTAGGAACTGACACAATAGGCAACTGCAACGATGTAGACCACCAAAGATTCCAAAAATATCCCATGACTCACTGTGTTAAATCACCCATTGTGGAATTCTGCACCCTGGGGGAAGGTACTGGGCATTCCCACCTGAACCTGTGCTTGTATAATCTTGGGGTTTGGGACTTCTGGTACTAGTTGTTGGATCCAGAGGAGGACCAGAACCTCAACAGGATTGCAACCACCACTATCAACAAGACTGCAACCATCCATCCTCACCACAGGTTTTCCTTTCCTTTTACTTTGTACTCAGGGGGACCACATAAGGCTCAGCACAGGGACTAACAGACACCATTCTATTTGTGCCCCAGAGTGCTGGGTTATACATCTGTTTTTTGTGGGTTGAAACTAATTTTTCTCTGTATCATTGTATCTATTGTAAACTTTTTAGTAAATTATAACTCTGACTTGTAATCTCTCTTGGGTTGGGTTCATTTCTCCTGCCAGTTTACTTTTAAACCAGCATAGATACTCTTTATTAGTTCTCTATTAAAAGGAAAACATTTTTTGATTTGAAAGTCTCCTATGTAAGGTATCACAGCCACTGAGAACTGTTTAGGTGGAAGTGGTTCTGCTGGAAACTGACACATGATCAGGGCTGTTACCAGCACCATGTGGCAAAAGATGAACAGAAAGTTGCTTGTACCCCATTCTGCCTGTGTTTGCTTTCTGCATGAGTATGAGAGTGATGGCCCAGCATGGTGGGAGGGGGAGGGTGCCTATGAGCGCTGCAGATGCTTTGTAACATTTCAGCTCTTTGTTCCGTCTGAATAGAGCAAATAAGGCAGTCAGGCTAATTTGAAAAGATGCTCGATTAGGCATGGAATGTTTAATATTCTCTCTCGATCCCTAGCTTCCGAACCTCCATTTTGCATTCCCAGAGCTCCAAATGGAGCCTGCTGCTTTATCTGTGCAGAAGTCCTAGGCTAAGTGTGATATTTGGTGACAGACAGGCTGAAACACTTAAGTTACACTAGCAGGTTCTCTGGTGAATTCTCCTGCAAAGTGCTTCTGTCCCCAGGACTGCCTGTGAGCTGCACTGGGATATGTCAATGGCTAGTGGGCAACCAGGGAGTCTGCAAGGACCATCAGCATCTGGCATCAAGCAAGCCAGAGGTAATGGTTTGTCAGTTAATTGTGGTGAGCCCTCAGTCTGTTACCCATTTCAGTTAAGTGGCCTTGCTGAATAAGCAAGGATTATCAGTCTGAGTTTTCAGCAACTTCTGCAGTTTTGCAGCCAGTGAATAGCATGCTGAATTTGGTGTATGTTGGTGTTGGGGATTCAAAGTGCCAAGGCAGTCACCTCCTCTGGTGGCCATACAGCTCTGCTTCCAGCCACAGAGGCTCTCAGTCTCCCTGCACTGTCTGTTCTCAGCGCAGCTGCCAGCCCATTCTACAGCTTCTGTCACTTCAACTTGCTGGTCTTCTCTGAAAACAGGAATAACCATTGCTTTACAGAAGGGCTATGCAATGCTTAATGTTAGTTTTGAGATCCACAGCAGTAGGTAGGAGCCCTTCTCTATCTAGTCATAAATGCTTGTGATGAGTGTACTAGTGAATATGTAAGAGTCTGGTTTGTAACAGCAAGAAAGCTTACTGTTTCTGCACAGCAAGCATCCTTCTTCAGCTGTTATTTTTATTTCTTTTATAAAATCTTATTTAAGTACATCATATTGAGTGGAGTGGAGGTAGAGGAGAAAAAACCCCAAATTTTGAAGTAGATTTATTTTTCCTGATAATTGAGGAATAAAATATCTGACATACTTAAGATTACACCTTTCAAATGTGACAGTTGTTACCACTAATGAAGCAAATAGTTTCCAATAAAGGGAATATATATGTTACTGCATATGACCTAGTGGCAGAGTTCATAATGGGAGTTGTTTTTACCATCTATTTTTATTGATAGGTAAGAGCTTTGATGAATTCTGAAAATGTTGTTTTAGTTTGTTTTATCCAGAGCATTCTGCTCTGATGCTGCAATGTTGCATTGTTTGCTGTGTGCCTGATCTTTCCTATTGAAAATAACTCAATTATTGCTCCAAATTCAACTTGTTTGTTGTGTTTTGGTGGTGTGTTTTTTTTTTTTTAACCCACAAATATATATACTACATCACCCAAGATGGTCCTTGTGAATAGCACCCATCAAAACTCTTAGGTAAATATAGATGATACTTTCCATTAGCTATTCAGTGTATTGAAAAATGCACCCATCTGAGATGGGTATTTGTGCACATGCACCCACAAACATGCTTGCACACCAACGAGGACTTTTGGTCTTTATTTTAAATAAATATGCAAATATTGGCAGTTTCATATATTTCTCTTTTGTAAGTAAAGCTTATCTAACCATTTTTTGCAAATTTAATAATTATGTGTAATGACTGAATTAGGACTATAATTTAAGCAAAAGACTTGATTTCTTGCAATGTTTGTCTTATCATTTAATTGAAAAGTAACTTCTTTCCTCCCTCTTACACAGACTAAATGAGCCCTATGTACTATCTCAGCCTCTTTGAAGCTGTGTCCTGCAGACACTCCAGTTGTTAATGTTTTTCAGGAAGTGGCAGTTAATTAGATGAGGTTAGGAGGAGCTGCTATTTTGTAAGTATGCAGTCATGATGATAGTTGCCTTTTCTGACTGGAGGAGCAACTGGATCTTTGCTTATTGATGACCTTTAAAAATTGTTCAGATTTCTGGAGTTTGGGTACTGAGTCTTTAAAAACATTTGTACGATGCCAGTTCCTCTGTAATGTTACTTTAGAATACTCTCTCTATGAAGTGTAAATACAATAATTGCATAGACCTAACTGGCAGATGCTCTGAGCTTCTTGATTACAACTGCAAAAAATTTTTGTAGGTATACTGCTGATTGAAAAGGCTGGGCTTTTAGTCACCACTTGTACTCCATGCATTGCAAAAAAGTATTAGAGATTCATCTACCTTTTTTTTTTCTTGCTGTAAGATCATGAAATGCTAATAATAAAAGACAGACCTGAAAAAAACCTTTCTCACCTTCCTGATGAGTATTGCTCTGGGTGCTGGATTGGGCATCCAAACCCAGCTGGAGCTACCCTATGAGTGAACCTGTGCTTAGCCCTGGAGAGAGGTGTAGCTTCTTAAACGGATGCGAAATTGTTCTTTTTGTTAAGCAGAGCATAAGTGCCTGAGTTTGAAAGGTACTGTTGTGTCAGAGGGTGATTTTTCTTCATTTTATTGTCCTATTTCTTGTGGTGTGCTTGGGGATCTTCCTGTCTTCATTACATGCTCCCCATCCCCCTTTACCACAGATTCTGGCAACTTTTCCTCATATTAAGCCTGAAGTCCTCCTTTGAACTTCATCCCATCATCTTCCTTCACTGCCTCAGTGCTTTGTCTCCACTATTAACTTTCACACACTGCTCTCATCCTATAAAATTGGAGCTTATTATTCAAGGCAGTGAAGTCAGCAAAACCTGAAACAAAACAACAAAATGTGGCCCTGCCTTCCCAGAGGAAAGTGATAACATGCATGTTCACAGTGCTGCACAAGCTTTTTGGTCTTTCAGAAGAGGCTCCAGAGAAGCTTGTCATTTCTTAGCAGTTCTAGCTCCTGTTGTATGATGTTACCCAGGGGCAGGCTTGGACATTTACCTCAGGATTCCTCTGAAGTTTCTAACTTTGGCTGGAGACCTTGTCCCCTGATGGCCAGGGTGCTCATTACTGGAAGCTGTTTGGTCTGGTTTGTCCAGCTGCCCTTCTAGTAGCTCACCTCATACACCTCAGTCTGTCAGTGTTCATTAGACCCTTATCGACCTAAGAAAGATCTATTGGCAGGAAATGGGATTGGAAACTGTAAAATGGTCCACAGTAGAGTTATTAGTTGTCTTCCATCTGCAGATGTTTGGGGCACTGTAAAGACTTGGATGACTTAGGGAGGGGCTGATACATGAATCACTGTATTGTCTCCAGCAGTAAGGCTAAGGACTGGCCTTCTGTGCCCACTGCTCCCACGAACTTCTAACTGTCCTCTAGATAAAGCCAAGTCAGAGTCACAGATGATAATTTTTTTATTTTTCAATATTATTTAGGCAGGAAAAGCAAACTGGGAGAGGTTAAATGGCTTGTCTGTCATCGTATGTCTCTCAAGGCAATCCAGGAATAGAAATCACATTTCCTAGCACCCAGTCCCAGACTTTAGAGGAAGGCCATGGTTATATGAAATACTTACCAGACATTGTTTGGGACAGTGGTATGCTCTGCTGAGCACATTGTGTGGTTCTCTTCCTTTAAAGCATTTCTGATCTTTTTTTTTTAACTGTTTCAACTGTTCACTAACTTCAGTGAGTTTGGATTCATGTACTGATGCTGTTGAGATTAAAATGCAGGTGAAAAAAGTGATTGTGAGGTGAGAAGGGTAGAAAGAGTGAAGGCAAGAGGAGGATGACCCTGTTTGGCCACTGACTTCACAAACAAATGGGAGGTCTGTGTGAATGATGCAGCCTGGATAACAGTAGAAGCTCTGATGCTGTTGGTTAAGGCCTGGCATCCTGGGCTGAGTTTGTTCTGCTTCACCTGCCACAGGGACCGCAATACAGTGTATTTGTTCTGACTGGCAGCACCATGTAATTGCATTTGTGTTCAGTGCCTATCAGTGTTTTCAATGTGTTTTTCTGAAAGGTCATCTCATGCCAGAAGAGACTTAATGCCATGTCTATCTCGGATCTGTTGATTTTTGTCTTGATGCTTAGCCTTTCAATAGGAGAGACTAGAAAGCCGATCCTGCCACTTCATCCCTCAAATAAGGATGCGGTTCAATCTCCTAGTAGTGCTAACCTCTGCTTACTAGTTGCTTTTAAGCTGCTGGCTGTGAGAGATGGACAGTCTGTACATTTTAACAGGGAGGCTGGCTCATGCAGAAATATGCTTGCTTTGATTCTAATACCATATTATTAAAAGAAATGAAAAACAACAAAACCAACCAACTAACCAAACAAAAAAAACCCCAACCCAAACAACAAAAACTCGTCAACCCTGACAATTTTTCCTTAGTGTCACCATGGGGTTTCCCCTTGTTCCTACTGTTACAGGGCTTCCATGCTTCTTGTGGTATGCCTGGTAATTCCCTAGTTTCCCTCCTTCCTCTGTTGCACTGTTTCTATTAGTGGTCTCCCATAGCAATTCATTAAAGACACTAGAAGTTAATTTGCTGGGGTGTGCTTTGTGTAAACCTAAAATGGCTCTGCACAGCTGGGAGAGTCTACAACATCCTGTGAAGTGAAGGCAATGAAAGGGCTGATATTAGTCAAACACACTGAAAGAAGTTTCTATGAGAACGATTAAGGAGTAGAGTAGAGAGATGTGGGAAACCGGGAGGATTCATGGATAATGGAAGCTAATCTCCTCTTGGTTTAGGCTGTCTTGATATAGAGGGATGGTCACTTCTTCAATGAGATGCAAGTCTGAAAGTGAGAGGAAGCTGCTGAAAGGCTGCTTTCTTCAAAGTACTCTAGAGAGATCATTTTAATTGTCCAGGCTATTTCTAGAGCAGCAGCAGTCTAAAATGCAGTCACTTGGGAGGATTTCAGTTAGTAAGATTAAAAAAAAAGAAGTATATAACTGTGATTAATTCTCTTTTTCCCCCTTCCTTTTGCCTTCCATTCCTGACAACATCCATTAACACTTCCAAAAAAAGGAAGAAGTGCTGGATCTAGTGAAAAATAAGGTGGACCACTTTACACTACACAGTGCATGTTGGAATGTTTGCCCCCACACAATTCCCCTATGGAATTCAACAAGACCAAGTGCAATGTCCTGCACGTGGGTCGAAAGTCCAGCCACAAATAGAGGCTGGGTGGAGAATGGATTAAGAGCAGCCCTGAGGAAAAAACCTCTGGGCTGTTTATTGATGAGAATCTCAAAATGACTCGGCAACATGTGCTTGCAGCCCAGAAAACCAACCACATCCTGGGCTGCATCATTAAGACGTGTGGCCAGCAGGTCGGCAGAGGTGATTCTGTCCTTTCTACTCTGGTGAAACCCCACCTGGAGTACTGCATCCAGGTCTGGGGTCCATGGTACAGGAAGGACATCAACCTGTTGGAGTGAGTCCAGATGAGGGTCACAAAGGTAATCGAGGGCTGGAGCATCTCTTCCATGAAGACAAGCTATGAGTTAGGGTTGTTTGGCCTGAAGAAAAGAAGGTTCTGGGAAGACCTAATTGTGGCCTTTGAGTACCTAAAGGGAACCTACCAGAAAGATGGAAAGGGAATTTTTACAAGGGCATGAAATGACAGGGCAAGGGGAAATGACTTCAACATTTACTATGACGTTGATGAGGCACTGAAATAGGTTACCTAGAAGAGTTGTGGATGCCCCATCCCTGGAGGTGTTGAAGGCCAGGCTAGATGGGGCTTTGAACAACTGGGTCTAGTGGAAGGTTCCTGCACATGGCACGGAATTGGAACTAGATGATCTTTGAGGTCCCTTCTGACCCAAGCTATTTTATGATTAAAACTAGGAGGTGTTTCTTTCACTAACCCCACTGAAATGTGAGCCTGAAACAGCTGCTCAAATCACCCTAATTTGGAGTGATCTTGATAGATGCAGAATCAAGCAGAGCTGCAGAAAGTTAGCTGCACTTCCAATTGGATCTAAAACATGTAATTGTGATTCTGTGGAAGGATCAGCTCATGAAAACCTTCAAAACCATTCCTAAAATAACAGAAATTTTAGTGAACTGGTAATGGGGCTTTTCATTTATTCAGAAAAGAAAAAAAAACAAAAAAGAAAGGTATGAATAGAGGAGATTGAAGTGAGTAAGGTGTGATTTCATTTGAATTTGTGTTTATAGACTGCCCAAGAGCATGGACTGGGGGTGCTAAGGACCTGAACTTGTGCCTCAGTAAAGCTCCAGCAGCAATTTCACTGATGTCTCACTGTAGGGCTGGAGGCTTTTCAAATTCAAATGAAATGAGTTCAGCACTTGGAAAAGTGAAGAACTTGTAGTATTAACTACAGCTGGGGGAAAGCATAGGCTCAGGCATAAGCTTATATATACTTTTCCTCATCTCTCTCACTATTTCCTGGGCTCCTGCATAACCTGGTATATTCTGTACCTTGTTCCTGATGACTGAATACTCTGGAGTCAATTTTGGATTCTGTCAATCTGCTGAAGTATCGGAACCCCAGGCTCATCCCTTCCTTGTCTTCCAGTTATGTAACTGCACTTGGAGCTCAAGAAAGATTTCTAACAGACTTTGTAGTACTTCCATCCTGTAGGTGAGCCAGCCAAGGCAAATGACTTGAGAAGTATTTTCTCTCTTGACTTTGCCGATGTCACTGCACTCATTTGGTTTCTGTCCTGTATGAGATTTCCTTTGTAATCAGTGTCATTTCTGCATTTGGATCTTGAGCTGAATGTCTCTGGAGAAAGATTTTTCCAGTCTTGCAGTGTGTTCCATGTGATGCCAGTTTACAGTGGCAGAAACTGGTCCTGAAGGCGAGCTAGTGTTGGCAAGTTATCTTCTCACAGGGATATCCAACATCACAATATTATACTGTGACATGTGGACCACCCCTGCCATCAGCCTCCTTTCCTGATTTTCAAGTAGCCCACTGTGTGCTACCAAAACATCCAAATGCTGTGAACCACAGAGGACAGACTATTTTTTTTGGTTGATTTGTTGGTTGGGGCTTTTTTGTTCCAGGAGTACTTCAGTTTGTAGTATGGAGGGCAGGAGAGGGACTGGAATTCATACAGATAAACTGGCCACCTGCTTTGAATGGCAGGTTCTAATGGAAACTTGTGACCCATATCACTGAGGTCTAAGAAAACAAAATGCTGTGCACTTGTTTGCTATTATAAATCCTTAAGTGACCAGGTAATCCCTTGTGAAAAGAATTGCACACCTCGGATAGCTGACATTGCAGTCTGGTCTGTGCGTAGCTGTGTTATTGGAATACAGCTAAGGTATTCTCAAGACAAACCTCCCTTGATTTGGGACACAATTGATTATGAGGCAGGGGTGCATCATATGAGATATTTCTATCATATAAGCAATATTTTTATGATGCATCTTTGAAGTGCTGTGATACAAGAGTTGATGAGTCTTCTGAGAGTTTTCTTCTATGTTATGTTGTGTATCAAGTTTTTCACCCGGAAGAATTACACAGGGATCCACAGAGTTCTGTATTGGGTTTATGGACAAAATTGCTCCAAAATCAGGCATAG
Organism: Sakesphorus luctuosus; assembly: GCA_013396695.1. Classification (NCBI taxonomy): domain Eukaryota; kingdom Metazoa; phylum Chordata; class Aves; order Passeriformes; family Thamnophilidae; genus Sakesphorus; species Sakesphorus luctuosus. The sequence continues at coordinate 586,960 of VWZD01010533.1, forward strand.
GCAGTTAGTGGAAGAGTGTGTGCTACAAAGTGCAAAGGAATGACACCCTGCACAGCAAGTCTGAGGTGAAAACAGGAGGATAGAACTCTTGTTTGTTTGCCCTGTTTTTACTCTTCCTTAGACATTAACTTCTGGCTCACTGTGGGAGCAGGAATGTTAGGGTAGATGGACTTGAGGTCTGACAGATCTTTCAAGGCTGAGTAAGATGGCGGTGTAGACAATACCATCCTTCCAACTAGTGCATGTAAGCAGTCAGCTGAACAACTACTGTACTGGTACTGTACTTAGCCTGTAGTGCAATTGTTGCACTTTTTTGGAATAGAGCAGTGGTTGCTCTTCTGAGACTTTGGAAAGCAAAGCAATGTGCACTCCAGCAAATCAAAGTTCTAACTGTGAAATGAGGCATTCAGAAGTTTCTTGATATTTTTTTTAAAATTTATTATTTTTTTAATGAACACAGAGTGACTACTGTTTGAGGAAAAATTAGTTTGAGGGGCAGGGGTCTTCTTCTGTTACCTGTGTTAACTTTGACTATATGTTTTAAGTTGCACTTGTCCATGCCTTCATCTTTCCTCTCAATGAAGTGAATCTGAAATCTCACCATTTGATTTAATGTTTCTGAAATTTGTTGTTGTTTTTATGTTTTGTTTGTTTTGCTTATTTCTTATTGGCTCCAGCCTTGTGCTCTATCCCTTGTGCTTTGCTCTGTACACAAATAGTGCCAAGAGCTTACCATAACGAGCCCAGGCTCAGTGACTTTATAGATGGAGAAAAATCAGTTCATTGGACCTACAAACCTACACAAAGTTGTGGGTTTGTTTTTTCTTTTTTTTTCCTCCTGCAACTGAAAGCCATTAAGGCAGGGTGGAATACATGCCACAAGCTGATCTCAAACTGGTTTCATGTAAAGGCATGGCTGTTTAAAATTCAAAATTTTAAGGTAAAGCAGAACCTTTTCATTTGACAGTGTGTGTTGTGAAGTGTTACTGTGCCTCCTCAGGAGTGATTAGAATAGCTTCAGGAAAACAGATCTGCTGAGCCTGTTTGGCTAACCCATGGACCTTTCCACACAGTGTGTTGTTCAAAAAAAGGAGCCTCCTTTTTTGGCCCATATTGTTTCAGAGAAGGAAGAATAAGGAAGGAGCTGTATAAAAAGAAGTGTTGGTTGACAACCTATAATGAAAAATCTAAATCTTAAATCTAAAAATATCTTACTTGTCTAAGGCTAGGATTTCCAATTTTGCTCAAAACTGGTGATCAATCTGTTGGCATGAACAGTCTAATGGCTCAGAAACTTCACAACATATTTTCTGACAACTATTTCAAAACAGCTTTTTAACCAGAGCTGTTCCTTCAACAACACTGGGATGTTCCACTGAGCAGCACAAGGTGCTTGGCTCTGATATGCATCCCAATCTTTGTCCTGCTATCCTGGCATAGAAAAAACCCTTGTAGTTGAAAAAAACCCTAATTGATGCTCTTTTAATGAACTGTAGCTTTCTAGTTAAATCCTTGCTTGATCCTTGCTGCTTGCCCACACCACCATATCAGGTGATTCAAAGGCACCAGTGCTCCTTCTAAGGCAGCAACAGCCTGAGCAGTTAGATATGTCATAATATCACTTGTGTGCCAAGGTTTTTTTCTCAGCTCTGATATTCTGGCACTGTCCCTAGATTCTGTTCCAGATGAGGAGGAGTTGACTGCTCTTCTCAGAGACCAGTCGGCACAGAGTGCACAAGCTGCCATGCAGGGCTAGGCAGGAGGAGAGCCTGGTTTCCAGCATCTCATGTGCTGGAATTTGGTATGTTGATGTGTCAGGGAAGAAACAAATTTTTGCACAGAGGGAATGGGAAGAGGGAAGACAAAATGCTTCATACAGGGTTGCATGATTTACAGGGGGGAACAACTACACAAAACTGTAGCAACCCTAATATTTTTGTGGGGTTGGTATTACTGGTGACATCGGGGAAGGGCTTAATTGCTTGCTATGTCTGGCAGAGAAAGCTTCAGTTCTGTGAAAGTGGCTTTCTGCTTTGAGGCAGCAACAGTGATATTTCATGTCTTGTTTGGTGTCTCCCGCTTTTAAATGTCAGTCTCTGCAGTCAGCCTTATCTTCTGTAGCACATTTCAATTAGGTATTCCAAATCGTGCTCTGTTCTTCCAGGACAAATATGCCAGAGGTGATATTCACTGTTGCAGCAGCATTTTAAATACTCCCTGCCTTTTTTTTTTTTTTTTTAAACTAAGTGAATGGCAGTTGCTCCCTTAATAGGAATTATATTATTAATAATAATTTAATAGTAATAGTAGAGGAAAGAATTCTGGGGCCAGAACTGACAGCTGATTTTAATGAAGAGATTTTATTTTTGCATGTGTTAGTTCAGCTTTGAAAGCTATTAACACTGCAATGGTCATGCATTGGTGGAGTTGGCAGTCCTGAGAGGTATAGTTTAGATAAGCAATAAAGTTAGGCCCCTAAACTTTAGGGAAGCAGACTTCCAGCTCTTCAGGGAGATAGTGGCATTCTCAGGAGACTGCCCTCAGGGACAAGGGAGTGGAACAGAACTAGCAGATCTTGAGGGAAGTCTTCCATAGATTGCAAGAGCTAGCAAGAAATCAGGCAAGGAAGGCAAGAGACTGGCTTGTCTAAGTAGGGAACTGCTGGGCAAACTAAAGGGAAAGAAATAAATGCACAGACAGTGAAGACAAAGACAGGTAACCAGGGAAGAGCTGAAGTTCAGTTGTGTAGGGATGGGATGAGGAAGGGCAAGGCAAAGCTGAAGCTGAAACTGGCAAGGGACACAAAGAGTAACAGGAAGGCCTTCTACAGGTATGTTGACCAGAAAAGGAAGGTCAAAGATGATGTACCTCCCTGATAAACAATGCTAGAGAACTGGTAACAGTGGATGAGGAGAAAACAGAGGTATTCAACAATGGTTTTGCCTCAGTGGTCAATGGCAGCTTTCTTCTCACACCTCTGGAGTTAGTAGGTTGCAAGATAGGGACTGGGCAAGCAAAGTGCTTCCCTGCTGTAAGTAAAGATCAAGTTCTTGTTCACCTGAACATACATAAGTCTATGGGAGCTGATGAGATGCATCCGAGAGTCCTGAGGGAATTGGCTGATGTAGTTACCAAGCCACTTTCCGTGATAATTGCAATCAGGTGAAGTCCCAGGTGACTGGAAAAAGGCAAGCATTGTATCCATCTTTAAAAGGGGTAGAAAGGAGGACCCTGGGAACGATGGACCTGTCAGCCTCAGTTCTATGCCTGGGAAGATCATGGAACAGGCCCTCCTAGAAGCTATGCTAAGGCACATGGAGGACAGGGAGATGATTCGGGACAGCCAGCATGGCTTCACCGAGGGCAAGTCCTGGCTGACCAACCCAGTGGCCTTCTAGGATGGAGAGACTTGATCAGTGGACCAGGGAAGGCCTGTGCATGTCATTTATCTGGACTTCTGTAAAGCCTTGGACATGGTCCAACATGGACAACATCCTTCCCTCTAAACTGAAGAGAGATGGATTCAATAGATGGACTGGTAGGTGGATAAGGAATTGTCTGGATGGTTGCATCCAGAGAGTAGCGGTCACTGGCTCATAGTCACAATGAAAATCAGTGACAAGTGGTGTTCTTCAGGATCTCTGTTGGGACTAGTATTATTTTATATACTCAGTGACATAGAGGAAAGGATTGAGTGCACCCTCAGAAAATTTGCAGATGACACTACACTGAGTGGTGTAGTTGACACACCTGAAGGCCAGGATACCATCTAGAGGGACCTGGAAAAGCTCAAGAAGTGGGTGCATGGGAATCTTATGAGTTTTAATAAGACCAAATGCAAGGTGCCTCACCTGGCTTGGAGCAACCCCCAATATCAATGAGACTCAAGATGGATGGATTGAGAGCAGCCCTGCTGAGAACAACTTGGGGATACTGATGGATGAACGGCTGGACATGAGCTGGCAATGTGCACCTGTAGCTCAGAAAACCAATTCTATGCTGGGCTGCATCAAAAGAAGCCTGACCAGCAGGGCGAGGGAGGTGATTCTGCCTTTTTACTCTGCTTTGCTGAGACTTCACTTCGAGAAAAAGAAGGTAGGTTTAAGGTGGATATTGTAAAGAAATTCTTTACTGTGAGTTAGTAAGGCACTGGAACATTTTGCCAAGGGAAACTGAATGCCCCATCTGTGGGGGTGTTCAAGGCCAGGTTGTATGGGTCTCTGAGCAGCCTGATCTAGTGAAAGGTGTTCCTGCCCACATCAGGGGATTGGAACTGGTTGGTTTTTAAAGTCCCTTCCAACCCAAGCTGTTTTAGGAGTCTATGCTTCTCTGATCTCGTCACTGGAGCACTCCATAACATTGCCATGAAAAACACAGGGTAAATGTCCATATGTTTCCAGTCTTATGCAGAGGCACCAAAGTTCACAGGACAAATAAAACTAAGCTTTGCTCTTTAATTTGGTAACATAGACCTCTCCCTTTGAAATGAGGGTCTGAAGAAACGGGTTAAACAGACATGGGGGTACTGATTTTTTTGGGCACCTAGGAGACAGGGTGTGAAGGTGCAGGAAGGCAATGGTGAGTTTTGGCAGTTTACTACCAAGAACAAGATACAACAAAGTCAAGATGCTCTCCCAGGTATTTTCATCCTAGGCTTTGTCTTTTTTCACTCTCTGGCTGGCATTGTCAGTTGTTTCCTCATATTATCTATCGTAAATGCTGCAGACAACCAGGTGGGAAGCAAGATTGTTTGTTCTATTAAATTTGTTTGAAATTTTGAAAATGTTTCCATTTAGCATTATTGCAAAGGGAAGAATTTATAAAATGTTTCAGAAGAAGTGAGAGACAAGCAGACATGCTTACCTGAAGTAGTGAGAGGCAGACACAAGCTGTACACTTAAAAAAAGCAAATTGCCTTGTAATGAGTCTCAAATAGAGCACTGAAATTTTATGTGTTTTAGGGAAGGGATTGGGCTGCAATCCTCACTGTACCGAATGAGCGTCTTATGTATTTGACTTCAAATTTTGTGGTGAGATTTGATGTTGCATTTAACAGGATCCAAAGGTTAATTAGTTAATGACAGCCTTGTAACTGCTAGATCCTCTGCAGAGGAGGGAGGTGGAGATTTATGGTCAAGCCTACAAGGAGTAACTTTTGGCAACAGTCTGTACTAAACACTTCTTAATTTTTCTCTCTGGTTAAGAAGATATTAAATAGCTAATTTTGCCAGGGGCAGCTCTGTGAGAGTTTTGCCCTAGAGCTCAGCTGCTGAACACTAATAGCATTATACTTGTAATACTCGCCAAGAGGGTTTTTCTAATACAAGAACTTGGCCTACAAGATGTATTCTGGGTACCCACGCTGAGCATCTGCTAATTTGAAGTTCTTGATCCAAAGCATGAAAATCTGAGTTTCCTCACAGAAAACTGTAAAACCTGCCAGGCTGTGTTTTCATAGCTTGGCAAACTGAGAGATGGCTGAGAGTAGGCTCTCATGGTGAGGGATTGGACAACCATAGGCTTGGGTAGCTTTGCCTCCATGAGCTGCTGTTTGGACTTGTAGAGAAAAGTAGAGAGCTCATGATTTGCTGCATGCTGAGGCCAAGCTACAGGAGGTGAACAAACTGATGTATGGTATTAGCAGCTCAGTGTCTGGGAGCTGAGAGTTTGGCAAGTCTCAAACTTTCTAGTTTGGCCTAAATTAGGCAAAGAGAGAGGGAGGAGAGAGGGCAGAGCTGTGTGGTCCACCTCCCATAACATGCTGGCAATGCTCTGGATTCATCTGTTCAGCTTTCTAGATCTTATGTCCTGCCATCTTCAGCTTAAATAGCATTTATCTCTTGGTCACGTCCCTGAGACCTTGAAGGAATAGTATTTCTTCCTACTTGGAAAAGAGAAACCTTTGAGAAGACAGCATGGGCAAGGGCTGGAGCTGTAGAGTTAAACTCTGCCACTGCTGCTCTGAGATGAATCTTTATGCTTTAGGTTTTCTCCTTTCTAAAACATAAGTTAATAGTGCTCCTTCCTATTGCAGTTTTGTTTCCATGGACACATACATTTCTTGCAAAAAGCACATAACCATTTTGCAAAAAGATGTAAACTGGCTGTGTTGAATATCTCAGCTGTTGCTCTCTGTTAATTCAGGTTTGCTGCATAGTCTAGCAGCCCCTGCATTTTCCAGCTAGACTTGTAGACTGGGTTTTCAAACAAACATTGCTGATAAAACAAAACTGCTCATTATTTCCACAGTTTTTAGCTGCTTTTTTCAGTCTCTCTGTTTACATGTCAGTCCTAGTTTGTAAAACATGAATAGAGTTTGGAGGGGAAAACTTCATATCTGCCATTTCTCCTGACATGGAGCTGTACTTGCTAAACTCCACTGATGGTAGATCACCTTATTGCACAGCTTTTCAAATTTATGTATGAGTTTCTTTTCTGGTTTCCTCATGGAAATCTTTTGTACTGATGGAAGGCACTGTGTGTGGTCTTCCTCTCCATGCCCTGAAGATGCTGGTGGTGCCCAGTCTGTTGGGCTGAGTAAATTCTGGGCACAGTAAATGCTTCTGTAGATTTCCAGTAAAATGCCAATGTGCTGTGTAGTGTGATTATTGAACTCTCTAGCCTAAACCTGCACCTTTTTCAGCATTACAGGAGCAAATGCCACAGGATTAAGCAGCAAACCAAAATCCCAACTACTTGCTGTGAAGAAAAATAAAGCCGTCTTCTCTGTCAGAACTTTGCTAGATGTAGGGAATGGTTCACATGCTGCCATTTAGCCTTCAGGATTATTGTAGGGAAACTACTGTCCCTTTCCAGGTTTCAAAAATAATATTTCTTGTCTTTAAGTGAAATGATTAATTGGAGTTTGTTTTTATGGGCTAAAAAAGTGCATGATAGGATAAGGTGTGCAACACATTTGTGCTTAAATTTGTTCAGCAGAAGTCCTCCACGGCTTTTTGTAAAAGCAGGGATAGAATGTCGAGTGCCCTGCATGAGTTTAAATCTTCAGCAAAGCTTTTCTAACTCTTTAAATTGCCATTGTTTCAAGAGAATTTAGATTCGTACCCTCTCTTGTCCTTCAGTGTTGAACAACTGACCCACAGGACCTTGCATAGTGCTGCCGCAATAGTGGGCAGTCATTCAGCCATGGGAACATAGGAGAAAGTGTGTGACTAAGTTATAAAATAGAAAATGGTCAGAGAGGCACTCTGGGTTAAAACAAGCATTACCAGAGGTTGGCTTGGTTTTGGACAAATCTCTGAGCATTGGGTCTGTTACTGAATAGATAAAATGTCTTCAGTAACGGTCACTGATCAAAGAGAAACAGCTGCCCGGTGAACACTCCACACTCAGCGTGGGGATGAATCTAAGAAGTACTTTATTAATGAAAGAACCAGCCAATGAAGGGGGCTGGGTAGAAACCCAAAGGGGATTGGGTGAACAGTGTGCCAGCAAGCATTAAACATCCAATAAGAACCGAGTCCTGGAAAGAGGAAGGAAGTCTGAGGGGAGAGCTTTGGGACTTGGATGCAACAGGGCAAAGTGGTTACTGACAGCTCAAATAGCCAATGGGGAAACACTCATCAAGTGACTAGAGAACTGACCAATAGGGACTCAGGGATTGGGGCAGGACAGGCGGAAGGGGCAGGTGCATTTCTAGTGGCTGTGCCAGCAGCGGTGCAGAGATGGACCCCTTGGGAGGGGCTGCCCTGGTCCTGGACCCTGCTGTGCGGCAGCGACACCTGCAGTGGCGGCTGCGTTGGCAGTGCAGGCAGGGGCTGTGCCGAGGTGGGGCTGGCCTGGGAGATTCATTAGGAAAAAAACCACAGAGAGAACATAGGAGAATGTACGTGGGGTGTGGAAACCACGAGGGATGCACAAAACTTTTCTGAACTCAAAACTGTAGAGAGAAAACACATTAAGCTCCAACCACAAGTCTCTCATGCATGCGGCTTGTAGAATTCAGGTGACTTTCAGTGCTGTCTTCCTCTGGGGTACGTTTCACAGTGTCTCCCCACTCTACAGTTAGATTATTGTGAAGGAAATAATATTATCTAACTCCCTTGTGGGATTTTTTCTTTAAACTCATTTTCTCGAGTTTGTTCATCCTAGTACAGGAATTAAGCACTTAGTCTTCGTCCACATACTTTGAAAGTCCCAAAGCCAGACTCCTCCTCAGAGATGCTCAAGTCCCTTCATTCGTGTTACATACCTGTACTGTGAGTAAGCAGGAAACTCATTTTGTATTCAGTAGAAAACCATGAAGTCAGAAGGAACTGAGGTCACTAACTACCTCACCGAATCATGCCTCAGATTGAGATTCTGTATGATGGACAAAATAGCAGCATATGATCTTTCTAAGAGGTGCAGAAGTTACCACCTTCAGAGGTGTGTGTGGGTTTGCTTCTGAAAGAGACTGCTAGCCTGGCCTCAGCAACAGGGAAGATCCATGCCCTTTCCTGAAATTTGAAAGGAAGTGGTAGAGTGTCCGGTGTGAGGCATTGCAAGATTATTTGAGAGAGATGCAGTGACTGTCGGGGCATGGGAGAAGCATGATTTTGAAGAGTGGAGAAGTAAGAGTACTATCAACATACAAATGTGTGACGAGCAGAGCCATTAGGACCACCAATTATATATTTTTTTTATTCTGTTTCTTCTCTTTGTTCAATTCATTCCTAATGCTCTGATGAATAGTACTCATAGAAGCTTCTGAAGGAAACTATTGGTAGTTTTTACCACATTAATTTTTCCCACCTGTACAAATGCAAACCCACAAATGAATCAAAGAGCAAGACAGAACCCAGAGATGGTGCTGGATCAGAATGATCCATCAGCCTCTTTCAACAAGTCAGAAGCTCACACCTAACAGCTGTTTAAGTTTAATATGGGGCAGGGCAAAGCAGTAGTATCATAAGTAGGAAGATTTTCAGGAGCTTGAGCAAGTGACATTTGAGATTTCAGAAAAAATTATTTTGCAGTGGAATTATGTAAAAATGCTCACTGTTGAACTAATATCCTTTTTTGTTGTTGTTGTTGAAAAGCTACAAACCTAAATTTTCCTCAAAAAACCTGAATTAATTCCTTCAACAATATATGTATTTTTACTAATAATGTACTTACTACAGTACAGACATAGCGTGGTAGTGCCTCTAGAGTAGCAGCTATTCAGTGGCTTCCTAAATGGTCTCTGACTGGCAGCCAGAAATCTCTCTCTCTGATGCCCATTGACCAGTGACTCCCAGTCAGTATTGCCTCTCTAGCCTGGAGGATAGACTGTGATGTGTCATGAAATACTTACTTTGGGAGTCCATTGCTAGGACTGAATTTTTAAAGGTCTGATTTCCAGTGGTTTTTCTCTGGTAACTATTGGTAATATATCACTAATATAATTTATCCAAAAGTCATTTTCTGAAGTTTAAAAACTCTATTTCTGACAAGCTGTATGTGCACCATTAAGGTATTATTTTAAATCCACATAACATGGGCTGTATTTATGTATGCTCCAGTGCTATCTACTAACTCTGCAAGATAGTTCACTATTGAGTGAATGTGAAGCTGTAAAATTACTTTTCAGCAATGCTTAGGGATATTAATCTGAAGAGATGTGGTTATATAGGGCTTGCTTAATCTGGTCCATAGTGCTATCTGACACTACTTTATGTGGACATAGATAACTGGTGGGCCAAGCTCGTGATTTGATTCACCCAAGGAGACAAGAGTGGATGGTTTCTGCAAATTATCAGAGGGATACAAAAAAACCCCAACCCCCAAAACAAAACAAAAGAAAGACACCCACCAAAAACCCCTCAACCCAACAACCCAAAAGCCCTTAAACAAACAAAGAAAAAAACCAAACAAAAAACCAACCAAACAAAAAAATCAAACCCTAAAAAATTCCCTGAACTGCCTGCCCCCAAAAGCCCCAAACCAAAACTAAAATTCAGTCACCTTTGACTAAATAGTGCACTGATGAATCAGTGCCTTTGAGTGGAGTTACTGTTTCTCTGTGCTGGCAGATAGATTGAGCTCATATAAATTCTGTCATCAAACAGGAAATGCTAATTGGAACTTCAGGATTTCTGCTGAGATTTATGCTTGGAGGGAATTCTTTGAGCATTTCTACACGTGTGTAAATGTTTTTAAGGGGTGGTAGAGTTATTAGTCACAGATCTAGAAAAAAAAATGGTATATCATCCTCTCTGCTCACCAGTCTGCCTGCAGTGGTGAGACAAGTCTTCCTTAATTGATGTAGGTGTATAACAGAATCTGGAGATCCCGGCCCGTAATTCCTATGAGTTTATGATTCTTTTTAGGGATGAGCTAGACAGTTGGGAAATTATTAGGTAACTTTTGCTTACATTTTCCTTCTGAGTAAGTACTGATATTATAGGAAAAACTGTGAAGATACAGGCAAGGTGCTTGCAGAGAAAGATCTGGAATGGGGAATGTAGCTGAAGGTAAGTGCAGAAAAGGTTACTGGTAGTTCACACCCTCCCAGTGCAGCAAAAAAGCTAAATATATTAACTTCTGTGCCACTTGTGGTTATCTGTTTGTGATCTCATTTTGCATAGTAATTAACTAGAAGAGCCTTGTCTTTAAGCCTGGAAGTAACAGGGAGCCAAAACAGGCACACTGCTGTGACCTGACATTCTCATTTGTCATGTGGAGGAATACAGAATAAATGTCAGTAGCAAAGGTAACGTTCACAAAGGAAAAATGTCGGTTTTCAATTTGGCGTGAAGACAAATCAGCTGCGGCACTTCTCAGACTACTCTCAAAATTCCTGTATTAGTAATGCTGCTACAATTGACATATAAAAGGACAGCTCAAGATGGTTGTTCTTAAACCAATTAGCCTTGACAGACTACTCCATTGACAGTAGTATTTTCTTACTTAGTACTTCTGCACATTTTAGAGGGTTAATGTATATTTTCTGGAAATGCGTAAACATGATTAAAAAATACATGCTGTGTCTGCAGCAGTTTCTCTTATCTGCCCAAGTGCTTAGCTTCATTTTGTGTTCTGATGTGCCTCTGTGGCAGTGTGTTCCACAGGTTATGACAAATCATGTAAAAATATCCCAGTTTTCTTGTTCCTGCTATGTGAAGGTGTGACAGATATGTGCTATATGATGTTTCATTGTTTCTCATGCCTCTGCTTATCCTTTATTTAGGATAAAGTAAGGATTTTCTGCATGGAAGTCATCTCTTGTGTCATATTTTTTTTGCTTCCCCCCTCCCCCCGCCTCCCTGTCCTGGCCACCCTGTGCTCCTTAGTAACCTTTCTGTTTCTGCAGAGGCCTTCTTAAGCTGGGTGACCACACACTAACATACTCTGAAGAAAATCGTTCTAAGATTTGATGGGATTATTGTGGGGATGTGTGTGTGTGTCTGTTACACTGGATATCAATATGCACCACATAGGACCTTTGCCCTGCATGGAGGATTTTTTACATTTCTTCAGGGTGAAAGCTTTAATGTACTTTTGTGCTGACAATGTGAATGAACTAGATTGATATTAATTTATTCAACCAGATGCATAAAAGATAAAGTATCACAGAGATTTAGATGTTTTATTGTCAAATGACCTGAGAATCCAGAAAAACTCTTGTTTATGATTAAAAAAAAAAAGGTTGCTGGGTTCCAGCTGGCACATATTAGAAAACCTGTCAGACTTTTCCTCACACACCTTCTGTTAGAGAAAATAGCACTGGGATGGAGGTCATGGCATGGGCAGAACTGTGTGTAAGAAGCCTTCACCTGGCATTATTAAGTGAAATGGATCAGAAATATCATGAATGGGTAACACAAGGAGAGGAGGCTCTTTTGTATTTTTTTTTTCTGAAGCCCTTGTTCTGTCCTGAGTGGTCACTGATGTATTGCTTTCATGGCGAAGAGCAAGCCAAACAGCTCAGTGAAGACCAAGCATCTGATGTACCTGAGGGGATATTGTACATGTGCAGCAGAAATGGGTGAGGCCGCAGATTGCCTACATGCACGTGCGTGCATTGCGCTGAGATGCTATTTCGGTTAGCAATCAAGAAGTGCAGATTTGGGATATAATGCACTCCTGAATTGTGTATTCCTTCCTAGAAAATGTCCATAGTATGTCTATCCTGCCTTTAGAGCCCAGAATGTGTTAAAACCCATTTATTTTTGTGCTGTATTGAGCTTTGACTCCTTGCAGTGCTCTGGGTTATGCATATCTAGGGGTTTAACAGACAATACAATTGATTTGTACACAAAAACTGTAGGAGTATATACACCCCCACAAACACAATGTATAATTTAATGTAGCTTCAAAATTTGATAACCCTTTTAAATAGTACGTGTGTTTTATCTGCTAAATCACATTACACTATTGCAGCAAATGCAGTATGAGACTGGCATACATAATCTGCTGCAGGCCTGATATGTATTGCTTGTAATAATACTAATTATTTATAACTCGCCTCTACTTACAGATGTATGTGCAATGAAATTCCACTGCAGTGAAAGACATTTAATATAGGAAACACGATGTTATTTAATCCTTCCGGTGAAAGACCAAGCTGCATGTAAGGGTAGTCTTGTACTTAAGACACATTCTGGGACATAGGAAGATTTGCCTTTTTTTTGGCTATGTTGAAAGAGCCTCTGGTTAAGATGTTGGACAAATCACTGTTTCTGTATATTCCTTTTCCTTCATGTGCAAATACTTTTACTGACCTTCAATAGCCCATGAGTGGTATAAATTGTATGAAACTAGATTAATGAATATTTTAAAGCACATGCAGTATTCTAGTTGGAAGGTGCTGTTGAAAGGCAGACACCTTTAGAGAAAAAATGGGTTCGCTTTCAGCTAATGCCTTGTAATCTGTCGCATGAGATTAGGTTGCTTATTCTTTTTCTACTCCTCTAAAGGTGGCTTTTTTCAGATGAATTTTCATGCTCTAAGTGGTTTTTTTGAGGTCTAGAGGAATATTTGAAACTAGGGATCTTTCTCATGCAATCAAAATGTCAGGAGAAATCAAATTGCATAGATAGTGGAAAGGATGGGAAAGCACAAATGATGAATACCTGCATCTCTCTTTTAAGATTTACTGGCCTTTATTTAAGGAGAAGGGGCAGGGTGCAATTTAGGTGGTAAAATAGGCAGTATCCTATGACACACTGGGTGAAAATGATGCCAGCAGGAGCTTTTTGTATTAGTGGTGAATTCAGCCATCAGACAATAGCTCCTTTTTGTTAGAAAAACCTAATTCTAGTGGGTTTGGCATGAATGTTTCAATCTGACCTGCATTTGTCATTGTAATATGAGGGCACACTCATCAGGTACAGGCTTCTGGCAAACTGTGCAAACTTGGGCAGTCAAGATTTCTGAGTTCCGAACAAGTATGTAGACTGGGTTAAGAGTTCTGGTAAAAACTTCCAGTTGTTGTAATTAAAAGAGAATCTCAGAAGTCATAACAGATTTGGGAATGGGCAGCATGAATTGATGTTTGTTGTCTATGGCTGCTGGAAAGGAGAAACACCATGATAGTGTTTTTTGGTTCAGTAAACACTCTGTGCCTGAGATGAAGATGGTTTTGTTAAACACTACCATCCTTGAAACTCTGTTCTCTCATTGTTTCTGTACTATTTGCTTCTTGATAATGTTATCATTCAGCTTTTCAAAATAAAAACTCCAATTAAAACTCAGCAGCACCTATGTGTGCTGAAATGCAGGACTTATCAGTCACTCAGCTAATGGCAGGCAGAAATTGCATGTAGATGTTTTTTTGCAGCATTTAACTTCTATATGCTACTTAATTCAACTCTGTAAATGTGTGGAGAGAATAACATAATTTAGGTATGGAGGCAAAATGTCTTCTATCCCTCAACAAAAAAATTATCCACAGTCTGCATATAACTTCTGCCACACGTTGCCTTATGCGGAAAACCCCCAAATGGCAAATTCTTCTTCTTCTTCCTCTTCCCATTTCCTTAACAATATCAATAGTTTGTGCTATAAAACTGTCAAGTCCTAGCTGTTGGTTGTGTTTCATTGTTGTTTCTGAAGGAGTAGAACTACAAGTAGTCACATGTGCCACAATCCCTGTGCTGCTGATAATTAGGTGGATGCTCATTTTTCATAAGCAGTGTCAGAGTATTCTCCTTTTCAAGCCTGTAGATGTTATTTCTGCCCTTACAGTTCTCCTATTTTTCCAAATCCTCACACTGTGTAGTATTGATGAAATACACACAAATCTAAATGATGAACTCTTTAGCAACTGTAATTTTGTTAATGTACACTTTTCTCAGAATACTTAGAAGATACTGGGACTCAGCTTTTATAAGGGAGGATAAGAACAGATTATCCCAGAAACAGATCCTTGAAACAAGAGAATCCAGAAAACTCAGATGCACAAATGCTGAGATTTGGATTTATTTGGGATTATTTTGTTTGCATCATGTTAATATGTGACTGTACTTTGCAGTCCAAATATCCAGTTATTAATTTTTCTGGATTTCAACAGTGTTTTCTCTCTTCATGTCACTTTTGTTTTTCTAAGTTCTCTTAGACATGAACTTCTTGGGCTTGTGTTAGTATTGAGGTAGCTATATATGTTACACATGCCATACTGGTCACTGAACTATGTGAAGCTCTGATACCTGCATTCATGGCTTTTGGGCAGCAATTCAGTATTTTTATGCAAATTACTTGATTATATCGTTTATTGTATTTGTTATCCCTTTGACTTCAGGTCAAATGTTTCCCAGGTATCTGTTGATGGCAATCTCTTATGGGAAATGAGAAAAGAGCAGAAGATACTTCTGAAGCAGATGTACTCAAACCCACGTATTTGTTAATTTGACTGTGGTTTCCATGGCACTTTTCCAGCTCTGCTTTTTGGATGGCAGTCATTCTTTGCGCCAGCAATGCTGAACTCGGATATGAGGGCACTTTCTCTGTTATGACATGGAGCAGCAGTTGGCATAGCTTCATTTCAAGACACGTATCCTTTCCAGGAATACTCTGGCTGCCAACATGTGTGTTTGCTAAACACTTGGCACACAGGGCATATTGTAATGTACTGGATTTACTAGCAGAGGCAGCAAAGCAGCCACATGTCACAACACAGTGTGGGTTATGAGTAAAATCTTCATAGCAATTGATAAACCTGAGTGCAACTACTTGGAAATCTTGTTTTCTTCTGCAGCATGGGCTGCTTATCAGACCAACTTCTACTGAGGCAGAGGCCAAGATGACCATGCAAGCAGCTGGATGCTGCCCTGAGTTTGCAGCTCAGTGCCATATGATGGCTCCATGAAAGCACGGCTTGTGTGATAGACAGGGGTCATAGTAGTTCTGTCAGCTGAGTTTTTCTCTGGCCATTTTAGAGCTGATTTCAGCAAAAAGCTGTCCTTTGCAGAGTTTAGTCTCAGGGCCTCACTGGTTCCCAGCCCAGCTGTCACTCTAAAAAAGCAAGTCACAATCCTGCTTCTTTCATCTCATTATTGCCTGTATTTTTTGACCACATTGAAAAACAGCAGGAAAAGCAGTCCAAGACTTCTGTAGTGCTTTAAACAATATGTGGGCATTGCAAATGCATGGAGTCATCATTGCTAAGGAATTGCTGTGTGTTGAATGCTTTATGAAGATTTATAATGGCTTCTTTATTTTTTAAAGGAATACAATAGCAATATGCACTGTAACTTCAGCAGAAACTCCTTTAGGTAAGATAACATCTATAATAAATGCAGACCCTCTAAGATTCCTGCAGTGATAATACTTGGGTATCTCTGCAGTAGGGTTGATTTGGAAGGATTCTTATGTATGAGGATTCTTATGTTTGATATTTCCAAGGGCAAAGGAGCAGGGTTTGGTTCTTGTGATCTTGGCTTTGTATCCATTTGTGTAGTGAATTAGGATGCCGTGACCTCTCTGAAACACTGTTGTTTGTACTGCTGTTCAGAACTGCTCTTCTGAAATGCCTCTGCTGAGACAGGAGGGTCACCTTATTCCTCATTATTGTAACTGTGCTGAGAAATCAAGAAAATTTATTCATCGGGACATAACTTTCTACTATTCAGTGTGTGAATGTTGCTCTGTGTTTCTTTAAGTTTTGGAGGCAGAAAATACTCAGGTCAAACTCTTGCCTACCCCTTATTAAGTTGTGTTGCTTTTATTTGCATTTCCACAAATGCTGACTGCTGGCTGTATATAATTTTCTGCATTTTCCATGGCAATCAGCTACTCCGACGGGTGTGTGCTAGGTGAGTGTTGAGGCGTGCGACGGCTGGATTGGCTGGAAGTGAGGTAATGCCATGCTGTGCAAATAGAGATGCAGGGATGAGGATGTCTCCAGTCTGCAAGCCTCACTGGTTTCTGCCTGTAGAAAGGGATGGGGCTATGCACACCTCTGGATAGCAGAGACAGACTTGCAGTTGCCAGGGTACATCTGTAATAGATACTTCTGGATATTTTCCTTTGAAATAGAGAAAATTTTAGACCTTCCTCCTTAGAGTTGTACAATTTCTTAGGATTATTCTCATTTTTAGAAGTTAGAGCAGCTGAAGAAAAAGGGGCACTTAGCTGGGAAGAATCATACAGGAGGGGGAGAATGGTCAGAGCAGAGGTGGGGACTTGCACATCACAGATGCGTTTAAAAGTGGGAACGATTGCTTCACTGCTTTCATCAGGGAAGGATCTAGTTTGATGAAAAGGAGGATTTCAACAGGTTTTGGGGTTTTTTTTGTCACCCAAATGTAGGTAGAAAAAAGCCTTTGCCTCTTGCTGATCTGTAAAGGAGCACTCTTCTGCATAATTAACTGATTCTGAGGCTGCTTTCTCAAGCACAGTGCACTTGCTGCAGCCCTTGGCTGCAAGGCTGCCATTTTCTTTCACTTCAGCTGCACAAGAGAAATCGGCTTGCGGGAATAACGTCCAGTTGCCTGAGCCTGCCCAGGGCCCCAGTCAGCGGCAGTGTGGGGTGTGTGACAGGCAGCTAAGCCATTTTCATTCTATCCAAGAGAGGGCACATTAACAAGATAATTATAGCACATTACTTCAGTAGAGACACATCAATTTCAATCCTTGAAGCATCCTAGTGAAGTAGATAACTGAGTACTATTTAGTCCATTTTACAAAAGGAGAGACTGAATTAAAAGCTGAAATGATTTGTTCATGGTGAAAACTGTAGTCTCTCTGAAGGGCAGGGACTAGGGGAGAAGGGCCTGGTTCACAGGCCCCAGCAGGGATCCATTCCCTCTTGATCTTGGAGATTTCTCCATTAGCTTCAAGCCACACCACTCCATCTGGAGCAGAAGGAACAGGGAAACTGGATGCTGTGTTCACTGTGTTATCCCACTCCATTTTCCTGCTGGCAAGTTAATTGTAATGCTGTTGATATTTGTTAATTTGAAATTATTGATGAATCTCTTTTGGCAAGTAAATGCTGGTTTATATATGGCTTGTAAACAGGTCATCATTTCTCTGTGAAACTGCGACTTGTGTGAAACAAGTTGTGTGTGTGTGTGTTAGATCAGTTCTAAAAGGCTTAGGCTTTTACCAAAACCTATGCCTTGTTCAATGCTTGAGTGCTGGTTGTTGCTAACACATAGAGTGCAGACTGATTGGCCTCCAGGGGTAGGATTCCTCCCTACTCCTTCAGTGTGCTGCATCTCCTATGTGGGGGAGTATTTGAGGGATCATGATCTATTACTGTCCTGACAACACCTTTCTTAGAGCTGCAGAGAAACTTCAGCCCCTGGAGGTGCCATTCAAACCCATGTTCTCCTGCAGCAGGTGACCTGCAAAGGCTGTGGGCATCTTCACTGCAACTATAGGAACAGCATGAAAGGTCAGCCATGGGGCAATGCCTTGAGCAGAGGACTCAGCCCCACACCATGAGGATGTATGCAGAAGAGCAACACATCTGTCTGGGCAATTCCCCAAGCTCTGCTCTTAGATCATCCTTTCACCGTGGCTAAAACAGCACGAGTATCCAAGGTCTTTGATGGGGAGACCTGAGCAGATCTGTTGGTTCTTTGAGTTTCATTCCAGGGTTTGAAAACCTCATCTGTGAGAAGTGTGTTTGTGGCTCACTGGCTCTTCAGCCCAGTGGGACCAAGGTTTGCCTCTAAGTCGCACTTTCTCTTGTTTAAGCTGAGTGGGATCTCCCATTGCATTCTCAGAATGTCACAGTGCTGTCTTAGGACATGAGCAACCAACTAATTTCTGATAAAAATAAAATCAGAAGTTATGTTTTTACAAAGGGAAAACTGAAATACCCATGAAATCTAGTATGTGGTCATGGCCTCTCTCCTTAAAATATCCAATGCCAGCGTTTCTGCACCTGTAAAGGGTGCTTGCTTAGCACTGCAAGGTGATGGAGGACATCATGTGTGAAGTTCTACATATCCTACCAGGTCAATAGGATCTCATCATGCTGAAAGTGAGAAGCCCTTTATTATTAGACATTTTGATAATTTAGTTCAAGGAACTAAAAAATCAAAACTTTTCCTCCACATGTCTTTGATGCTTTCTTGATTGTTTGTTTGTAAATAGCTTAGGTGAGGCTCATTTACCCAAGGGATGCAGAGTCAAGGGTGGAATGTGGGAGGCATACGGAACACTGTTCTGGCTTTGTTGTGACATTTGCTCTTTTTTCTGAGATTAAGACCCCAACAAGTGTGTGTGTGTGTANAGAGTTTAATACTGAGTAAAACTAAGTGGTAAGATTATTGCTTTGCAATGCTATGGGCAATTTATCTCATAGCACTTTTAAATGGCTCAATATCAGTGTATTAATTTTAAGAAAGAGATGATTAAGTGATTTAACCATGTCCATACATCAGGTTTATGCCAAATTAAGAAGATGCATGATAGACACCTTGTAAAAACTCGGAGATTTGTATTTGTGACTCAGGCCTTCAGAGCTCTGGCCTCAGTGTCAGGATGGTGTGTCTTCAGCAGTTGCATATCACAGCAAATGTCTTGACCAGTTTTTCTTTGAGTATTTAATCTGGGTATGCCTACTTTTTGCTCCAATACATTAGAATCCTTGAGGACTGCAAGGCTAATGCTTTTTACAATTTGCAAATATATTTGCTTTATGTACTGTAAATAAATAGGGTAGTTGGTTTTTTTTAATCTATTTTAATCTGTGACTATTTATTCTTTTTCATGATAAGCATATAGAAGTCTCATCTTGTTGGAATTTGCAAGTACTGAAATAATGAATACTGAAAATATTTTATTTTCCAGATCTTTGGTTTCAGTTCAGCCCCTGCTGTGTTATTAATATAGCTCTTTTGCCAGCTATAAAAATCAAAACAAATGCATATGAAACCATGTAAAATTGTGTTCCTCTTCTCTCTCTAGTGGAGATGAAAAGACCTGCAGCAAAAGAGAATCACACCTGAGAGTCTAAGTTGGAATTAAACCCCAGAGTCTCTGGCTGCTTTAATCTCTGTTATGTAAAATGGACTTTAAATGGAGAGAAGTACTTTTCCTTGTGTTGTGGTGACAGTTCTGGGCCTGATCTGAATCTACAACTGCATACAGTTGTGGGAGTGGATGAAGTTAATTGACAAGTCAGCTTGAAAACAAGTGTTCTGTGAAGATTTGAAGGTGTTAAAGGACAGGAGAGGGGTAAAATGGTTCAGCTATTCCCAGACTGTAATGAATATGGCTAGTGCATATTAAAAAGGGTATTTTAAAGCCACTAGCTGTGTAATAGCTGCATCATTTTACATTTGTTGGACAGCAGCTCTCAATTTGCTGTGGATGGTACTAGTTGGCATCTAAAGATCTTATGCTGTGTCATGTCAACATGAGGGCTGACAACTTGCTGGGGACTGTGAGCTCTGGGACTGGCTGGGCAGGGTCATTGTCAGCCAGGGCATGTCTCATTGACTTGAGACAGGGAGTTGGGCTGGCTAGGGAGAGAGCAGGAAAGGAGGGGGCATTGCCCAGCCCAGTGTATTCATGTGCTCAGGACTCTGACTAGTCCTTGTGAGAAATTCTTTTATCAAGACATACTCCCTTTTCTTCTTTGATGGTAAGTCAGTAATATCCAAGATAGGCCACTGTACCCGAAAAGAGCCTCTGTTGTGAGGACAACTGGCTTTTATAATGATTAAATTGGATTCTGCAAAGAGGATCTTCCTCTGTCCGTAGGCCCCCACAGAACTGTGCTGTTTGCAAGTCCCCATTGCAAGCCTGTCCTGTTCCACCAGAACAGAAGAGATGCTTTGGGCTCCAGTCTTTGCAGCACCGGCACAGATCATCTGACCAGTTTTGTACTGCAAGGGCTCAGTCTTGCTCGATGTGTGAGGCAGATTAGGAAGTGATGGCTCATGGTAAGACATTAAATGTTTTGTCTTCTAAGTTCTTACTAAACATCGTGGAAACACATAGCAAACTTGTATCTAAATGGGGGATTCCTTTCCCAGTGTGCAGTTCTGGAATGTATTGTAATGCTTCTAGGTTTCCCTAGCCCTCTGCTTAGTTGCACCTTGCCTTTTCTTAGAGGCTATGTTCTAGTGGGGTTCCAGATTTTGTCTTTGTTTTGTGTTACCACACAGAGGTTTATGTGAGGTCCTACTCAAAGCAACTGGAGTTAGGATGTCACAAGTAGAAGATTCCTGGGCACACTAGAAATAGCCACTTTTTTCTGTAGAATATACTCCCTTGTACTTGTTTCCCAATGGCAGAAGAAAGGAATTTTGTAGCAGTTAGGAGGGGGATGGAGAATTGACTA
Source organism: Sakesphorus luctuosus (assembly GCA_013396695.1). Taxonomy (NCBI): domain Eukaryota; kingdom Metazoa; phylum Chordata; class Aves; order Passeriformes; family Thamnophilidae; genus Sakesphorus; species Sakesphorus luctuosus. Next base: position 607,688 of record VWZD01010533.1, read on the forward strand.
ATCTTGTCTCTCTATCATTCTGCCTGTTAAACGTAATTATTCTTGCTCTTATGTGGCTTCTAAACAGTCCCAATTAGGAATTATGCTAATAAAGTCTGTTGTGACATTAAAAATCACTTCATTGCTTATACTTCCTCATGACTGTGTTTTAGTACTCTGCAAAACATAATATCCCTTCCTAGGGCATTATGGAATGGGAAAGGATAGGAAAGAAGAGGCTTCAGTGCCAAAGGCTTGCATCTGGAGGACTCAGCCTTTTTTCCCAGATCTGCAGTTGAATGATTTGACCTAAAAACAGGCAAGGCATGAGAAGTCCTCAGCACCAGGGACACTGAGGCTTCAAATCCGTTCCTAAATAGTCAAAACCAAGGGCACATTTTTATGGAAAGCTGTCTGTGTTGCTGAGCTCTGACCTTCTCAACATTTCTGCCCCTTGGACCTGCATTCTCTGGAATTGAGCTGTCCCAGCTTCTGTTGGAGTACTGAAATATGCGAAGTTGGATCCTGTTTTTGTGCGCACAAAACCAGACCTACTGTTGGAAAAGCGATATATGCCATTTCTCCAACAGTAGTAGAAATCAGATTTAGGAGTACCATCACCAGGAGCAGCTGACCCTTGCTGCTAGAGCTAAAGGGACAGCTCTGTGAGTGCCACCGCTTTGATCCTCAGCTTTGTTGCCTTATACTACATGCATGCAAATAAGTAGAGCCAAACATGACACACCTATTTTTCACTGAGTGGACTTGAGATAGTAGGCTGTAGAAAGGAAAATGAGGGCTATTGTTGTTTGTAAAGAGAGTGGGGAAAATAAAAATGCAAAGATATCCAAATGCACAAATCTTTCTTTCTTTCCCCAAAACTTAAGTGCTAGTTTTGTCTGCCAGAAAGCTTTCCACAAAGCATCCCTAGAGTCAGAAATCAATACTTTTGATTAAAAACTGTTACTGAATAAATATGATCTGTCTGTAACATCTAGCTATTAGATTCCTTCTACAACTTTGCCTTGTTTTTCAGCCCAGTGGAGTTGTTGGGTGTGAGGAATGTGGTTAAAGGAATTAATTGCAAATTCCCTTGGTCTTCTGAATGTGTTCCTTAACTTGAATAGGACAGTTTAGCAGGTTGTTGAACAAATTTATTTGTATTATATAAACTAATTCTTATTACAGGCTTGACAATTTTGGAAACTCCTTGAAATGAAAGTTGTTTGTGAGAGCTCTGCACGGTGATTTGACTCTTTCCCATTTGTCTCAAAAACTGCGCTGTCAATGCCCGTCAAACTCTTTTGCTGATCAGAAGTTATATTAAAACAAAATCTCTAATATTATTTCTTAGCTTCGGCTTCTGTGATTCATCGAATCCAAACCTAGTGTAATTGACCCAACAAGCTAAACAGTTTGTTAGCGTTCATATTTTCAATCATGTGCATCAGCTGTTTGTTTCCACTACTGTTTCTAAAGTTCCCTGGACTACAAAGACAACTTTGATCAGACACACTGAACTTAGGCATCCCCCTGAGAAAAAAAAAAATCCTGCAAGTCCAATGGCAGTCTGGTGTTCCCTGTGGTGTTTAAGATAGTTCCGTATGTTATGAGAGTGGACTGAAGCTAAAGGAAGGATTACTGTATAAGCAATTCAGGCAGAACTTTCTCAAATGTGGGACAGTCAGAAATTTTAAAGAAACCAGTAGTCAGCAAAGTAAGAAAAGATACAGAAAGAGCTGTTCTGGATAACCACCCCAGAGATGTGGAAGGGTAGCAGATGTCAATCATGGGAAAGACCAACAGCATTGTGCCAATTAAATGTCACTCAAGGAGTTTCTTTAGAATCTACTTTTAAAAGTTTTGTCAAGTTTCAGAAGGCTTGAAGTGGAAAACATCATAGTGAGAAGCTTTAATGAGAAAAAACCAAGGTATGGATACGTTCTGATTAGGAGATGAGGACTTGACTTAATTAATACAACGAACCACTTGGACCTTTTCTTTTTACTGTCTCTCAACAGGGAGCAGGGAAGGCCATGAGAAACAGTGACTTTTAAATGGCGTCTAAAATACAAATAAACTGAATAAATGAAGAAGGCTGCTTCATAGTCAGGCACTGAAATTGGCTGTGCTAGCAGGTCACTGGAAGAGAATGCACTGGGTCTTTAGAAGGGACTGCAGTTTTTACAGTTATTAAAACAGTAGTCTCCTAGTTGAGTGTTTGGGTATTGTGAAGTTTATTTGATAGGTTATGCTGGACAGCATAAACAAATAAATGAGATGACTCAAAATAAAACATTGACAAAGCAGGGGATGTAGAAAGGGGAACAAAAGCGGAAAAGTAGGTGTTCTAAGCTAAAAAAAAAGCAGCAAATTACTATGTTAAAAGTTAAGAATACTCAGTGTTTCAGTGTTTCTTTTGTATATTTTATTTCAGTTTTATATGCATTGAGATTAAATAGCATGAGATGGGACACTCCGCCTGAAGCCAGAGTTCTGTCTGGGCAGCCTTGCATCTTCTACTCTCAATTTCCAAGCAAAGACGTTGCCTTTGTTCCTTGGCAATCTGTGGGTTTGAGTCAAAGGGACATCACAAAGTGGGATGGTTGAAGGGAAGTATAACGTTTGCATTTTGAGAAACATGATCCAAGGATGGACTGAAAAGCTGTAAATCAGAATTCAAGGCAAATGTAGATATCACCTAAAGGAAGAGCAAGCTGCCTTCTGAAAAGCTGAAAACTCTCACTCTGACACCATCTCTGCATCACAGATTTACCTTTAAGGAGAAAATGCCCTCTAGGCATCTTTGTCCCTAATCATAAACGTTACACACCAAACAATTCTTTTTGGTATCATGATAGTTGATGTGGAAGTGAGGTTTTCTGCCAGCTCAGAGTGTAACATTAGAATATTTCTATTTAGTCCTAGGGAATTTTGAGACCTCAGAAGTGCTCTTGGTTTCTGTCTTAAGGCTGTGATTTTCTTCTTAGGCATCCCATTATCCTTATCAGCTTGAGTGGGATTATGGCCTTGTTTTCCTATTTATCTGTTTAGGAGGATATATCTCAGCAGACCTATGGCTTGAGTGCTCAGTGGTTCACAGAGAAGCTACGGCTCCATTGTTCTGTGTGTGCATCCAAGCTGCCTGATAAACAGAACTGTGCAAGTCAGCCCTTTGACAGAGAGTTAGGGTGGACAGAACTAGGATATGTCAGCAGGACATTTATCCTTGTAGTTTGGGACTGGACAAAGTACTGTCCTGGCTGTCTCTACACTGGACTGCCTGGTTGTCTGTGCTAATCAGCTGATTATGGTTGGAAATGTTTCCTGGCACTGAGGCTTGCCATTGCAGAATGGTTCCAGGCAGAACAAGATAGTTGTATGCAAATTGGCCATTGGGAATGGTCATGGGCATATCCCGACTCCTCTCCTAATTGGTGCTCAGAATTATTTGGAAGAGTGCTAGTTAAATGAGAAAAATAATTTCGGAGTCTGTTCTAATAGTTCAGAATTGCAGACTATCACTTTTCAAAGTCTGGGAATGCACCAAATCCCTGTTTCACTTGTTAGCATAGATATGGTCTATCAGTTTGACTTTCACTGTGTCAGTCTCTCCACTGTTACTTAAACTCTTCACGAGCCATTGGGAGAAACAAGGCCCTCAAGGAGAGATAAACAGCTTTTAGTAAATGTAGATAAACTGAAAGGCTATTGAAATTGGGTTGATTGGTTCTGATGCTGGGTGTGGTCAACACTTCAAGGAGACAGATTCTCATACTGGTGTGATTGGTATGCCACTGGACAATAGGAGATGGGCTCTCCCAACCATGATGTGCTGCTGGTGAGTCTAAAGCCGACAGTGGTAGAGATAAAATATAGGAGTCTGCTAGATGCAACGTTCGGAATTGCCACCATTAGGTAAATGGTGAAGAGAGAGGCCAGTGCATCTTTCCTCTAAGAAAGACTTGTGTTAAAGAGTCAAGAGAAGGAAATGGAATGTCTTTAATTTTATTCCAGTTTGCTGTGTAGCTGTCTCCCATTCTCTTCTCTTGCAGAGAACATCCTTATATTTAAGGCAGGAAAATGATGAGTGAAGTTTTTTAGGTTTCTGCTCTGAGTGTGGCAGCAGCTTGCTGCACAAATCTTGGTGGGAGAGAGGGACAGCTCCCATCTCTTTGTGCTTCCTGTTACTGATTTAGCAATATTAATGCTTGTCAACCTGCTACGTAGTCTTTGAGAGGCTCAGTTAATCATTACTTCCAATAATCTGAGAGATGCTGCTACAGAGGTACTAGAGAGGAGGAGAGGATTTCTAGAGTTATGGGACAGAGGGTGTAAGAAAAGGAGAAGGGCAGAGAGATGAAGGAGAATTTGCTGGAATTGTAACAGTCAGAGCAATGTGTGCACTCCTGGCTGTTGGCCCTCTGCGTATTAACAGGGTGTTTGAGATGGCTGTCTCCATGTTGCTCCCACTGGTGCGAGGGACCGGTACTCTCGTTGCTTGCGTTCCTCCAATATTTCTCGTGGTCCTGCGCTCCCACTGTTCTGCAGTGCACACTGCTTCCCTCCTCATGCGCATGCACCCTCTGCTCGCAGCCAGGTTCATCAAAAAACACAAGCGTGTCTCCATGGTAACGGGAAGACAGCTGAAAAATGGCAGCTAAATGCAGCTGCCCCTCATTTAATATCGACTCTGGCACTGACAGAACAGATAATGGGCAATAACACACAATTATGCTGCGGGGAAATGAAATGCTTCAGCAGATGCCTGTCATGCTGCAGGGATTTATTTGTTACTGTACCGGTAGAGATTTCTCTCTCCTTGGGTCTATCACTTCCTGTCATTCCCTCTTCTTTTCCTCCTTTTGCTTTCTGTTTTCTCTACCTGTCCCTTTTGCTTTCTACTATTTCTTTCTTTTCCTTCTTCCTTGTTTTTGTCCTATCGTCACCTCTTTTCTTTCTTACTTTCTTTATCATGTTCTCTGACTTTTATGTTACCTTAGATTTCTTGTTCTGGTGTTAGAAATTGCAGTGTCTGAAGCACAGGAGCCCTGTGAAGCTCCAAGCTTTTTACACCTTTCAGACTTGCAGTGTTCATTTTAGTTCTTATCCCTTCTGTAGCTGCATGTCTCAGTATTAAGTCTAGTACGGATGAAGTTTGCTGGAGAGCCTTCGACTGACATATTTCTGTGGGCTGTGTTGTAATTTGACAAGTAGAACACAATGTAATGGAAGTTTTTGATGCAAATTTAGAGGAAAGAGCTACTGGAAGGGATGTGCTTCTACTTCTTCTGGTGCCAGAGTTTGTACTTTATTTATAGCTGACCACAGAGTGCCCAGAGGCTGGGGAGTTTGTATTTGGGTTGTGGATCATGTTGGTTTCTAAATGGTTCGTAACATTGTGACTCTGATATCTGAATTATTCAGTATTAGTTTCACTTAGTAATTGCTGTGGGGTTAGTTTTCTAAACCTTCTCTTTGTGCAGATCTGTGATGTCACAGAACAAGGGGCAATGATGATAGCAAGAGGTCCTCTCTCAGGATGATAAAACTAGTCCTTCTGCAGATAAACTTTGAACTAAGCAATAAACTTTCAGGTGCCTACCTTTTAGCTGCAATGAATTGAGGCCTGTGAAACTCATGTCTTTGACTCAAAAGCTGCTCTGACATGAGCAAAGAGCTGTCTGTGGATGCAGTTGATGCAGGCAAAAGTGTGCTGTTTTCAGTACAGCCTGTTTTCTCCCCATCTTGCAAAGAACCATGAAATCCTCATAGACATATCTTTATGTGGGTGTAGCTGCACCCATGGGAGTGACTTCCACTGATCGTTGGTGTCCAGACATACATCTGATGGGTAGAGCAGGGGAATTATAGCGTCATCTTCTCCCACAAAATGTACACCATCTGTGCAGTGTGAATTCCTAATCACACAATGTGGCAGATCTCTGGCAGCTGCCCAGTCCCTACTTACTGCAGCTAAGTAGCAGCTATGTTCATGATCACATCAAATCATCCCTGTCTGATACTGGTGTCCTGGAAAACCTGTGTGATGCAGAACCTGTTTGAGACTTTGCTTGTGCCTCTGACTTCATTGACCTAGGCATGCAAAGAACTCATTTGAATGTAGATGTCCTTTATAAATTCTTTTTTTAGTGTTTCTGGACCATTATGAATAAAAACGTAGTAAAATTGTATTTTCTGCCAGTGCAATGACAACTACACTTGTGGCTTTGTCATTGTTGATGTGGTGATTATGGGGGATATATTGGATGGATTTTTTTTTTTGTACATCAAATTGGTATCTATGCCATTAAATCTTAAGGTAAGAGAGGACCTAAATTCTCCAAGTGATGTATTATACACATTGTGCCATATGGACCTAAAATAGGATCATTCCTCTTTTCCCTAAGTGTGATGGAGTGAGCAAATCTAGCTAAGCAGGTACCTAGAAAGCAACTTTTGCAAGGACTCAATGCAATACACTTTTAAGTAGTACAGATCAGACACACTGTCTTGTTATTCTAGGATAGCCATTTTATTCTAACACAATCTTTAATAAAATACATTGATCATGTCTTGCAAATCATCTCTGGTTTTGGTGCATCAGTTATTTTTTGGTCTAAAATTCTAAGGCTGTGGCGTAAGTGTCCATTGCTTGGATTGTAGGAGTTACCCAGTAATGTTTGCACCTCTGAGTAAAATCTGTACAATGACTCCTAAGTTTTCTGAGCTCACTAGCCCTTGCTGTGATTAGTGACAAATCAATGTGGGAGGAGTCTTTAATACAATAGCAGATAAGCTGCTGGAGGAAAGCAGATAATGACAAACAAGGAAAAATCCTTTTGGCTTATGTCCTGGCACACAATCATATCTCTACCAAGGAGCTTATTTAAGCGGAATGTTTCCAAAATGTCAACGTACATCCTACATACCTGTTTTTATTTACTGCTTCACTGCAAATGTAGAGCATGTTCCTCAGAAGTCCTCTTAGGACTCAAATATGGAGTAGGCAACTTTGAGACATCACAGCTTGATGTGTAGTTGATTGGTAAAATACTATTCATCCTTATTGATACTTTGGTTATGTTCCAATAGGCTTCTGGAGTAGCTCTTGGGTGGCTATGGGTTTCCCAGTTTATTGCTATTTTCCCCAATATCTTTAAAATTGATCCCTGCTGTAAGATATTAAAACAGTAGGAAATCGATTTCTGCTGTAGGTTTTGAAGGAAGCAAGTTAGAGTCCAAAATCCTTAATAGATGTCATTCTGTCCACCTCTCTGAAGGTATAAACACTGTTCAGAGCTCTCTTTCCATGACTGAAATGACAGTGCACTGACCCCCATTTCAGCTGTAAGCCCTGCCAGCTTTTTGAGCCACGGTGCTTATTAATGAAATAAGCAAACATGGAAGCTTGTCTCAGGTTTGCTTCTTTTTTATAATTTTCTTCCCCCACCCCCTCTACCCTCCACTCTCCCAACAAACCTGCAGTCATTAAATGCCATTGTGAGAGAGGAAACAGCTTGTTGAAAAGAAAAGCCCTGATTTTTTTCTTCTTCTTCTTCTTTTTTTAATTTTATTTTTTATGAAGAATACCATCAGGAACGGGCTATGATTAATACACATAATTGAAACAAATTGCAGCTAACTGCAGAAAACTGTCTCCCAGCTGTTGACATAAGGAAATTGCTGACAGCCTTTTACCATTCAGTGAAGAAAAGAGAGAGAGATGGAGAAGAAAACCTTGCCTAGCTCATGCAAATACATGGCCACTGCTTGCATGTGCATGTACAAAAGCACTTGTGCAACCAATGTACATGTATGTCATCATGCATGTATCTGCATGTGCAGACATGTCACCTGTGCAGATGCAAACGCATCTTTTGTATGCATTTGTAAGGACTGTACCTGTATGCACGTAGGATCCTTGCATGTCTGGTTGCCTGCTTTGCTGAACATACTGTGTGCCCACATGCAGTGCAGCAGTAATGCCAGTTTAATGAGTGCTGCCCTGGAGGCACTGTGTGCTCTGCCAGAGAGAGAGGGCTCCAGCTGCTTGTGTGCTTGCACATGTGAAGTTGTATATTCACATAAGAAACAAGAGAGGCCCTGTCTTCTGCAGGGACCCCTTCCTCTGGCTATATCTTTAGGAGTGTAAGGCAGGCTCATTTTTGACATTTAAAATGTCTCCTGTCCCTTTCACCTTTTGTTTTTCATGCTCCCTATCCATCATTAGCAGCCGAAACAGAAAACATTTAGATGCAGAAGATGAGTGAAGCTAAGAGAGCCATCTTTGATTGAAATACCATACAGATGGCTAATAGGCATACATCAGAGCTTTTTCTGGTTCAAAAAGTTGCTCTGGAGAAGAATAATTTAATATCCATAGTTCATTCAGTTGCTGGCTTCTGCTAAGACAGTCAGTGACTGGGTTACATTGATTGGTTTGTGAAACACGTTTGTCATATATGGACCATTTATAACTTGCCCATCCAGCGATGTGCTCCTACACAGCCATGTGGCTGTTTCAAAGTTGGCAACCCATTGCACTGAGTGGGCCACAGGAATGCTAATGAGTAGAAGGCAAAGTTAGAGACATCCAGCAGATTGTTGGTAAGATCTAACCAATTGATTGGAAAAATCTGCAGTGAGGTTGGTACTCTAATAGCAACTGAACATAGTTTGTTATGGTCATCTGTTGATTTCATAAACTGGGCTTTTATTGACCACTCTGTATGGGCATTTTGACTTAGAAGCAAGCAGGAATATCAAGCACGAGTTGTTTCCAACATATCTGCCTTTAAACTGATTGCTACAGTGTGATACCAGTTGGTAAAAAAGAAAAAAAGATTCTTAGTGTTGTAATTCTGCCCACTGAAATAAAGCAATCAAGTCTGTTTGTAACTACATGCATATTATAAGTGTTATAAAAATAATCTGCTTTAGCTGGTCCCTAATCTGTTATTCGCTCTCCCCTTGTGCTAGTGTTCAGTGTAAGCACATCAATATGAAGCAGTTAGCAAACAAACATTCCTTTATCAGAGGTGTATGTCAATCCTGATGGAAGCTTAACAGCTCAGGCAGGCAGATGCAGTAGTGGGGAAATAATTGATAAACACAATCCATAACCTGTAACATCTGAGTTTATGAGTTAGTGATTCACAAAAGATGCAACCAAGCGAGTGAGGGAAGACAGGAGCCATTGACATTTGAAGTTCAACCCAGGAAACAGTGCGTTCATCTCTAGCACTACCCAGGGAGCTTGGGAAGAGTCCGAGAGCAGTTTAATGAAAAACACAAATGCTGAAAGAATTTAAAATAGTACCAGGTGGGCGATGCTGGAAGGGAGGTAGCTGACTTAGGCTATTACCATAATAACAGATCACTCTAAAGCAAGCCAGACTGTGAATTTACCTGTTCAAAACCAAATGTGTACACTTTTAATTCTAACGGAGAGCAAGGTAACCTTGTGTATTCACACTGAGTTGTGAGCTGCCTTGCATTTACTGGAGGGTAAGACAATGCATGTGGGCAGCTGCCATGAAATAGTTGATGTGATCTATGCTACATGCTTGCCTGATGCACAAAAACATGAGTATCCAGGCTCTCACTCAGGGTCACTCCTTAATGTATAAAAGCCAAGTCTCCCATTGCTGTTATGTCATTCTGCCCTTTTAAAATTTCCCCTGTAGCTATGAAAGATCATGTCCCAACTGCATTTTAGTCCTCAGGGGTTATGGGACGTTGATGCAGAGCTGTACACACAAGATACAGTCTGCTCTATTGGTTATAGCAATTTCTCTATTTTATGGAGGTGAAAAAGGAGAGTGGAGGTGGAGCCTGGAGGTTTGTAAGCCTGCAGGGCTGCAACACCTTGAAGGATAAGCAGAACTGGCCACACTGCCCATGTCCTTCATCACAGCCTGTTCTGAGTGGTGCTTGCATGACTATCAGTAATTGTACCTGGCGGACTATTACAGTTTCTGACAAGGATCATTTCTGTCTGTTGGAGATGAACAGTTGTGTCAGCAATTTCACCACATTTGTATAAACCACACTAGAACTACACAGAACTAAAGGTACTTTATGGAGTTGCTACAGTTCTTGTAGGAATTTAGAAATGAGTTCTTAATTTACCTCCACTGAGAAACAGAATCTTAGGTGTCAGCAAGTTTGTTCCGCTAGGTGCTATGTAGTACTGCAGTCAGCACTAACATTTTTGCTGCTGGTATCTCTGCATTTAACTAGCATTAACTAACATTAACTAGCATTCATTGTGGAGACTATTCAAGCAGACATTGCTGGTAAGGGGTGCACCAGCTCTATCTTAAAATTTTTGCATCATGATATAGTCAAGTCAAGCAGATTGCAGAAGTTTGAAATCTAGTAACTAATCTGTAGGACAAAGACACAGGAAAGCAGTTATCAAAAAAACCCTTTTTTTTCCTCCCTTTTCCTTCCAGACTAGTCAAGGTATGCAGTTTCCTTTTGTTCAGTCCATTTGTGTGTTTGAAATGCAGTTACAAGCAAGAAAAAGTTGGGTAAAATTGGGAAAAAAGTACTTAGTGGAGCTTCTTTACTTTTTTGAGTCCAGTTATCCCAGTGTAAGGATAAAACTTCATTTATCTGTACATACAGATAGTTCAATTATATAAATTAATATAGTTATATATAATTTTCTCCCTCTTATTTTTCCTAGCTTTGTAGAGCCAACAGACTTCTGAGAAAATAAGTTGTACCTTATTCTGACATCTGTTTTAGCAGAACAGCTCTTAAAACTACCAGTGTGAAGGCCAAATTCTGCCAACAGTCCTTCAGCAGCCCCATAATTGATCATGGCATTATGAAGGTTTGGGTAGAACTTGGTCTGCCAAAATTCTGTTGCTAGAGATAATATGAGAAAAAGATTTCAGTTTTTCTGTAACTCCACAAAGTAGTGGAAGATCTAGAAGTTACAAGGGAAAAAAACCCCCTGAACCACTTATTTTTGTTGGAACCGAGCACATTTGACCAGATAGCTGTCAAGAGAAAATTAACCTGGAGGGTCTGGAGGTTGCAAATTGACAGAATCCATTTTCAGAATTCTCTTTTATTTTAAAAATAGTGATGCTTTTCACATAGCAGAGGCTTTAATGATGCTTCATGCTGGCCACGTACAAGGATGCACAAGGGTTTGCCCTATAGGTCTTAACCAAATCTGTCATCCTGCCTTCCCAAGACCTCTGACCAGTGTTCAGTTCCAAAATGACGAGACCTCAGTGGTGGTGGGTTAATGGAGTTGTTAATGTGTGGGGAAAAGAGTGACAACACATCAGGAAAAAAAGTTGTTGGAAAATATTTATAGAATATACAAATACTCCTGGTGTCTAGCTTAAAATAAGAGTCTTTGCTATTGAAAAGGAAACCAAGTCCCAAACCCCAAATCCACAGAAATCAATACCCTCCAGGGTGAGCTCACCTCCAGGAAAATAATGGCAACACCTTTCTGCACTGAAAGAGAAACACACGTTTTTCTGTGCTAGTTGTAACACAAGGGCAGTGTCACATTTCCTGCAGGGAGATTTGAAAAGTAATTTTTATAGCAGCTGGGCTTTGCTTGTAAGAGTAAGAATTACATCAGTTCTGACCTTCTAGTAACAGGCTTAGGAAGAATAACATGAGCAGAGATACCAGCATGATCGCTGTCTTACATGCAGCCGTATGCCTTCACTGATTGCTGTAAAATTGCGCTGTATTTTTATCAAGGCCAGTGAGTTCAGAGTTTGGCTTATAATACTGAAGAGAAGCACTGGTTTGGTGGTTGTTTTCTATTGTTTTTAGTTGATACCCAGTTTTGATAACTTGTACAAGGCTTTAATAAGATTGTGCTTCCCAGTAGCTTGAACTAATGAAAGCAGCTGGGCTCATTTTTGGTGCTGTCACATCAAGATATGAAAGTTATTTTGTTGATGATATGAAGTTACTAATTTTGAATGAACTGATAGAATAGCTGTTATCTCTTATTCCAAATAGCATAGATAATTTCAGAAATTTATGAAAACAGATGAGCTGATAAGTATTTAAAGATAATTACTGTACATACTAAGCATCAACTTTTATTGCTATGAAATAAGTGTGTATAATATGTATATATTGAAAGACCACATGGAAATAGGTAAGAAAGAATTACAATCATGGTATAATTTTTTCACGTCACTACAAAAGCCTTCCACCATAACAAAATATTTATTTTTAAAATATTCTTTTATCTGTAGATGTTTGAAGAGACCTTGTAAACTTCCAGTATTAGCTGCAATATTTTTGCCTAAGTACCTTTTCTTTTCATCAGCATTGCTACCAGACAGAGATGCTAAACTGAAACATTTATTGCGTTGCTATTAAACCTCTGCCACACTTTGACCTTAGATGACTTTCTGTACCTTTTAACCCACTCCTATCTTACAGTCTTGTCTGGGTTGCATGGAAAATCTCCAAAAGCATGCCTAGTTTTCAAGTGTCTCATGTCTTAGTTTCCAAGTGTCTAGATGAAGCAGATGCTGTGTCTGGATGACTTCTGTGGAGCTTCTGGCAAACTTTCATTTTGTGAACTTCTCTCTCAGTGTCATCTAGCTGCTCTTTTGAACATGTAAGGAGTTATTAAAGACCATGGCCCTTTTAGAGTCTCTGCTATTGCAATGCAATAATAGTAAAAAACACAAAACATTTGATAATGGGTAGGCTCTGCTCTTTTATGTGTACAGGGAGACTACTACACAAAAGATGGATGTCTACTTTTTCAAATTAGCACGTGAATTCTGCAAGCAGAGGACCTGCTCTTGAAATCTGAGATGTTAGTCTTGATCTTCAAGCATGTTGGTGTCATGTAGCTATTGTAGAAAATCATGATAGTGAACAGACATTTCAGAAAGTGCAACGTGTATGGTTTGCCCAAGTCGAGTGCTGAGCTGGCAGCAGAGCTAAGAACATGCAGATTTTATGAGTCTTTTCTGGGCAGCTAATCCCTTGGACAACTAGCTAGACTGCCCACTTCAGGTGTTTGTGCCTCCTGAGAGAAGCAGTCTTCTATGTACTTGGAACTGGAGTTGCACTCTTCATGGGATGAGCCTCCTTGCCATTATTTAAAATGGATTATTTGATAGATTTTATTTTTTGATGTTTCTAACTCAGGCATATGCAGTTTAGTTCTTTTAGCCAATGTATTAATTTATGTTCTTCTAAGAGCTAGTTCCACAACAGCGGAGGTATAGGAGGGCAGGCTGAATCTTGTCTTCATCTCCTCTGTGTTGTGTGCTTTTGTTTTCTAGTAAGGAACTTTGATCTTTCTATCAGCTTTGCATATATTTATTTAGACATGTATTTATTTGTGCATGGGCTTAATGTCATTATGTACCTCACAAGAAAGTTCCCTGTTCTCTGCTTTCCTCTCTTGTTTTACATGGGCCTTTTTTTTTGCATACAGCTTTGCTACAGACAGACTGTAAAGATGGTAATGGAAGCGTGTGACTGGCAAAATAAGGTGGAATGAAACCCTTGTATAGACACTTCCTGTAATTTTTACGTGCATCACTCTTTTCCTTCTGATGTAGTGCTGTCTGTAATGATCTAGAGTCTTCCCTTCCTTGTGTTTTCAGCATTGTGTTAATTGTTTGTGGTGTATGGGTTTTTCAGCAGCGTGCAGTGGGAAAGGTCAGCTGTCAGAAACAGGCCTGTCCACAACTGATAAGGTGTTTGAGAGATTGGATTTGACTCATTAAGCACCTTCCCTGTAGACATGGAGTCTGCTCTGCCGCAGAAAAAAACTAAATCAGGAAGGGAAAAACCCCAGGATGAAGTTGGAGCATGCGCCACAAACACTGGCACACTCTCCCTCTCACCCCCGTGCGCAGTGCCGGAGTTTGGTATGCATCCTCCACACTCACATCCTCACACACCGTGGATGTCTGTGCTTATGCCCTGAGATTGTGTGCATTCACTCCAGTCTTTATACATGGGCAAGGCACACAGACATTTATTTTTGCTGTGTACATATGTGTACATGTAAGTCCTCACATGTGGGTGCCCTGAAGTTACATGAGGGCATTTCATTCCTGCCATCAGATGTGCACTGTAAGTTGTAAAAGGATCTTAGCTCTTCCATGTTTTACACATATGGAAGTGCAGCCGCTCCAAGCTGGTTTTGCATGTTTCTTGCTCTCTTGTCTCTGCACTAATGGCCTCCTTCCTTGCATGCTGTAACCAAGGACACACCTTCTCTTTATGTGTATATATTGTGTTTTTCAGATGCACCTTGTCTGCCTTCCTCAGAAACATGCGATGCAACTGTGCTGCCTATACTGCATCTTACATGTACACTGCCCTGGCTGCTGTTACAGACATAGCAGGAGACCAGCCTGTTTCTCATTGTGTACGCATGCTCACATTTTTGCCCCTAAATAATTACTGGTCAAATCTGCTCTGACAGCTTGTAACAGTCTCTTGCCTGTGGCTTTGTTTTGCGAAGAATTGTTCTGCCTCAGATTGGGTTTGGATATTGCTACTTCCACAAATGGTTTTAATGATGTCTCACAACGAGCATAAATGAAGGGCAGCGGTAGTGTTTGGCTGTTTGTTTTGTTATCCTGGCAGTGCTGGGATTCCACACACACACACGCTCCATCAACACAGAAGCTGTGAGGAGCTGACATGATTGCAGTCTTTGTGGTACCAGTCCCGCGTGCTGCTCTGCACTGCTCTGGTCTCTCTTCCACCTCACTTTTGCATTTCACCTTCCCTTGCATCTCTGCTTTCCCGTGGGCATGGCTTTCAATACCACTTGCTGGTATTGAAAAGGATAATTTTGTGGATCATTATTGTGTTATTACAGTGATTAGCAGTAACTATTTTTCTACTCCCACTTTGCTCTGGAAGGATGCCCAAGGGGCTCCCTGCTCAGCAGCAAGCGCGACACTTGCTGGAAGGCTGCTGCCAGCACAGGCCCACAGGCACACAGCGGCGCATGTGCTCACCTCTGGCAATGCTGCTTCTCTCCCTACTACCCCTCCTTGCAAGCTTCCAGCGGTTCCCTAAAATACTGCCATTTAATGGAAGCAGGAATTTCTCCTCCTTTTGGGCTCCTTACACTCTCTTTCATTCTGAATGCATTTTTCAACTTTCTCTCAGTGTTGGTGCAAATCATTCTTGTTTATTCCTGCATCAGTCTTGGAAGACTCCCACCGACAGTCCCCTTTTTTTTTTCCCCAAGCAGAGGTAATCATTCCACACATGTAGGGAAGACTGTGATAGCTACCTAATATTCTTCTCCCTATTTACTAAGGTTAGAATATTTTAGGAAAGATCTTGTCTTCAGCATGGTAAGGAACAAAAATGCCACAAGTACACCTTGTTTCAATAGCTGAATGTTAGTGCTCTTAAATCTGCATCCAGTAATAAACAGGTCTAAATACTTAGCATTCAGATTAGTATTTGGTGTTTGACTTCTGATTTTTAATAGGCTAGAAGAGTAAGGGTAGTTTGAAACTGGTAGTTGCAAGTCAAGTATAGATTGCTGTTAAAGAAGAGTAAATCTCTCTTAGGGGCGAATATAAAGTTGCTCATTGCTTTGAGGTGTTTTTCTTTCCTTTTTTTTTTTTTTAAAGCACTGCCTGTATGAAACAGCAGCATTTTCATCAAAAATAAGATAAAAAAGAGAGAAAGCTAGTGAATTAAGAGCTTACCTGTATGCTTGCACACTCCTACCCTGCTGTGCTGTCACATGCTCGGCTTAGAGGGACCGATGGGCTGGGTACCAACCCAGCAGTAGAGATGTCTCTATGAGAGCAGGGCTGGTGAATATATTAGATTTTGAATTTTATGTTCATGGTGCTGTGATATTCTCTCTTGTCAGTTTGCACTTTGCTGAATGTTCATTCTGTAAGGAAACATTTCTACTGGGTGATGTGTTCAGAGACTGGCATCCTTATGTTTTAGAATGATGTACCAGGAAAATAAGAAAACTAAGAAATGCAGAGTGAAATAAAAGCATAAGAAAAAAATACAGTAGAATTATACACACAATTGTCTTCATGCATGTTTAGCCATGAGGAATATACAGGTCTTAAGCCCAGCTCATCATACTATCTTTTGACAAAATTGGTAGCTTTTTCTGTACCTTCTGGAGCTGGGAATAAAAGTAGAAAAGTTGTTCAGAAAAATGAAAAGAAAGAGTGTGCTTTGTCCAACTTCAACAAATTGTGAATTGATATGACTATATCAAATTCTTTCAGGTAAATTATTTTTAAAATTGATTTATTCAGCTTCTTTCATTTCAAAATAAACGTTTCATGCTTTTTATTTTAAAATGGAGCTCTAGTTTTTTTTAAAAATGCATTTTTAAGGAAATATAATCCAAAATTGTTAAATTTCATTTTGGATTAAGGAAGACATTGTTACAGGATTGGTTTTTTAGTCCCTTTGGCCAGTTGATCAGGATGTAAATAACAAGCACAGCTCTAAGTACATAGTGAAAAAGTCTCAGCAATACCTGGAGTTTATTGCTTCTTTGGCAGAGAATGCAACATCATGCACTGATACCAGTACAGTTGTTTGTATTTAGCAAACAATGGAAAATAAGTGGAGAAGGAGATGCCCCCTTCACTGTACACTGCATATACACTGGATTGGCATGTGGATTCTCCTCACAAATATGATTTGCAGAGAAGTTTTATTAAACTCATAGCACATTCTTTTTGTAGGTCTCAAGGACTTAACCTATATTTTTATCTTTGTAGTACAGATGGAAACAACTGAGGTTAATTAAGTGCCTCAGGTTACACAGTAAATCAGTGGCAAAGTTGAAGATAAAATGCTTGTGTTCTGACTTCCACACCTCCAGTTTGTCATTTAGATCAATTTTGGTGAGCAATTTAAAAAATGATGTTACCAACCATATGATATAATATTTTGTAGACATATGTCATCTTACTCATCTTCATTATTGTAATACTAATACTTTTGTCATCAAAACATTTTTTGCAAAGAAGTCTTTATGACTGCATTTTTCAGCTATTTTGTGTGGTGTTGGTGCAAATCCTCCACACTTCTGCTTTCTGTTTTCCTTCAGAAAAAGACAGAAAATGTCATTTAGAGAGTCAGTAGGGAACCTGTGGATCATATTACTGACAAATCTAGGTTTAAATAATCTCTGTATTAAATATGTTAACTAGGTAGGAGATTTTGTGTGATATATCTGATTTATTTTTTCTCCTCTCAGAAGAGATTGTGTTAAAGGACAGCAATATACTGTTGAGTGAAGAGATTTCCAGTGTTGGGAAGAAAAATATCTTTCATTTGTGTTAATATTTATTTGCTTAGGTGTTATGAACTTCAACTGTATATTTAATAGGTGTATACTCTAGAAATTTAGGGCAGTCATGCTTTTAACAGACTACCAGCTCTATCACTGGTGTGTGAAAGTGATATATGGAAAATACTTTATATATTTAGTACATCAACTATTATGAGGATCAGGAGCCTTAGTGGAAATTTCTCCTTTCTTTGGGTTAAAGATCCAGGTACTTTCATTCTTCTTCCTTCCCTTTGCTCTCAGTCTTTGCTGTGCAGTGGTCCAAATTCACCAGGTGAATGCAGTTGCTCTTCAGGGCTGATTGTGGGCTTCTGAGGCATGGTTTGCAGCCCTAGGGTTGGAGCCTCTTCTGTGCTGGAGCCAGCCCAAGGAGCATCGTTCAAGGATGCAGACAAATGCAAACAGAGGTGGAACCTGCAGCACCAGAGCTCTTGTGCAGTATCTTTAGAGAAAGCAGTTCTTCCTGTTTTCATTAAGAGCTTTGCTGTACAAGTAAATAATAGATTAGTTAGGTTTGACAAAAAAAACCTGAACACTTGTTGTATTGCCAAGTCTCCTTGATCTCTTCTGGGCTTAAATTTGAGGCCCTTTTAACAAGCATTCTCCTTTAGACTCCAAGAATAATGTGTAAAGAAGCAGATAACGGAGGAGAGGGCGTGATTCATGCTAGGCACTTGACATTCTGTGGTGTAATATTAATATTCTCTTTGCTCTTACTGGTGAAGTGAAAGAGCTTTTTGTGTAAGATCAGAGCAGCTACACTATGTGCAAAATTTGAGTTTGGCACTGAAATAGCACTGACTGTTGAGTGCATGTCACCTTTGCTGTGGGCTGCTGGGCTAACGTTACTCTTTGTATCTTGTAAACATGATGAGAGATGTTGTCTTCTATTAATTCTTAATTAGTGTTTCTGATACTGTTATGCTAATTCTTCTCTGCTTCCACGTTACAAATTATACAGATATGTGAAGTGAGAATTAGGGGCCTGAAAAAACAATAAATGACCCTGTTTCAGAAAAATGTAACATTATCCACAATGGTTTAAAGTTAGTAAGCGTTTGGGAGACCACATTTTTTACTGTGGGACTCCAGCTGAGTACTTAATTGTCTCCATTATAACACTGTTCTATGAATTTACAAACAAATTTTTTTCCAACAGCAAAAATTCTTTTTCTTTTGAAAATTTATTTCCATAATTTCCTTGAAGTTTGAACTAATTTTTTTTAGGTTTTTTCAATGCAATAATTTCAGTAATCTCATTATGACATTAGGATAACTGAAATGTTCTTTACAGTTTGTGAAGTATAAGTGATGGATATGGCTTTCAAAGCTTCCACATATTAGTATCATTGTTGGCGATGGTCGGAAGATGCTTCGTGCACTGAGGAATGCTTTGTGCACTATTTCTAATGTATTTGAATAACCAGATCAGTTCTATAAGACTGTCAAAACCAATATTTGATTTTTGCTATTGAGAGCACAACAATATGTTTGTGAGGTAGAAAGCATGGGATCTGATGAGTGAGTTTGAGTGGTGTCACTGATTCAATCAGGTGGTGTAAAGAATTAGACAAGGAAAAAACCCAACTATTTGGGTGTATTATTTTTCCTGTCCAAAGGCTAGAGAGGAGAAATGCAGCAAGAGGATTTGGACAGCTTAATGGAGAATGCAGTAATCTGTTTAGCTATTACTGGAGTCTGTCACCATGTCTCTAAATAACAGCCTGATTTTTACTAAACTACGCAGCTTTGTTTTAAGAACTTGAATGTGGTTGAGTTGCTTTGACTGCATCTGCTTTCATTAAGGTTTCAGCATTCAGCCACTGGACAACTGTTTCAGAGAGTGATGAAAATTGTTCACCTTTTTTTGTCCTTCAAAGATGCTGGCAGACTTATTTTCTGTGACAATTGATATACAGTTTCTCCTCCTCAAAATTTTGAGGGAGTATCAGATACATGTGACAGTGACTCAAAACATAAATTGTACATTGTTCTGTAATGTTGTTGAGGATGATAATTATTATAAATGACTCCCAGGACAACTCTTCTGTCCAGAACAAAATTAGCTCCTAGTAGAGTTCACGGGGTTTGCCCAGAGTGGAGTTCTGCCCCATCCTTTTGAAATGATGCCTTCATCTCTTGTGGTTCATTGTCTAGAACAGCTTCTAAGGCTATTTCCCCCCCAACTCACATGTTTCATATGTAGAATTTATTGTTTCCAGACTTTCTTATGAATTGGGTCAAAAAAATTTCCTGCAGCTTGGTTAGAATTTAAAAACTTTGGATCTATTGTTTATGGTGTGGAATTAGTGTAGAAAGGACAGAAAGATATACACACTGAACAAAGATGTTTAGTCAGGTCCATACTCCAGTTGCCAAGCTGGAATAGCTGTTAATTTCAGCAGTACAGTTAATTTCTTCCAAGAAACACCCAGTTCAGTTGCTTGCTAGGATCATGATGTTAGTCAGTCATCCCATCAGAAATAAATTAGTTTCCTTGTGTTAAATGTCATGCTACTGAAAACACAGCTGATGCCCTAATGCAGTAAGTTTGGAGCCGCACTAAGTTCCCACCTCTCCTGTAATACTCTACTGATCCCATGAGCATGGCGTCAAGTGAGGAGAGTCCCTCATTCAAGGAGTAGGACTAGTTCCAACAGTGAGAACGTCCGGCTTTTTTTATTTTGGCTATGTGCAAGTAGATCTTTTACATGGCTGTATTTTATAACACTGCTATAGCTTTTAATGCACTAAATTATCCACAATACCTTTTGAGTATATTAATAGTTTTTCATAGATGTTCTGGATTTATGATGAGATTGATGGTTTTTGGTTGTTTTTGTTTCCTTCTGCCATGGTCAGTGGTAGTCCTCTATTTTGATAACAGTTCTGTGGTTAGTGGCCAACTTTGGAATCAGTTTTTTCTTAAGACAAGTTGAACAGCTGTAGGATTTTTCAAAGTTAGAGACCCGTTAGATGATAGGGAGAAAAGATTCCTGTAAATGCAACTTTCCTTGTTGAGCTCTGTTTGGCAAAGGTCAAAGGAGTACCCAGCTGTTCTGGTGCCTCCATCACTAATGCACACTGCTTTGGCAGAAGCCTGATGCGTGGCAGTGTTAGACCATTCCTAGATTATCAGACAGCCCCAACTTTTCTGTGCAAAGCACAGGAAACCACTCAGGTAAAGTAAATCTCACTGAACAATGGAGTGTTTATTAATTTTGAGGCAGTGCAGAGAATTTACTTTTTTCACTAGCAGAAGACATGCTCTGATACTGACTGTAAACCAAACCCCAGTAAGATAGGAAGTGCCTCAGAGAATACCTGTAATGCAGTGGGTTTTCACATAAAGTGAGAAGGTGAGCAGCTGACTCTTGGTTTAAGAGGGCTGCTTGAAATTTTTTCAGGAGACTTCAGGAAAGTCACTGCCCATTTTATATTTTTATAAGTATTTCTTAATTATGTTTGAGGCCAAAAATTCTGTTCCATGAGATGCTGCTTTTGTTGAGTAGTAAACTTCATGCCCCTGAGCAGAATCAGTGCTTCTAGGTTTTGCTGCTTTCAGCATCACAGTCGTGAAGTATTTATTTTCAGCTATCAACCACAACTTTGGAGACTGCTTCGCTCAACACCTTAGCTGTGGTGACTTCCTTGCAGGACTGGAGAAAAATAGGAGGTTGGTTTCCTTCCACAAATGAGAACCTCTGGAATGAGGCCAGGATGGGGAGATAGGAGCTTCTGAACTCAAATGCTTTCTCTACTATTGGTTTTCTGGGTGGCCATGAATAAATCCATTAAAATATTGGTGTGTTGGTTTCCTCAGACACAAATCAAAAATGTCAGGGTTTTCTACCTCCTAGTGATGTTGTGAATTTTGAATATTTGAGTCCTCCTTTGTAGAAAGAGCTCTGACAGGAACACATAGCAACAGCATTGCACATAAAAACTGAAGCTAAAATTACCATCTGGCTTTCCTGAACAAGCAGTATAGCTATACAGTATATGGAAAGATCCCCAGACTTTACCTCTCCTGGGAACTGAGACACGGCAAGCTCTGGGGTTTCTGCAGGGGCAAGAAGAGACAGGAACTTGGCTTAGGTACTTGTTTGCTGTGCTTTTATTTCTGTTCTTGATACCAACCTGCAACGTGTATTGATAGTGGTTTTGGGACTTGCAAAAGTGGGTTTGCAGTGGGGTGGTGATAGTAACTGCTTAGGGTGCTGGTGTGTCTGCTAGCGATGGGTCAGAAAATGGTAATGTTTTCCCACTTAAAGTGGTGGGTAACTCCATTCATTCAAGGAAAAGGTCTGTGTTGGTCAGTCTGAAGATTCTGGGGTTTGCTTCTATTCTGCTGATCTCTGTGAGACTTGAATATGTCAAGGATTTAAGTCTGAATGTGGAATTCTGTGCAAGTCTTGAATGTTTGAAAATCCCAGCTACTGCAGAGAATTTAGTTATGTGAAAGAGTTTGGAATCAAATAATGGGTTTAGATTAATGCTAACAAGTGAAATGGAAGATTTAATTGTTTACATGTGCTAACCTGCTTTCCAATTCTGATTTTTTGTAAATCTGTTTAGTATTAACTGAGTTAAAAAGAAATCCTGCAAATCTTTTATAAATCAATAGTTTTCAACTGTATCCTAAATGGCATTTTAAGTAAATGTTATTTTATGCAGTTATATTGTCATGCTTGAACAACTAGATCATCAGTTTGAGTAAACACCACCTACTGTATACATGGTTTCACATTACCGAAAAATCAAGGTTTGATCTATTGCTTTATATGATGTAAACCAAGGATTCCTGTTTACTTTGAGTTGGGCCTTAAGTTTAGCTGTTCTAGGTTAGCTGTGTTGCTGTGCAGAAGCCCTTAGGTATACTACCAGTGTTCAAGGAATATAGAAGTCATAGATATCACAGTGTAATTTGTGGAACCTTCAAAAATGTACAGCACAAGGGTAATGAGCTAACAAATACCAAGTGGTTCATGGCTTTCTGGTTTTCCAGGTATCACCAGACTATGCCTGCAGAAATACTGTGAAGCCTGCAGTATATTGAGGGGTTTTTAGTTCTCCTTCACTGTGGAGGGAACCTATATGCCTTTTCCCCCTCCATGCTCTCTCATAGTTCTAACATGATTTTTGATCTTGTATGTCAGAGCATCCTAACAGTTTGGACAGTAAGGAGAAGCTGTTCTTGGTAAAAAGCCTTTCATGTCCCCTAACATGGGCTGCTGCACAGTAGCTTGGAGAAATAGAGAGACAAGCACTTTAGTGCACTGATTAGGCTTTGGCTGCTGATGCCTTTCATGAGACTGGTAAACCAGTCATCCACATGGCTGCTGGCACTCTGCCAAGGAGTCGGTGATTTGGAGAATACAGTTTTGGAGAGAGTGTATTGACCTTGGGAGTTACGCTGATGAGACATGCGGTGGACAGACATGAATTTGGATTGTGCAGCGCAGTGAACTCCAGAGATTTTAGTGTGCAGATTTGAATGTCTACACAGAGCAGCCACAGGAGGAAGAAACAATTCCCATAACAACATATAAAGGAGAAATAGGTGACATTGTCCCAAGATCAGGAAGGATACAAAGATGGATAAGGTCCAGAATCCCTTTTGTGTTAAGGGTCAGCAGCAGATGACTGGAGGGAACTGGCAGAGGTGGGTTGATAGTAACTTATTTTAAAACTAGTGGTACAAGTAAGAGGAATATCTCTTTGAATTTGTTCTACTCTGTTTTGATGAGTCTACAGTGGTCACTCTAAATTACTGTTAGATTTCTAATATACCTTTTGCCTTCTCCTTTTTATGGAGTAGATCAGTGAGTCTTCATGTCAGTAGTTGATAAAGTGTAAATGAGTCCTATTAATATTTCTTGTACTGAGCGAACAACCAACCCAACATGCCTTCCTTCCCAGACTACAAATGTGTTTTCATTATTTTGCACATCTACAGCTATATGGAAAAGGCTCAGTCATAATGATTGCGTTTGACACCTGCCCTCAAACACTGGCTGATGGGAATTTCCCACAGGCACTTGGAGTGTGTGTCTAACTTGATTGTAACACATTCTCTTCTGGTGGATCAGGAGTGGCTAGGCAGGAGAAATACCAAAGTGGGAGAGGGTTGTTAAGTGCTTGGCTCTAACTTTCACAACTGCATCAATAGCAGCCCTCTGTCCTTGGGCTGGTTTAACACTGACACAAACATTCAACACTTCTTGGTCGTAGTTAAATGTATTCAGAATAGAATCACAGAACCAAATAATTTGGAAGGGACCTCCATAGACTAGTCCAACCACTTAGCTCAGAGAAGGTCCACTTAGAGGAGACAGCTCAGGACAGTGACTAATCAAGTTTTTTAATATTTATATGGATGGAGATTTTGCAATTTTTCTGGGCCCTTTCTAGTGTTTGGGAATCCCCAAGGCAAAACATTCTTTTGTATAGAATGAGAATTTTTTGTGTTCAGCTGTGTTTGTTGCCTCTCATCCTTCTTCAGACCTCTGAGAAGAATTTGTTCCTGTCTTCTCTATACTCTCCTATTAAGTCATTGCAGAGAGCAGTAAGATTTTCCTTGAGTTGTCTCTCCTTGAAGCAGAACAAACTCAATTCTCTCAGCCTGTCCATATACCTCCCCTGCCTTGGCACCTTGAGCATGGTGGTAGCTCTTTGCTGGACTCACTCCAGTATGCTAAAGCCATTTTTATACGAGGGGGCTCAATATGGAGCTCACTCCTGATGTGATCTCAAAAGTGTCCATTGGGGACAGAATGACTTCACTTGGCCTTCTGGCTGCATTCTTGCTAGTACAGCCAAGTCTTCAGCTGGCCTTTGCTGAAAGGGCAAGCACTGCTGACTTGTGCACAGCTTGTCTGCTGGGCCCCTCAGGTCTTCTTCTGAAAAGCTGCTTTTGAGCCACTTGGCTCCCAATGTGCACTGCTACTTGGAGTAATTTGGTTCCCTGTTTGTTTGCAGGAGTGTACAGACACATGGTTCGCTTACCTAAGTACAAATACATATTATTACTGCAGAAGTCTCATCTTAGAGCACACCTATCACTTGATGATGATATATATACAAGTTGTAACACTGTGCTGTTTTGTCACCATTGTTTTATGCTGGGAGGGCACAGATTTTTACCATTTTCCAAGAACAGCTATGACAAGTATTTTCCCTTCAGTCTTGTATTAAGCTTACTTGAATGAGACAAAATGAAGCAAAAAGTACTATTAATGCCAATGGAGACAGCACCAGTATTTGCCTTATGCAGTGACTTGTAACCAATGATAGCTTGACTGCTTCTTACCTTGTACTGCTCAGACTGTTTCACAGTTGGGAGTCAGGCAGGTGCTGCGTATTCAAATGCTGCCATCAGTTGCTAGAAATTTGTTGAATGGCTTTCCTTACTGTACATAGGACAATTTTTTTTTTCCTAATGAGAAAATATTTTATGTCATGTGCTGTGAATAATTCCTCCATGTTTATTTTTGCTGAATGAAGAAGATGTGCTTGTCAAGTACAGATTTCCTGGATAAGGTGATCAGACAAGCAAAGTTCTCAGATATGTTTACCAGCAACATTACTTACATCTGTGGACAAAATGTTTTATGTGGACTTGCCTCATGCTCTCAGAGAAGGAATCTGTAGGACACTTCATGTGTCTCTCTTGCCTGCTTGGTCTCTCATTCAGTTGAAAGAAAGGGGCAACTCTGTCAGGATTATATTCTGATGTCTCTCTTAAGTTGCCTTTCAGGTGGGTTAAGATAAGTTCAGATGGCATTAGTGCTGAATATAAATTCTGAGCTTTAGGAAATGTTAGTGTTTTTTTAAATGGCACATATATTGCGGTCATGTTGTAAATAGTAAAGCTTTCCATTATTCTCCCCGAAAAGATGGGAAATGCCTTATAGCAGTCCTTAAATGTGTTTTGCCTAGACTACACTGCATACTGTTGAATGGTTCCTGTGGTGACAGTGCTGCAATAAAACTGAAAACACAGCACTGAAGTTTGTCAGTACCAAGGACCCTGCAGTTATTTCTCTTGATAGCCATATTACAAAAGGAGCTGTACAGTCATTAGCATGCCATGATCTATAGCTGTACAGTAAACAGTGCTGTGGGATTGCCTAGAAATTTCATGACAACCATAAATCTCTTCTCGGCTGACGGCTGAATTGGTTTTTTTTCTTCCTTTCTAGCGCGAGATGAGAATATGGCCACTTTCCGTGGTTCTGAATACCTTTGCTATGACCTGTCGCAAAATCCCATCCAGAGCAGCAGCGATGAGATCACCCTCTCCTTCAAGACATGGCAACGCAACGGGCTCATCCTGCACACTGGCAAGTCAGCTGATTATGTCAACCTGGCCCTGAAGGATGGTGCGGTCTCGTTGGTCATTAACCTGGGGTCTGGGGCCTTCGAGGCCATTGTGGAGCCGGTCAATGGCAAGTTCAATGACAACGCGTGGCATGATGTTAAGGTGACACGCAACCTGCGGCAGGTAATGGTGAAGGGGAGAAAATGCTTGGGAGAATTTTGTTTTGTTTTACTGGGACGGGCAGATGGGAGAGAGTATTGGAGAAATGGGGAAATTTAGTTGAATTGCTAGAGTTTCTCCACCTGTTCTGGATTGGGTACCTAGAGGACAGTGAAAAAAGCATTAGTTGATCGGAACTTATCCCTGCTGCAATATCTTCATTTCCACTTTATTAATTTTCTGGGGTTTTTTTTTCAGATTGATTTAATAATAAAAACTTGTGGCATAACTTTACTTTCATCTCCCTTTTGCTTTTTTCTTTTTCCGTTCTCTCATTTTTATTTTATTATTTCCTTAATTATGATTCAATCTTATCAGTAATATTCTTGTTGTATTTAATTACTGTGGGAAGAGAGCCTTTTTCCAACAGCCAACGCTCTACACCTCTCTCGTTTTTCTTTCAGTTTCGTTAATTGGTTTAACCGTTGCCATGATGTCACAATTCTAATTCTGGAAGTCTTTTGTTTTTCTTTTCCTTTTTCTTTCGTGTATGCATGTGAGTGTGCAGGTGTGCAGCCTGATGGGTATGTGTGTAATTATTTTAACTTTATAGCTTTGGAATTAATTGGCTGGAGTCTCTTTGAGTCTTCTTGATTCTCTGATCTTCTTTTCTTCTTTTTGATTTCCCCCCCCTTCTTTCTATAATGAGATATTACTTTATTTCTTGTGTCTCTACCTATGAGACTCTTCTGTTGGCTGTGAGGACTGGAAAAGTGGAAGAATCAAAAAAGCTCAAGCAAACCCAGCTCAATCCAGCATCCTACAGTTCCACTTTGGAAAAGCTTTTCTGATTTTGCCACTGTAGTTTTGCACATCTCCATACTGCTTTTCCAAGCAGACAACTGTATCAGGTGATGTATTTGGTAGCAGGCTAGTCTCAAGATTCTGAAGCCTTTCTTGTGAAAAATAAATTCATACATAAATAGATAAGATAAAATTAAATATCCATGCTCTGAAAACTGGTAAATGTATCAAGTTGCTAAGGCCCATCCGCTGCATGATAAATGAGGTTTACATTGTGAATAGGAGCTATTTGGTGTCTTACTTATTGGTAGAGGCAGCAGAAATCGCTTTTAAACTTTTAAAATCAAGTTGTGAATAAAATACAACCTGTTTATTTTCTCATTAATGTGAATATTAGCACAGCCCTTAATGGCTTTGTATAAGTTTATATGATGTAATTTGCTGTGAAAACAGCTTTTGTGGCAATGTTTTACAGTAGCTGAGATCAAATGTGGCTGTGTACATATGATAATCAGTGCCAGGTATCAGTCTCTACTAGTAGATGTCAGTGGATAATTTATCTGTTATGGGGATTTCATACCTTTCTTTTCAGTATTTGGGTTTTAGAGCTGAAGATTTTTATTTGTCTTTCCCATGTAAATCTCAGTGTTTGTACATGCTCAGGATATCTGGGTCTTTGATGAAAAATCTGTCATCCAGCTTTGATGAGACTACAGGATTCTTACCTATGAAGAAATGAATCTGTTTTCAAAATTTTATATGCAGGTGCAAATTTAATTTCTTATGCAGTGGATTGGTCTTAATGATCCTGTTTTGTTCAAACTTTCCAGTCAGTACAGTAGAGGGAGATGCATGAGCTGGTCTACGTTTGTCAGTCTGGAAGGGTCAGAATATATCTCTTTGTTTGATTTGGACTTTTTTTTAGGTAGTTCCAGAACAGCTGATCTCTGAATATCTGAGTAGAGCTTACTGGCCATTTTAGTTAATCATAGTTTTAATTTTTGTTGGAAATCAATTTCAATGGGAAAATATGTCCGAAGCAAAATGAATCCTTGCTTCATGCCAGGATTGGTTTGGATCTTAAAGAAGTAGAAAGTGAAGTGCCACAGACAAAACTGTGGATGGGAAGATGTAACATTCTTTTCTTAATCTTTTAGTTAGTGACTTTTTTAACTGGTCCATGGAAATGGACCAGCACAATGGAAATATGTCTATGCCTTTTCATCTTTGATTAGACCAGGGCAGTACTTCAGTGATTATTAGAAAGCAGGTGAGTCCCTTGCCAATTTAGCAGGACCTCAAACTTTTAATCCTCCTGATCAATTCACTATGGATGTTTTTAAGTGATCCTGAATTCTTAGAGTCCACTTGACTGGGCAAGAGTGAGGATGTTTGAATGAGATGGTTGTGCTCTTTCCAAAGAAAGGGCAATATTAAAATCAAACTAAAAATAATTACTAGAGGTGCCTTGGGGTCCAGTTCTATAAACAAACATGACAGGATACAGTTAAACCAATAATCATCAGTAAGGCTGGACTTCTGTTTTTTTTATATTCTTTTCCCTGGATACTTCCATTTTAACTTCTGGTCTATCTCAAAATAAAGACACTGACGCAGAACCTAAAACAGCCCAGAAACTGGAATTGATGAGGCCTGGGGGTGAAGCAGTCCTGCTAGTCCTGAACGTTGTTGTCCAATATAATTTTGGATAACCTGGATAATTTTGTATGTACAAGATTATCTACTCTTTGTCTTTCCTGACATAAGTTCACCTTTAATGTTGGAGCATAATAGAGTTCACTTGGAAGTCTTGTTTCCAGCTGTGCTCATGTTTCCTGAAAAAACCCTCCAAAACCAAACTAAAAACCTCACCAAAACATGTAGCCTCTGAATGCTGAGGCTGTGTAAGAAAATCAGTAGCCTCCTTGTAATTAGTTGAAAATATTGCACTGGAGATAGATATATTCTTCTCTAAAATTAAATTTAAAACCACTAATTTAGAAATTCTAAGAATATGGTCTAAAGCTGAAGCAATTCCAGCTAAATGGACTATCAGTAGCTTCAGGATGCTATCTAGTCTTTTCCTCTGCTTTTTGGGGGGCTGAAAGAAAGGGGGGAGGATTTGCATAATTTTTGGCTGTTTCGAGAATTAGAGTAGAACTTTAAATAGTTGGACTTTTGCCCAGTGCTTTCTGGAATTGTTAAATGTTTTGTAGCTAAGCTAGGAGAGGACTAAGTGCTGCTTTTTTTTTTTTTTTTAGATCAAATGACTATCACTGTGGTTAATCTCCTTAGAGACAAACCAAGTGAATCCACAGATTCCCTTGAGTAGTGATTGTTAATGTCAAAGCAAATCTCCTTGTTTATTTATCTTATTATTTCAGTTAAAACTAAGCCCTCTTTCTGCCTTGTGAGAAACCTTTACTTAGAAATAGGATCATGGCTGTATTTTACTGGGACTTTCAGAGCATGTTTGGGCCAGTGTTGTCTGGTGGGAGGAGGAGGAGGAGCAGAGTACACTGAAAAGTCGGACTTCCAATGTCTGTATTCAGGTCTGCTGCTGACACTCTGTCTCATTTTTAGCATGCTCTTTCCCCTGTCACATACTCCAACTCCCTTGTTTATGAAAATGAATTTATTAACACAGTATTTCACTGTGAGTGAGACTTCCTTGATGAAGAATGGAAGATTTTGTGCTCATTATACCCAAGTACAATTATTATTTTATTCCCAAAGGCAAATAACCTTGGAACTTTATGCTCAATGCCACAAAGTCTTCACAAACTTACTTCCTTAGTCCACGAGGCAGCATAGAACCTGCTTCGGTAATTTAGGATAGTTCTTGTTAACTTCAGTCACAGTGGAACAAGGACTAGGACCCTACAGATACTGCTCTTCTCTATTGACACTGGGTCTAGTTACAATGCAAAATCTGCTATGAAGATCTTGAGTTCCTCAGCTGCTAAAAAGAAAACAAGAAACAATGTTTACGTTCAAACAGTTGGTATCTGCGTCCCTTGGGAGGGGTTAACGAAGCATCTGTGAAGTTCTGCTGAAACCAACTGACTGGTAAATTCTCCCAGCTCCTCTGTAATATAGGTGCAGTGTAACAGGAGAGATGCCAAATCTTGTTGATCTTCTGTCTCCAATCTTGACACAAGTGACACAATTCATTCTACACAATTCCTTAACACATTTCTTCCTACAGTAGGAGAGGTTCAATTCCTATACTCTTGGATGACAGAAGTGAACTACAGGCGAACAGTCAAGTGCAGGCTTTGTTTTGTGCTCCTCCTGAAAGTCACAAACTCAGCTGCTGTAAAGAAACCTGCAGATTGGGAAACTTGGAAGGAAAACTCAGTCTTGGATTCATCTTCATCTGTATCCTCCAGCCAAAGGAAATGCCTGCTTATGATACTCTGCAACACTTGAGGGTAGTGAGGCTTGGAAGAGGAGTGGGATTGTAGGTGGGTGGTGGTGGGGGAAAGAAGAGAGTCACAGTTGGGTTTGTGTTGAAGGGGCAAACTATGTACTGTGTGTGTACATCTCTGAGAGTGAGGTTCTTGTTTGAGGGAAGAACCTTGATGGTCATTTGAAGAGTAAGTATTGCACTATTTTAACTTTGCTTCAGATCTGGATAATGTGTATGAGGGTTGAAGTTAATAAATAATGCCAAGGTGGGAAGATTAGGCAGCCCTCTCTTTACAGTCTAGATGGCATGGTTCCCCACAGAGTCCTGGTCATATTGTCCTCTTTCTCACTTTGTGTGTCTCAGGTGCCCCATGCCTTTTTTTGAAAAACTAACACTAGACCATTCATGCAATGTGTCATTTTTACTAACCAACTAATGTACTAACACCCTAACGACTCATCTTTGCTTTTAGTTATTTTAATTAACAATCGTTCTGTTCACGATTTTTTAATTTCCTTTCTTCCCCCTTTTCCGCAAAGCACTCAGGCATTGGACACGCTATGGTAAACAAACTACATTGTCTGGTAGATATCATTCTTATTGTCTCTTTTTTTGGGTTTGCCGTGTGTTACCTGCCTTTTCCTCCCCCTACCCACTCTTTTTCTCCCCCCTCCTTTATACTTACTGCTTCCTTTAGTTTTATTTTAATTTAATTTAAACCACTTTTCCCCTCCTACTACTTTTTTTTTTCCCCCTTTCTTCTTTTTGTATAGAAAAATGAGCATCAAAAGCAACTAACACAACTCTTCTGGAAATGGGGTTTGGACATTTCTTTCATTGTCTTCCTCACCTCTGTCTTTAGTTCTTTTTCTTTCCAGTGATAAATTATTGGGATTTTTGTCCCTTACTTTTAACTTTCTCTTTTTACTTTTCTGTTAATTTTGGTTTTTTTTTCTCCTTTTGGTCTATTTTTTTTTAACTCTGAATGTTTCTAGATCAGAACCATTGCAGGGCCTCTAGTCCATGGTGGTGAAGGCTCTCTTTTTCTCTTTTTTGTTTTGGCAATGGCTATTACAGGCAAACTGGCCAGAATTTTCCTCTTTCTCCTGTTTTTCCCCCACTTTCCTCCCTCTGCTTTCTCTCCTCCTCCTCCCTCTTGCTCTCTCTCTCACTTTCTCGCTCTCTCTCTCTCTCTGACCTTTACTTGCGTGGCCAACAGGAGCTCAGCCGATTGTTTGTTTCCGTACACACTCTGCATGGCATGTCCACATCTGGTGACTCGCCCTTCTCCTCCTGGCCTCGATCTATTTTCCTCCGTCTTCCTTTGAAACCACTAACAACATCTAAGCAAAATACATCAAATTCACTTGCTTCTCTCCCTCCCTCTCCTTCTGTCACCCTTCACCCTCCATGTGTTTGTTGTTAGAGATTTTG
Source organism: Sakesphorus luctuosus (assembly GCA_013396695.1). Classification (NCBI taxonomy): domain Eukaryota; kingdom Metazoa; phylum Chordata; class Aves; order Passeriformes; family Thamnophilidae; genus Sakesphorus; species Sakesphorus luctuosus. The sequence continues at coordinate 639,137 of VWZD01010533.1, forward strand.
GGAACATTTCTGTTTTGTTTTGTGTTTTTTTTTCATTTTTATGGATTTTGTTTGGTATTTTTATTTTTGGTTGCATGCAAGTATGAAGTGGTTCTCTCCCTCTCCTTCTCCCTCCCTCTCTTTTCACATTTTTCCCATCATTTTTCTGGGCCTCAGATATATTGGCATGATATGTCAAAGTACAATGTGTGCACGCTTTGTCTTCTTTCTTTTTCTTTCTCATCTCTGCTTCTATCACACTTGTTGGTGTATGGTTGGTTTATTTAGATTTATTTTCATTGGGTTTATTTTCTGCTTATATTTAGGTTATGAGTTAGTTTATAATTTTTTCTCTTTTTTTTTTTTGGTGGTGGGTGTGTGTCTCCCTAGGTACATGGCATGCACATCCATAATGTACTGAAAGTGAGATCCCTTTCCTCCCATCCCTGAATGCATGATTGTCAGTGTGCTGTGAGCAAAAGAAACATTAAAAATAAAAAATACCAACCTCGTCTTCATTAGTGTTTTTTTTTTTACTAACAACCATAACTAACTGTAATCATTAAAATAAATTCTAATTAATCATAAAATCAGCTAATATGAGAAATCTCTTTCAAGGACAGTTCCATTTTCTGGCCTGAATAGATGGAAAGCGTCTGGATGGGCAGGCTGCTGGGTAAGCCTGAGAGTGCTGATGCACTAGAAAAGGGAGAAGCAGATTCTGAAGCCTTTCTGTTGTGGGAAAATCAGACCAGAAAATAGAGCTTGACTGAATTAAGAAATATATATATATACCAAATCTCCACAAAATCCTTAATAAAACTGACATAAAATTGTAGGGGAGGTAAGTTGTTCTGTTCAGGATTGTAAGGTCATTGCTGGGATTTTCTTTGTCCATTGTGTCCCTCAAACAGGTGACAATCTCTGTGGATGGCATCCTTACCACCACGGGCTACACGCAGGAGGACTACACCATGCTGGGCTCAGATGACTTCTTTTATGTGGGTGGGAGCCCCAGCACTGCTGATTTACCTGGCTCTCCAGTAAGCAACAACTTCATGGGCTGCCTCAAAGAGGTAACAATTTCAAATTAATTCTTGTTTCTGTGCTTTTGGTTTCCTAAAGTCATCACTTTATTATGCCTTACATGTTCAATGTCTTTACCTGACACAGAATTTTATACTGATACTGCAACAGCTCTGTGAGGATAAACTTGTCATTTGGCTGGGCAGAAGACTGGAAAACTCATGAGCTTAATGGCAGAATTAGAGTTCTAGTGCTTGGGTTACAGAAAAAAATACCCATGGTAGTGGGGGACATGTCTTCTGTAAGCTGTTAGCCATTCAGAAAAAAACATTACTATCTTCTAGGCACTGAATAGCCATTCTTAAAATTTAAATGGCCCGTGGTGAATAAGTATCATTTTTAGATAAAAAAATCATAATCAGAATCTTATTTAGACTTTTGTTGTTAAGGTCCTGGATTTCACCTGGGAACATAGTTCTAAATTTTCCAGTGTAAAGAGTTAGAATAAAATGAAAAAATGAAAGTTGAAGATAGTATAAGAAATGTAAATTATGCAAGGAGAATGCAGCATGAAAGTGTAATGGAGGTGAGGCAATAATGTGTCATGTGGACCTGAAGTATACTGTGTGTTCTGATCTGATTATTGAGAGATGCCTCTGCCTGAATAAAGGTGCAGATGAGACTATATGCCCAAGTCAGTAGTATAGATTGTATTTACCAATAAAGTGTGAGGTAGAGAGATGGAAAGAAATAGAAAACAGTGAGAAGAGAGTGAGAGGTTGAGCAGAAGATAGTCACTACCCCTGGAACCAGTGATGTCCTGTTGGTCCTTCTTAATCCTGGGCTTTTTGGTGGTGGTGGGGTCCCAAGGTCATTCAAAACTTTTCACTATTCATATGCTTTTGCAAACAAAGGAATTAATGCTTATTAGTGTAATGACCTGCCCCACAAGGCAGAAGTAACTTTTGTTTTTTGCTAATAAATCCCTTGGAGTGAATTAAAGTAAATCAATACTAGATTATCAGTGTTTACAGATATAGATATATATGATTTATTTTAGAACAATTTGGTTGCAAAGGAAAACAGGTATGTAGCTGTTTTGGCAGTTATCCATAGTAATAGGGCATCCAGGTATCCAGGGGGGCATATTTGTGTGTGTGTGTGGGAGGGCTGTTAGGGTTAGGGTGATTGTTAAGTCCCTACACTGTTGGTGAGTTTGTGCCGTTCAGTGGCTGCACTGGTCAGGAAGAGCCTCCGAAAACCATGTTGTGTTACTGGGACTGCCTGCACTTGTCACATAGTTAATCCACAATTTTAAGAAAATTTGCACATGGGTAATTGAGATTGGATGGCCTGGATAGCAGCAGGAGCCAGAATAGTGTTCATTGGAGAAAAAAAAAAGCTTAAAAATATAGAAGTCTCAGTCCCAATCCCTAATTTGGTACAGTTTTGTTTGGATGTTTGCCTTACAGTCAACTTTTGTCTTCTTTTCTCTCCCTTCAAATGTATTTCATGATTATCACTGTGATTAAAGGAAATGCAGATATTGATGCCTCCAAAACGTGTTATAGAAAACTTATTGGGAAAACATTTGTAAATTTTCTGCCAGCTGGCTTCCTAGCTAGCTTGGAATAAGAGTCTCTTGTAGGAGTTTTCTCTGTAAGGTTGTGAATCTGTACTAATACTCTTTTTCACAGGGTGTGGCTGGGTCAATCTAATTTTATTTGCAACTCAGTGGGTTGTTGCAATATTCTATTTTTATGAACATTTAATATCAGAGGGAAGGTGGAGGTTTCATATAGGAGTCATGGAAGCAGCAATGCTGAGCTAGATGATGTTCTGTGGCTGTAACTGCTTTGACAAGTTACCGTCTTACTGATGCTCACCTTGTGGTATCAGGGATTCTCTGTTATGTGCCAGTCCTCTGATGTGAATAATGGTTGTCAGAGTCTGAAGCTGCTCTCCTGCCTGACCTCTGGATTGGTTAAGGAGATGCACATATGCTGGAAAAAAGAGCATTTGAGCATCTTAAATAAGAAATTAAACTGCCCTGTTGAATACAAACTGCCATGCAGAGGTCAAATTCTTCTGGTTTTATCCGTGGAGCCTTGGACCTGATTTTCCTAGGCACTGAAAATCCTAGTTTGATTGAAATCAGGAGGAGATACAGCTTCTTAGTCTCTCTTTAAATCGGGATCTTAATTTTATTTATGGGTGCTATGAACAAAACACTTAGCAGAGGCCATTTTTATGTGTGCTCTAAGTCAAGCCAATGAAGCAGAGAAAGCAGTGACAAGAAAATCTTCAGCAGCTTTATTATTTATATAATCATTTGTATTCTATTAGCTTGCACCATGTGCTAAGAGCTGCTTACATAGCTGTCCAAGGCTCATAATGCTCTGTGAGAAGAAAACCCCAAGCAACCACTTAAGAACGAGAGGAAGAAAACAGATAATCAGAATGTGCTTTGTAATCTTCACTTGACTAGGCAGTGGCAGGAGATGTGTATGAGCAGATGTCTTGACTTAAAGACAGGCTGGTGCTGGCTGGTTTAGAGCTATAGCCTGCTTAAAAGCAACCTACTTATAGTAGTGGTCCAGTAACGCTTTCAGCTCTTGTGGAGATGTTTCCAAAATGTATCTTGCCTGGTCTCTTATGACAAGTCCAGCACACACTATTTACTAAATGTAAGTATAGTGCAGGATTTTCAGGAGAGACATGTGGAAAGGGGATGGAGTAATGTGGTATTTCAAAAGGGAAGCCATGTTACTAATTAGGACTCTGTGCTTCCATTCCATTCATTCATTCCTTCAGACCCCGTAGGCCACAAGATAAGTTACTGCAGGCCTCCGATTTGATCAGGACTAAAGATTTCCCAATGTCTGGTAGCACTGTCTGGTTTGCATCTCTCCATAGCCATCCTGGCAGTGTTGCAGTGTACCTGACACTGTAATGAGGGAACAAGACTGTAAAATAGAAGTAACTTTTTCCATGAAAATTTCAAAAGACAGAATATGCAAATAATAGGGTAGTACACAGACATGAAACGTGGACATTGCACTGTAGTTACATAAAATCTAAGGGTTTCCAGACCTTTGTTCTTAAGATAAATCATTCTGGAGACAATCTGGGGGGAGGCTGGTGTTTTGCATAACATGAGGAAACCAGATATGGCTCTGGGATAGGAGAAGATACAGGAACACATCTTGAGACACTTGAGCTGACTTGTTTTTACTGTGTGTCAGGGAAGGTGTGACACTGCTTTAAGAGACAGAGATTGGCTAAACATGGAGAAGCACTGTTTGAAGGTGGAAAGGGAAATAGTTTTTACTGTTTTAATGGCACTGTATAGACAGAAGGAGGTAGGACAAGAAAAGTAATGACAAACAGCTGTGTTTTGCATGTACTGGATGTCCTCAGGGAGAAGGTTCCAATAATCAAGGATGGAAATGGAGAGTGACAGGGTGGGAAATTTAGCTGTGTAGGCAAAGAGGGAAAATGGGATTTCAATGTCCAACTGCTAGGGAAAGGAGAGAATCAGGATATTTCCTAGGATTAGGGAGCCAGCCATTCAAATTTGATTTACTTGGAGCAGTACTTAAATGGTGCAGATGGAGGTGCTTTAGAAGAGCCTAAGGTGTTCCCTAGAGAATGGAGTCATGAAAAAATTTTTGAAATATTTAAATTTTTCTATCAGAGCTTTATTAAAATCTCAATTCTGAGATGTTGATTGGTGCTAACAGTTAGATCGCAATAGTGAGGCTTGCATATGGATGGAATATGGCAGAAATTATTGCAGGGGTCAGGCACCATCTGGCCATGATGGGAGAAAGCTGTGAAAGATTAGATCATTTCTGTCTGCAGTTTAACTGCTACGAGCCAGATTTGCAAATGGTTCATGAGTGTGCCCAGTTGCTGTGTATATATCTCAGATGGTATCTGCAAGCCAGGTCTTTTTCAGGACTATTTGCATATGCAGTGATGATGTGGTTTCTGTTGGGGGATGAGTTTTTCTGGATGGAGTGTCACACTGAAGAAGAGGCTAAAGGTGCAAATAGAAGGCATCCTAAAACTAGAGGCAGAGAAAAACAGCATGAGTGCGAAGTGGACAAATGGAGGAAGTTGCAATTGTAACAGCCTGTCCCTAACAGAGAGACCAGAGAGCACAAAAGCTTTTGGGTGCCCAAGATTTCCTTCCACAGCAGTGATTTAACAGATTCTTGGGAATGCATAAGAGAGTTAAGAATAAAGTGTGGGAAATTTCACTGATGCACTGTGAAGGAAGTTACCATGTGAATGGCACTAGTTGGCCTCACATGTTAGTCTAAGACTGCTGTTCTAGATGTCCTGTTGTGTTTGGGCCAGTCTGTTTGCTGTCTGTATTACTTAGTTAATTTAATATTTGAAAAGGAGGGACTAGTAGCACTGTGTAGAAGCAGAGAAAACATGGTCAAAGGTTGAATATGATTCTTCTCCTCAAAATATTATTTGTTCTTAGTCTTGGCCTCATTTGTATTCTCTGCCAGAGCATTCCAAATAGGCCTAGTGATGATGATGACGACCCTGATTCCTAAACTTCCATATCCAGAGGCCTGTCAGGTTTTTGGTTTCCCCCACTCTTAAGATTCCAATTGCATTACTGGTACTGTGGTGGATTACTCTGCTATTGTAGATGTAGACTGTGTGAGCATTCAGCACAAGACCTTTATCAGGCTTTTGAGTGCCTTTGTGGTAGAAACATAAAACAGTGGTTTGGGAGACACAAAAGGGGAGATGTTGGCTAACATTTTGAGCAGCTCCTGATGATATTCTTGAGCTAATAAAACCCCACCAATTTATATTCTGGAAAAATATAATTCGGGGTTGGGAACGGAGACGTTTGGAAACTGAGAGAATTATGATGTAAGGCAAGTTGCTGAGACAATTAGGAGTAGACCAATAGATGCAAAGGAAAAGATGGTACTGTTTTCTCAATGAGTAATGCGTATAAGCTTGGGTCCTGGGCTGGTTTGCATTTGCTGTTTCTGTATTATCTCATAGTCAGAAGGGATATATGGCTGGTTAATCAATCATTTCCCAGGATACCAGCTGGCTGCCAACACATATTGGATGCTTGGGCAAGGATCCTGTAAGACTTCACAGCATGCAGTGAAGAATAAGTTTTGCTTTCTGGTATGAGTATGGGACATGACGTGAAGCCAAAGAGAGCAAGAGGCACTCTGAGCTGAGCATCTGAGAGCTGAAATACCTGTGTCTGGACTTTCTGACAGCACAGAAAAAGAAGCAACATTTTTAGGAGGATTGTTTAAAACCAACCCTTTTTATCTTAGTAGTGGAACTTTTGTTGACCTGCCAGACCTCTGCTGTGCTGCCAGCATTGGCATTGTGCCTTTCTTGTTTTGTTGCCTTTAGGTTTACATGTGCACCCCATCCCATAACCATAAAAGATTGGATGTACCAGCCTTTTTCCACAACTAGAGTGAAATTTACCCTACACACAAGTGTAGGACAAAATGTATAATACCACTTGTGTCAAATCAGGCATAAGTCAAGTAAATCTTTTATGGTTCATGGTCTTAATGCTAACATTTAGCAGTGATGAATGTCAGCCTCCCTGGAGATGGCATATGATCCAGCTGATTTTGCTAGTAGGTTTTTTTGTTGTTTTTGTTTTTTTGAGAATAATTTAGCAAGTATGGGAGAAAAGAAGAATGTTTTTGTCTGGAAGTCCTTCCAGCACATAAAGTCTATGCCCATACTGTGAACCAGGGAGAAAGGAAGAGACAGGATGCAGATTTCTCTGCAGTATCTGTGGGTCATGGGAGATGAAAGGTCAGAGTATGCAGGGAGGAAAGCATCCCGTGGTACAATAACATAGTGTCAGCTTTGGAATGTTAATTCACCTGAAGGAGTCTAACCATTGAGGAGCAAACTAGCTGTTCCTGTAGCCTGTGAGCTTTTTCCTATTTAATACTCTTTTGAGTGAATTCCCTTAACTTCCCCCGCTTTTAAACACTCAGAAAGTAGAGTATCCCAGACTGATAGCTTCTAGAAGTATGTCCCAGTTGGTTTGATGTGACAAATGAATATCTTTGGGTTTGGAGTATATTTGCATAGTGTCTAATTTTTTTTTCCTAAATCATAATTATCATGAATGACAAGGATCTCAAACAGAAAATCCAATGGTGCAGAGTTTGATGCACTGTGATCTTCTACTTAGTAGATGCATGTACTAGTAGTAAAAATCAAAATGATGAAATATTATTAATAATATGAGCTCACAGGACCCTTCAAATGAAGAGTTCAGTAGGTAGTTTTATCAAAGTGGCCTCAGATATTTTGCCTTCTTTCAAGCCATCAACTAAAAGGTAGTACCAAAGAGAGTAAATGTCTTTATCTTCTTCCTTCAAATGCTGCAACTGAGGTACAGGTATGATGTGTCTCTGTCACTATCACACAGCCTGCTATTGGTAGAGCCATAGATAAAAGAGGGGCATCCTACCCACCGCTCCTTGAACTTTTTCCTGTTGGGGATAACCTATGTCTTCAGTACAGTGTAAGAGTCACAATTGCCTGGTGTTCTCACTCAGAATACTAGAAGTTCCTGGATTTATTGCAACCTTGTTTCTCTGGGTGACTTTCTTCTTTACCAGTAATATTTAAAAATTTCTACTTGTTTTATCCTTGATTTCTTCATACCTGCCTATAAAGCTGACAAGAGGAAGAGTTTGAAAAATAAACTTCAGAAGGTTTCATGGGCATGTATAGGTTGCATCAAAAGTGTATCTTATCTTGCCAGCTGAACTGTTGATGATGGGTATGAAATGCCCCCCTATTTTCTTTTAAGAGTCAGTTCAGCTGAGGAAATTAAGACGTCTGGAACAGACCTTACTCACAAGAGTTCTCAGGTGAGGCGAGGGGTGTGTTCCAATGAAGATCAGTCCTAAACAAACAGTTGATATTGCAGCTCATTTTTGAGAGTGTGCAGGTTCTGATAGGCATTTCTCTGCTTTGTGCTGTTTCTGTTGGATTTCAGTTCAAGATATTAGGAATTACATCATAATGGCAGTGTATCTTAGGATATTTCTTCCATGTCTAATTGGGAATAGGAAATGATCTTCCAGTTATGTATCCAGTAAAAGCTTAAATTTGTACTGGATTTGGGGAGGCTCTTTAGTGAAGTACATGTTGTTCTGCACATTTCAGAGGTTAATATTTCTATTTCTTGTGTTCTTACATTTTTAACAAGTATAAGTGGCCTGGCCCGATTGGTGGTCTTGCCAGGTGCATTAGTGTGCTGCTCGTGCTGCAGCTTTGCTTTGGCTAGGGGGTTGTCGCAGGTTTGGCTTAACTGTATGCCAGCCCTGGACTGTATGCCCCCTCCTTTCTCTCAAAGCCGTCCTAGCAAAGGGAAAAAACTGGAAAGAAACGAAATGCAACAGAAACCGAATTGAATAAATAAGAAACTATATTATTTGATATTCACAATTACACTGTATGTACAGGACGTAGGGGGGCCCCCACTCCCCCCAGGGGAAAAGAAGGGAAAAGGGAAAGGGAAAAAAAACCTGAAATGTGGAGAAAACTAACTTAAACTTAAACTAAATACAATTAAAGACTTCAGGAAAAGAGAACAAACAAAAACAATCTCACCCAGGCCAGGAGAACCCACAACTACAGGAGAAACTAGCTAGGCTCACTCCCTGCTCCACTAGCTCCCCCGATAGAAGGACTCAGACTGGAAACTCCTCCCCTACTACGTGGAAAGCAAGTGTGGAATACTTGTGTAATTTCCTTAGATACCATGGTGGCTAAAGAAGCTATAACTTGAAACTGTGACGGGGGTTATTCAAAACCTCTCTTCCCTATGTAGCCTAGCTCTTGCCTACCCCACAGAAGTGAGGTTTCTGCTGGCATTATTGCCGTGCTTTGTGCATGAGCAATATAACTTGGTCACCTTGACTTATATGCATCCATAACAAGAATTTTGCTGGCATAATGATATTGGATGAGGGTTTGTTGCAAAATAACATAAGCTAACCTCAGTTATTGATCTATCTCTTTCATCAAATGTTTCTGGTCACATAGAAAGTGGAAGAGTAATGTACTCATGATGTGTTTGTGAAAGTTTACTCATGACCTGCTCATTTTTCCATGAAAAATATTCCTGTTAAGGAGGAAAACAATTTAAAATTTCCTCATGAAATTAATCTTTAGTGAATGAATTTGAGTACGAAAATGAAGTTATTTTTCAATTAGTAAAACATGAGAAATCCAAAGACAGGAGCTGAATTCTTAACTGACCTAGGTGAAGGAAGTGGAGATGTAATCCTATCAACTGTGTACTAAAAAAACACTAGGTTCCTAAAATGCTTTATTTAATGCAATTCATATAGTAGACTCTCTAGAATACTATAGCTATAATAAACCTAGAAGTAAAAACTGGGTTTTTTTGGGTTTTTTTTCCCTCCCCCTATAGCTCTGTCCACAAATTAAATAAATACAGGTTCTAGATAAGGCCACATTTATTATAATGTAGTATCTTGTTTTCTGGAACTCTTATGAGTAGACAGACAGCAGCTTGCAGGCATTCTAGGTCATCTTCAGTGCACACATTTTGTTAGGGATTAATTTGAAGGATAATTCACGTATCAACTATTCAATGGCATTGAATTCCTGAAGTTATTTCACTCTTAGAAAGTTTACAAAAGTAATAGCCAAAGTCTGATTAGTAGAGCATATATGCAGATTGAGCATGCATTTTAAAGTGAGCATTGATGTGCACACATAGATACTGAAACTTTCTATGCAGCAGGTGTAAGAGACATTTTTTGCAGGGCTGTTTGAGCTGTGTAGCGCCAATATATTTATAAACTCAAGAGAATCCATGAAGCTGGAATGAAGTGGGGTATAACCCAGTTTAACTCTCTCTAGCTGCCACTGGGACAGGTACCTAGGGAGGAAACTAGCAGCAGAGGTTGGTGTCACCACTGGCCAGAGTAGCCAGCAGGCTGTATGTGACAGCAGTAATGGAGCATTCCAGTGAATCCCAATTCAGCTGTCCACATGTGACTCTCAGTCCTAGACCTATGGCCATCTGCGCTTCCTTTGCAAAAGGACCATCAGGAGCGGGCTTTTCTTTCCTGCCTAATGAACCTGACTCCTGCTGAGCTTCTATACCTGTGAGGGATGTGTCATGTGCTGTGGTTCAGAAAATGAGAGTGTTTACAGGTATAGAACTATATCCATATTGAAAAATTCAGAAAATGTAATGGGGATTGGAGAAATATAACCTGTGTTTTTTGCATATAATGAAGTTAGTTGGTAACTGAGCCCTAAAGAATGGAGATATTAAAGCAACAGTCCTTACACAAATGTGTGTTCTAATCTATTTCCATTTGAGTGAGCAAACTAAGGCAGGATATATCAAAGGACAAACATAGCTGAGTCCAAAGTCATCAGCAGAGCAGTGGTGATACTCATGGTAGTTACTGTGGCAAAGATTTCTGGCTCTTTCATATGCTGTTAGTCAAATATGGTAGCATCCTAATGAATGCTGTGATCTTAACTTTGGCTGTCCAAAGCCTGAGGTTCTCATCTTACAATCAAAGTAAATGAGCTTCTTTTACTTTTCTTGGCTTTGTAGTTAACTGAGCTTGGTAAGTTCTTGATTTGGATGAATACTGAGAAGAAATAGGAGATGTTTTTATTTGTTGCTCCTTAATTTGCACTCAAGAGGTTGCTAAGGATTGATCTTATACTATCAGATAGAAATACAGGTGAGAGTCAGGACCTGCCGTTTGCTAATATTAATAAAATTACATGGGCAAGAAGTTGCAAGACTGTTCTGTTCACGTACATATGTATAAAACAAGCACTTTCATCTACTTGACAAGTGTCCTCTCTTTGGGAGCAGCAGTCACTATCAATCTCCTTGACTGACCCTGAAAGCTAGACTATTCCTGTGAACTGTGCATGGATATTGTGAGCAAAAAGACTGATCTGCTGTTCCCCACCACAAAAAGTCAGGCTGCTGCAGCTGCCAGCAATGGAGGCAGGAAAGAATGATGAGGTTTGAATGTTGAGAGGGTGGGCTGGACGACTCCTCCCAGGTCCACCACTCCTCTGTAGCAGTGAGTCAGCTATCTGTCAAGTGTGAGGAACACAGGAGGAGGCAAGCATTTTTTTCTTGAACTGCATGGAAAAGGCAGCGGACTTGATATAATACAACCGGATTTTGTGTTGTCTCTGATATTCTCTCTTCTAATTCCTTGTCATTGCTGCTCTCTGGCTTTGGTCTACTTCTGCTGATTGTCTTTTGCACTGAATATTTGTGCTTTGTGATTGTTTTCTCTCCCTGCTTTCTTCAAACCACATAGGCAGAATTCACTTAGAATTAACAGTGTACATGTCTAGATTCCTAAGCAATTAAATTGGAGAGTGATAGATACACGGAAAGACACAATTTAAGCTCTGAATTGCTTCCCATGAGGTTTTATACTGTTTGAGTTTGAGTTCTGTGAGTAGAAGTGTTAGAAATGGTAACATCAGAGCTCAAAAGTGAGTTACGATCTGCCTCCTTTCCTGTTTCTTGTAGCTATCTAGACATAGATGTAGTAAATAGGGTTTATTTTAAGAGGTGTTAGGGTGATATCAGGAGGATTGCTATATTGCATTCAGTGGCTACTGGGAAAACTCAGATGTTCCTAATTTCTAATCATAAGTCTTAGCATGTGAATAATTCATACAGCAGAGAGAGCATCAGTTATCTGTCAGCTGCGTGGGGCTGATGGCACACAGCTGAACAGTAACTATTGTATCCAGGAAAGCAGTAACACGTAGTGTGCGAGTCACTAAACTCCTCTGTCCACAGTACAAGGGATGAGAGGTGGTGTCTCAGTTCTAGCACCCCAAGAGGTAGCTGTGAGTGATGCCTTCACAGTTTTCTTACTATATCAGCGTTAGCAAGCAGAGGGAACACAGAGGTCTGGGAATGGTGGCAGAGATGAAAAATGGCATTTGTAAATGGGGCTTGAGAATGGCATAATCATTCCTGTTAAATTTGTGCTTTTCTTTCTTATTATTAGCCATTTTAAGGGAAATGGGGTTTGCATCTAGAACAAGTCTCCGAACAGATGATTAATGGTTTTGTCTGTAATAACTTTACATTTTATAGAACCCTGCTAGGAGTCTGCATCTGGTGAGCCAAGCTATTTAAAGCTGTGTTAATTCTGTTAATTGCTCTACGTTTATTTGGATTGCTGGCACCTGCGGGCTTTAGGATAATGGGGGTGCTGTGTGTGTATATTCTCTCTTTCTAGCTGAGAAAAATGGAGAGGACCATTTCCTCAGCTAGGAACAGCAACCTTGGCAGAACATGCTGGCTGGATTGGTTGTCCTTGAGATTTCCCTTTTTTTTTACTGCAGCTGAATGCAGTGAGATGCCAGCCAGAGGCAAGATGCTCCCCTGCTTGGGGCAGGAGGTGGGCGGACAATCTGCTTTTGCATGCACTTGCCAACATGAGGCAGCAGCAGCAACAGGGAATGAAGCCAGTGATTTTTCAGAAGGCTGATCAAGTCCATACCATTCTGATCCTTGTTTTCAACTGCCTTCCAGTGTTCCTTTTCCAGTTTGGTTTTGGTTTTGAAGTGCTCCAGTGGGTTTCAAGCCCTGAACAGATGTGATGATAAGTATGCTGATGCTTTCTGAATTTTTGTCAGGGAAAAGATCTGGCAGTGGAATTCAGAACATCTGAGGTGACTAAAACAGTGCTGTGAAGTGCTAGGAGAGCAGAACAGTGGTCTTCATGTTTGCAGCTGGATTGGACAAACCACTGGAACAGTCTGGACCAGGCTCTGATGACAAGTTTACCAATCTCTGGGAAGATTATCACATGGGTAGAAAAATGGAGAAGCAAAAGATTTGCCTCATATTGTTAACTGACTTAAAAATGCAGCCGATACTGAGAGGATTGGTAATTTGAGGTTTTAGCTAATATGTGCTCAGTATGGCTTTTATATGAGAGGGTAGGAGAGGTAGTTATTCCAGTGTGTGTAGTGGCCAGTTTTCTCATACCTTTGATATGGGTTTGAAGTCTGTGTTTGAACTGTAGTGATGCTAGGACATCTTTCTAACCAATCAGATCATTAACTAAGATCTGTTCACACTCTGTTACTTGTTTAGAGGCTGTCTTCAAAACCACGATTCTTCTTGAGAAGACCAGTGAGACCCTAAGGTGAAATCTGTCCTGCTGGTACTGATGATATGAACACAGCTTGGTTTCCGCAGCTGCCTTATAACCCCTTGTGGCAAATGAGTGAATGGGACATAAATTGTAGCCTCCCAAAAGAGGGACTGCCATATCACCTGTCTCAAAGATAAAAAGAACTACAAAGAAAACCACCTATAGCAAAGGGAAAAGCTTTCTCAGGAGTTTGATAAGCCATGATGCTTGTGATGACTTGTCCCTTCTAAAGGGCAAGACTGCTATTTGTCATCTCTCTCAAGTAGAAGCTGTGACTGGGGATGCCCAGTTTATTTATTCTGTCCCGATAATGGTTAAACAATCATTTGCAATATTAAAATTGGTTACAAAGCAAAGCTCAAGAAAAGTATATGATGTTCTCATATTTAAGAATGGGTTCTTCATCTGCAGCTTCAGTGTTCAGCTAACCAGATAAGTTGCCAGCTGGCCACTTTTCTCATTTCCCTGGTTTATATTGCAGGGCTGATTTGTCCTGAAGGTGCCTTCATTTGAGATAATGAGAACCCTGAATGCCTCCATTCTCCTTTACCCAAGTTTGGTGTGCCTGCTTCTCTTTCCCTGTCTGAGCCTGCTTCCAGTTATTTGAAACTGCACACTAGTACACTGCATAGATATGCAGCACTGTCACTTCCTCTCTTCTCTGCTTTTTTTCTTAATATGTATTTCTCATATGTTCTCTAATTAGCATATGCTTAGCTCTTCCTGCTTCAGGCTAGTTTTCATGTTTACAGCCTCTGTGACACATTACGTTAGAACTTCACAAATCATATATCATAGAAGAAATTAATTATGCATGTAACTTATTAGGTTAATAACTTTCATCTCATTGTGAGCTTCACATAAAGTTATGCATTAATAATTCAAAGGACAGCTTTGACATTGAGTGCATTTTCTAAATCACTTCTTCTATCCCTTCTTAGGAGTTTTGGTTCTGTGTGAGAACCACAGATGGTTTTTAAAAACTTGATTCCAGCTGTTTCCACATTTTTCTGGAGGCTGGATTTGCCTGTGCATCCAGCAGAGGAGGGAAATTAAGTGTTGGTGTCCCCTTTGGCTTTGCAACTGATTTTAAGGGAAAGACTTGAATTGTATGAAGACATCTTTTGGTAAGAATTATAGAATGGTTTGGGTTGGAAGACACCTTTAAAGGTCATCTAGTCCAACTCTCCTGCAATGAGCAGAGGCATCTACTAGATCAGGTTGCTCAGAGCCCCATCCAACCTGACTTGGAATGTTTACAGGGATGGGACATTCACCAGCTCTCTGGGAAACCTGTGCCAGTGCCTCACAACCCTCATCTTCAAAAAAATCTTCCTTGTATCTAATCTAAATACTCTCTGTTTTACTTTAAAACCATTCCCCCTTGTCCGATTGCAAAAAAGTTTGTCCCTATCCTTCTTATAAGCCCTTTTTAAGTACTGAAGGCTGCAATGAGGTCTCTGCGGATCCTTCTCTTTTCCAGGCTGAACAATTTCATGTATCTCAGCCCATCCTCATAGGAGAGGTGGTTCTGCCCTCTGGTCATTTTTGTGGTCCTCCTCTGGACTTGCTCCAGGGCCTTTCAATTTGCCTTGTTAAATGTCATGAGGTTCCCATGAGCCCACTTCTTGAGCTTGTCCAGGTCCCACTGGATGGCTTCCTATCCTCCAGGAGTGCCAGCTGAACCACATATGTTGGTGTTATCTGCAAACTTGCTAGAAGGAGCACTCAATGCCACTATGTTCTTCATGGAGATACTGAACAGTCCCAGTCCTGCTACAGACATCTGAGCGACACCACTTGTCACTGATTTCCATTGAGCCATTGACCACAGCCCTGTGAATGTGTCCATCCAACCAATTCCTCATCAAATCCATATCTCAGAGAGAAGGATGTTATTGGGAGCCTTGTCAAAGGCCTAGATCTGAAAACCACCTCCTCAAATACCCAAACATGTCTAACAGATCAGTTGCGTAGCAATACTCCCCTAAAACCATTCCACATACTCCATTTATTTGGAGTGCAGCAAACAAGCCTTGATAGTGATGCCAAGGACTTAAGAACAGTATTGGCATTGTATTTGAAGTGTCACAGTCAGGAGCTTCCTTGGTTTCATCAAGACTTCAGTAAGTACATGGACAGGAAAGTTTTGGTAAATGGAGCCTGCTTTTCCAAAGTCTTTCAGAGATGTGTCCCATGAAAAGGCTTTTCAAGAACTGAAAAAGCAATGGCAAAAAAAGAAGGTCCTTGCACAGAGGAAGAACAGGCTGGAAGGTAAAAAGCAGGATACAGGACTGAATAGTTCCTATGGGAGGACCCCAGTGGAGAAAACCTCTGGGGTCTGAAGTTTCATTAGTGGAATTATGAATGGAAAGGGATGTGAATGGAAAGGCATACATGTTGTGGAGAATATGAAAGTATTTAGGTGAGGACTGTCTATAGAACTGCAGAGGATGACCTATTAATGCTGAAGGTCTGGAAAAATAAATGGCAGATTAAATTAAATGTGTGTAAACTAAATTGTGGTATATATATTGTGAGGGAGGGAAAATAATCCAAATTATGCATATGCAATAATGGGCTTTGAGTTGATTCTGGTGTTTTATTAAATAATTATTTGAAAGTATTTTCTCAGTGGTCAGTATTGGGCAAGTAAGTTCATCTAATGTTACACATTTTTAGGGAGAAAGTAAGAACAAAACAGAACATATAATGATGCCACGTAATGAAGCCACTCTGGATGTTGTTATCTTGTCCTTTCAATCTCAGAAAGGGAGAAAGGCAAGAAAAATCATTAAAGGTTGTGAGAGAGACTTCTGTACAAGGAATGGCAAACAGGCAATGAGTCTTTGAATTGATGGCAAAAAGGATATGATGGGAGCGCTAAAATCATATGTGTTTTGGGAGAGGAATCCAAGTGTACTCTTGTTCAGTTTCTTTTCAAATATAGAGAGTAAGTGGTATCAAAAGACAAAGGCAAGGCAAGCTTCAGAAAAATCAAAAAAGTATGACAGCAATTAAAGTCATAGAAATCCTTGCCATGGGATGTTATTGTGACTGGAAAAACCAGTTACCCAACAGACAGATCAGGAATGAAAGTCAGGAAGCATAACACCTGATCTGTTGCTTAACTCAGTGGAATACAAATGCCTGCTACTCAGAGTGAGTCTGCAGTCATATGTCCTCTTCCTAATTGAGTGATTTGTGGCATGTACAGGTTTCAAAATGTCAGAGAATTTTAAGACCCCATACCCAGCTAGCTCAGTCTTCAGGTGATTATCTAATTATCCCCACTTACGTGTGGTTTTGGAGTGTTCATAAGCAATGGACATCAAGCCTCTCTTTCTCCTACTTTTCCCTTGTTGAATCTGATAATTTTGGGCCTCTTTTGAGGGGTTGTGTTCTAACCATCCATGGTTAAAAAAAAATCTATTACTTTAGTTGGTAAGTTGGTGAGATGTTTAACTGTCCCCTACTACAAAAGAAATTTGGCCTTTAATCTGTTTAGAATTTGTCTGACAATGGCTCCTAAATGTTGATTCTTGTGACACAGTTTTCAGCTGGAACAAAGGTCCTTCAGAAATCTACTGTTTTCCCCTTGTCTGCTATAATCAAGTCCTTTCTTCATTTGTCTTTTGAAAAACTAAACCTATGAAGCTTCTTGCCTTTTATTATAAGATATTTATTCTAGTTCTCAAATCATCTTGAAGCTGCTTGATATATTCTTTGCAGTTTTTTAGTCTTTAAGAAAATGTAGACATTAGAATTCATCATGGTTAGGCTTCACAAACAAAGATTTGGCAAGGGCTCTGCCCACACTTGCTGCAAGTGTGCTGGTGGCTAAAGAGGCCTGTGTGGGATAGACGAGTCTGGTCGCAAAAGGCACAGACTGCCACCAATGGTCCACTCTGGCCTCCAGCTGGGATTCATGGAGACACACCATTCACAACGCTGCCGGTTCCTTTGAGCACACACGCAGAGTCAGTCTCGAGGAGAAAAGACAATGCAGAAAGAACCGTTCCTCGCCAATATCGCCTAAGGAGACATTAGAATTATACGTAAGGTAAAAGTACATCTGGTATCAATGCTGCGTATTACTTATCTCAGTCATTTCCCCTGAGGCTGACCTGCCCTTTTGCCTCTGTAGCACTTTACTGAAAGCTCACGTTTTCTTCTCTGATGTTTCCTGAGTTGTTTTCAAAGGTGCAGTTCCCTTGTGGCTTCCCCTTCATGGTTCTGAAGTTCATGACCTGTCTTCGCTGCTTGTGAGCTTATATATTTTAGTATTCAAATGTTTTAAAAGCTGCTTAGATTGAAAGGGCCAAGACTTGTATGCTCTATGAATTATTCTGTATGACTGATCTGTCATTAAGGTTATTCACTGCTCTGCCAAATTCAGTGTTACCTTCAAGTATCAGCTTCAGTGCTTTTTATATTTACTTCTAGGTGTTTGAAAAAATATTTAATACTGTTGCATCAAACAGATTCATATGGTGCATTACAAATGCCTCTTTTCAGTAATGATACCTCACTGATAAATACTTCTTGAGACTTGTCAGCTGAGGACTATCTGATATTGTGTCCTGTCTTGTGTGCTGTTTATTTAAGCAGAGCTGTCTTCTGGTATTCTGTCAAATGCCTTAAAATAAATTCATCTGTGCTTTTACCATTGTCATTCAAATTATATCAGGTTTATTTAACAGAAACTCCTTTTACACAGGAAGGTCTAATGACATTAAGTATTGTATTCCTTTCCTTTAATGTTTTTATTAAGCACTTCAAATAGAAGCTGTTGTGCTATTTCCTCCAGGGTTGATGTTTCCTGCAGGCTAAACCCTTCTACAGTTATACATCTTGTCCTGTTTAGCTTTTCAAAACATTCATGCAACATTATCATTCTTTTATTCTTCTGCTATTTTTCTGTTATTCAAGATTAAAAATAAACCCCAGTGGATCAGAAATCTTCTCATTCAGCTCTTTTAAGATTTTGGAGCAAGTGACCCAAGTCTGAAATTAAAAATAAAGCATATTTATTCTTGGTAGCTGATCAACATCCTCTTTTAATCTTATGGATTGCAAAATACTTTTCATCTTCTCGTGATGTAAGCACTTAGGGTTTTCACATATTTATATCTGACAGAGAAAAAGTGTTGCATACCTCATAAATGTTCTAAGTTGAACCTTTTAAACAAACTGTTGCCTTTCTGGTGTTATGATGGACTTCTGGATCAAGATACAACTTTTTTTTTTTAACTACTAGTACATCCTGTAATGATTTGAAGACTTCATTGGATCACTAGGAAACACTACACATTACTTCCGAACTGAATAGCTGTGATTTGGCTATGTTGTTATGTCTTCATCTCCTAAACTAAAGCAGGTCTCTGTCAGGTGGAGATTCCTGTAGCATGTAGATTTGGATGTGCTTGTAACATGCCTTTGGGTGA
Source organism: Sakesphorus luctuosus (assembly GCA_013396695.1). Taxonomy (NCBI): domain Eukaryota; kingdom Metazoa; phylum Chordata; class Aves; order Passeriformes; family Thamnophilidae; genus Sakesphorus; species Sakesphorus luctuosus. The sequence continues at coordinate 657,834 of VWZD01010533.1, forward strand.
AATAGATGTCATTTGTTGGGTAGCTCACCAGATACAGTTTATGATTCAGGTTTCAAGTCACTGCAGTACTTTTTTGTGCTCTTGGAAGTTTTTTTGACATATTTTAAAAAACATAGGCAAGATAACAGGCCACAGTATCATTAGATGGTTTCACTGATACTATATACATACTCAGTGTCTTTTCTCTGTACTTTCTTGATAGCTTCCTACTTAGACACTGAAGAATCACAGTTAGACCTCTTCACAACTGCTTTACAAAAGCATTTCATGTTCAATTGGTTATGCACCAAGGTGTGCATGCTCTTTTCATAGTCACTATATGGAAGGCTTAGATATGGTTCCCATTGTGTGAATGTTGCATATAGTCTTTGATCCTAAATCTATAGTCTAGCACTAAGCAAATTGAAATTATGTGTCTGAGTATATATTATTATATGCCTGTCAAAGTGATAAGTAAATGGAATTTTAGCTTATTGTTCTTTTCCAGAAACCACCTTGGGTGTCATGACTGCTTTACAGTGTCTGGAAGTTGTTCAGTTGTTGTAGTTTAGTTGTGCTAGGTCTGGAAGTTTTTTGGCAGTGGCCCTTTCCCCACTGTGCTGCCTTGGTCTGTCTCTGGCACCTGGAAAGCTTCATTAATAACATTTCTTTCATAAAATTAGAAGAAACTTAAAGCAAAATAAACCAGTTTACATATTTTTTCTTATTGCCCTTAATTGTTTTCATGCAGAAGGTCCTAGGACATTGAAACGAGCCACCAGTCTTAAGTTTTTGATAAGTGGTGGTACAGTATGATGCTTATGTTTTACTATGTCAGTGGAAGCTGCCACTTGCAGTTTGCTACTTGCTACACTGATGTCAGTGTCTTCAACATGTAATAGTCCTTAGTAATTGAATTGCTAGTAGTAATAATGTAACAGTAATGTTCCATTAGTTGCATAGATTTTATGTTCAGTCTGAGAAAATGAAACTTTCTTTAAGAAGGCAGTGACTATGCATGCTATACCTCCTACAGGAACATGCAAGCAAACATTGCAGGATGTGATTAATGTGAAGGGGTTTATTTTCTTGCTTTGAACTAATTTAGGTGTTTAACTTTTGGGGTCTGGTTTTTGATATAAGCAAGGAAGAACGTGGCAAGAAGCTGCTCATCTACCTTTAAGAGGCATGTTAGTCTATGTAGGACAAAGCGAGGTTGTAGCACAGTGCAGAAACAGCAGTTCAGAACTTTTTTCTGTGGCTTTTGAGGAACTAACACGGTCTTGGGCAGATGTCTGCAGCCTAAATTAGTTGCATCCTTTGAACTGAAATCTTACTTCTAAGTATGCTGGAATGTGTGGAAAGGCTGACTTTTCAGTCAAAAGGATTCTGGTATAATTTCACCTCCACCAGTCTTTTCTCTAGGAAATGGTAACTCTGTCCTCATATAGAGTGTTTGTCATGGTTTAACTCCAGCCAGCAGCCCAGCACCACACAGCCAAGCACGGTCAAGGAGAGAATCAGAAGGGTAAAACTGCGAACCCTTTTGGGTTGAGATAAAGACAGTTTAATAGGAAAAGCAAAAGCCACATATGCAAGCAAAGCAAAACAAGGAATCAATTCAGTGCTTCCCATGGGCAGGCAGGTGTTCAGCCATCCCCAGAAGAGCAGGGCCCCATCATGTGTAATGGTTACTTGGGAAGACAAACACCATCACTCTTTGGACATGCTCCCCTTAGAATCATAGAATCAGCTGTGTTGGAAGAGACCTCTGAGATCATCAAGTCCAAGCCTTGATCCAACCCCACTTTGATTACTAGATCATGGCACTCAGTGCCACGTCCAGTCTCGCCTTAAAAACCTCCAGGGATGATGTGTTCACCACCTCTCTGGGCAGGCCATTCCAATGCCTGACCACTCTCTCTGTAAAGAATTTCTTTCTGATATCCAACCTAAACCTCCCCTGGCAGAGCTTAAGGCCATTCAAGCTTGTTCTACTGTTGGTTGCCTGAGAGAAGTGACCAACCCCTACATGGCTACAACATCCTTTCAGGTAGCTGTAGAGAGTGATAAGGTCTCCCCTGAGCCTCCTCTTCTCCAGGCTAAACAACTCCAGCTCCCTCAGCCTCTCCCCATAGGACTTGTGCTCCAGTCCCTTCTCCAGCCTTGTTGCTCTTCTCTGGACCCGCTCCAGCACCTCAATATTTTTCCTGAACTGAGGGGCCCAGAACTGAACACAGTACTCGAGGTGTGGGCTCACCAGTGCTGAGTACAGGGGAAGGATCACTTTCCTTGTCCTGCTGGCCATACTATTCTTAATACAGGCCAGGATGCCTTGTCTCAATGTTCAATAAAGGTTGGAAAAGGTTGTTGGACTTAAATGACTAAAAAGGATGGGAAGTCCAGTTAAACAGAAATGTTTAGGAGAATTTTGTCCAAACAATGGTTAAGGCATATTTTGTTTCTGCCTGTTAGTAATTGAACAGTGTAAGCTTAAGATCAGCTATAGTTCATTCTTAAGCAGTAAGACAGTACAGAGCAAAACAGAAAGTATAAATGTTGTAAATTAGGCTTGTATCAAACAAGCTCTCTTAGATGTAAGATCAGCGTTTCTTAGAAGTAAAACTGATCTCCACACAGTGGAGATGGGAACCCAATGCCTGGGTGCATTAAAATGGCATTGCAGTAAAAATAAACAAACAGAGGGGAAGGTTTATTGCCATTCAGTATTTACATTATAGAATTTCAAAACTGGAAGAGGTGAAATCAGGTACCTCTTTGTCTGGTGCCTCAGTGCTGCCTCCAGTCCTGAGCTCTCCTTAGCAAAGAGCTCTCTCTGATCCTGATTGCAGCAGCCCACCTACTTTGAGAAGGAAATATAATCTGGTGCTGAACTGGATGCTCAGACCCTCATCTGTCTCCCATTTCTTCTTCTCACTTCAGTGCTTCCACTGGAAATTGTCACCCTTCTTTGCATTTGTTTCTTTCTCCTTTCATGTGCTTTCCTTAATGCTCTCTCACTGTGGTGGCAGTTATGGCTGCACTGACTGCTTTTTTATCCTCTCTTGTCCCCAGGAGCCGCTGGACTTACACTCCATGCGTGCAGCTTCAAAATCAAAGCAAGTGATGAAGGTGAAATTTTGTGAACAGCTATGGTAGTGCCACTGGGCTCTTTGCATACATGAATACTCTTCCCCCAGAAACCTGTAAAGATAGTGGGGGCAAGGAAGTAGGTTATGTCAGTAAGGGTTTCTCTGAAGGCTGAATGAAACCGTATGAGCTGGTGAGGGGCAACTGTCCCATTCCCAGCCTCCCTTTCTTGGTCTCAGACAATGTTGCATGGTGTGCTAAAATGACTGGTGCAGCTCTGTGGCTTCTGACAGAAAATAGATACTTAAGTTTTTAAATTTTTTTCCCCTTGATGCCTGTGATCGCGTACCCCTGTGAACAGAGACACACTGCAGACAAGTTAATGGAGAAAGACAGAGGGTTTTTATTTGAAGAAGCTTCCACGATCAAACCCCAAGGGGTCTGACAACCAAACCCAGAGGGTGTTACAGAGGGTCTGGCCATCAGTCCCAAGGGATCTGACCCTTAGGTCAGGAAGTCTCAGGGTTTTTATACCCCTCATGGACATCCAATCATAAGTTCTCATTTCTCCCTAATGCCCACCCAAAAGTCCTGCCAATCTGCCCCTTCGTCATGGGGGGGCAGATGGGCCTTCTCGGGCCTTATCATTGTTTGTCTTCTGTTATCTTGCAGGTGGCTGCTGGAATATAGCTTGGCCTTGACAAGGCCTACAGTTTGTGGGAAAGACACTTTAATATTCAGACTTAAAATCAGGGTAACTGAACAGAGTCTATATGATTTTAAAACCTTCTAAAATTACATTAAATCACACTTTTAGGCATCACCCTCTTCCTTTTATTAGTGCTGCAAGCTGTAGAGCTGGAGGTCATAGATGAGAGAGGTTTTAGATACAAATAGGGGAAAGATTTAAATGACCTCATGGTTCTTTTTCTCACATTGAGGTGGGGTTTATAAGATTACAATATTTTTCTCTTGGTGTCTCTTGCAAGTAGTGAACTAATTAAGTTCCCTGCCCTCCATAGCAAATATGCAAGTGAATATTTAGCTCTTCACCTCCCTGTTTTCAGAGAACATAAGGCCCAGTACAGATAAATGTTTGGGGAATCCTGCCTGTGGAGGGTTTGAACTTTGTTCCATGCCATGGAATTTGGAGAGAGGTGAGCAAACAGATCCTGGAGAGATGTCAGTGTTAGCAGGTTTTTGCATAGGGCAACAAGAGAGGCATTAAAAATATTTTTAGAAATACATAGTATTTTGGTCTAGACATATGGAGGCAAGTCCTCCTCCTCTTCACCAGTCCATCTGCACTGTGACAGATGGTGTCAGCTGTGGGATAGTGCTGTCCTGCCAATGGCACTTCTCCAGCATACCCAGTGTGTCTTTACTCCCTTGCAGGAGCCTAACTGAAGGCATGCATCTTTCTTTGGCTGACATTGCAGTTGGAAGAAGACACCAGTGCCCCTGAGACCTTTGTGCTAAGGCTGAGAGAGGGAGACATACACTGGGATGCAGCACCCTCAGCTGCTAGCATCCAGCTACAGTGGCACCATCCTGCTGCAGTGACACCACTTTAAGTTTGTAGACTTAGGCTACACAATATTAAATAAAAGTACTTCCTCTCTTGCTCTAATCACATTGTTATTTTAGCAATGCTCACTTTTAAGCATGTGCTCTCCCATATGTAATGGTAAATGTTTTCCATTTGTTTTTTGCTGGACAAATGACAAAAACATAGAAAATGCCCCTGTGGTTGGCACAATTTGCTTAGCACATGGGAAGCCTCAGCAGTGAGACTAATGCTTGCCCGGCATATGGTGACTGGAATACCTTCTTGTACCTGCCAGGGGTATTCTAGTGAAGCAGGATCAAGACACATTGGTCAGGGGAGATAGGCAGTGGAGAAAAACTGCATACCTGTGAGTGAGCAATATCTATTCAGTATTTTCACAGAAGACAAAATGTTAGTGTTCTCATTAAAATACATTTTATCACTGAAGTGCAAAGCTGAGTGAAATTAAGAGTTTCTGTCCCAGAGGAGTTCCTTCAGCCAACATTTGTTTTCATTGCTGCTGTTGAGATTTTTTTTAAATGGAAATCCATAAAATTTTCAAAACTGAATTCATATGTAGTATTCTGATGTTTTCCTGAATCAAATTATTTCATATTATTGAGCTAACTCCAAATACTCTGGAGCCAGTTTAACAAGAACTGTATTTTCCTGCCCAGTGCAGTTACATGTGGTTGCTGTGCTGTAGGGCCCTTGTGTCCGTTCTCCCATAGGGACCAGCATATGTGGTGAAGCTGCTTTGTGGCAAAAGTAGTCAAGTGTCGCTTCTGAGGTCAAATAGGACACTGACATTATGTCATGTAAAAGTATTTCCCTAGGGAATGCAGACCAGAGGTAAAAATGAGGACCACTATTGAAAGTAAATGCAATGCCTGGAAAATACTGGTTTATGTTACGGTAAGTTCACGCAAAAGTTTTCTGTAAAGTTTGATGACACTGAACTTTCCATTTTGGGTTGTTATGGCTTGAAGTGAAGCATTTCATTGCTAATTCTCTGCTAGGGAAATGGAATTCTGTGTTAGAAAGTCATTCTGATGGAAACATTCACCCAGCCATATTAAACAGATCTGTTTTCTGAGATAGGTCTTTTGTACCCCCTTAGGTGGATTTGAAATACAATGCAATCACTAAGTGGAGTGTTATTTGCTAAGTCATTGCCTGATACAGTTTTTGATGTCTTGTGTAATAAGGTTCAAGCCTTAAATGATCAATGGGGCCATCCTAAAATAATTTCTCTCTGTCTTTCAGATGAAATCCTTAAGACACTTGACAGTAATCATTTCCTCACTTACTCATCACTGAACCAAGCTAGACAGATTTAGCTTGTGCTTGCTAGACAAATCTGAGATTTCAGGATGCACTTGGGAGGAGCAAAGTATTCTGTAACTGGTGGATGTCTATATAAGCTTCATACAGAACTGAATGTAATTGAAGTCAACTACTGTGTTCTGGTAAATAAGCTGCTGTGATGATAATTTTTTTTTGAGCTCTCAAGCCTTCATTAGCTAAGAAGGTCATTTGTAAATTTAAGCTCTGCAAATTTATGAAATGTCAGAATAGTGTTAATATGAGGTTTATTGTTCTTTTCTCTGCACTGAACACTAGAAAAGTCTTCAGCTACATAATAATTTGCCCTGTCACATCTTCCTCTGGCCCCCCAGCACAGAATCATATAAAATAAAACCAGACTGGACTATGAGAGGTTATCTAATCCTTTATGCTTCCGCTGTTCCAAAACAAAATCAATGACATCTATGTGAATTTTGACAACAATTTTTTTAGCCTGTAATTAAAGGTCTCCAGTGATAGTTGCTCCTCAGGAAATCTCTTCCAGTGGTCTGCTGTTCTTAAATTAAAAATGCTTTTCCTGACATCAATTCTAACACTTTCTTGCTCTAATTTTTGGCAATTATTTCTTGTCCTTTTCAGCCCAGATACAAAGAAGAGATTGTTCCAGTCTGCTTTGTAGCAGACCTTTTCTATTTGAATGCTGTTATAATGTCTCCTTTGAAACTTCCTTTTCTTTTCTAGAGCCATGATTATTATCATTGCTCTTGTCAGGACTCTTTCCTATAGTTCCACTCCTTTCTTGAAGTTCTTGAAGTTCTTTCTTGCAGTTCTCCAAACTGGATGAGATCTCCAGCAGTGTACAGCACTATTTCCTTCTATGTCTCCATATGTTCCAGGATGCACCTTTCAATCCACCCAGTGAATAGTTTTTTTGCGTGTAGCTGTTCAGTGTTTATTTCTTCTGTCTTGTTTTACCTCTGCACTGCATAGGCTCAGTGTAGAACATAGAATTTCCTCATCATTACACATGGATGAATATTTGTAAACTACAGACATGTCTTCTCTATGTGCTTCTTATATCCAGAAACACATCCAAGGTACAAGTTGCTTTTTGGGGCTACCATGAGGTATGACTGTGTCAGTGGCCTGTGGCACAGGTGAGGAGCATCACAGCTGGCCATCTTGGCTTCCCTCTGCTGCAGCTTTTATTCTCCTCTGTTACTAGGCCAAAATGGAGGTTGAATTTAACACAAACAAGAGAAAGGTTCAGTTTGTGCACCTGGCTCCAAAGGGAACTGCCTTAAACACTTTGCTGTGACACAGAGGTGAACTTTGCTACTGTCGAATACCAGTCAGTTACTTTTTTACCTTAATATTAACAAGAATCAGCAAAGGTGTCTTAGACACAGAATGAGAAATCTAAGTTTAATTGCCTAGAATAGTTCTTTTAGCTTTAGCAGTAAGGACAAAATCACTCAGTTGGTGAAGGGGGCAGTCTGTGACAGAAAAAAGCAATTGATGATACATAGCCTGCACTGGGAATCATGTTTTCTGCTTCATAGTACCAACTTGGAGAGGAATTTTTGTATTGGCTAGTGACAAAGTTTAGCACATAATTTTTCCTCACTTTTTGTCGCTCCCTCTCTATCTGCAACTTCACTTGATTGCAGATAGATGCTTTTCATCATTGTGAAAAGCCATCTGATTAGAGCTCTCATTAACCCATAAGTGAAACTTTTTATAAGTTTAGCTGGAGAAATTCCTTGAATGCTTCAGAACCGCAAAGCTGCCATTTTTAAGAAACCTCAAAACTAGATTGCCTATTTGTTTTAGGTCTACTTAAAACAAACTCTTCTTTCTCAGCAGATTTAGAGGTAACACAAATTAATGTATATACTTTTTTCCCCTAGCCTTAAAATATTTTAGCTGTCACGAAATTCTATTGCTGATTATCAGGTCCATCTCTATCTGGACTATCCTATCCCTGACAATCCATTTATACTGGTCAAATTCATTAAACAAAGGCATTGAACAGTTAATATTCCTTTTTAAAAAGCTGTTTAGAAGCAGTTGTCATGGAAAAGGAAAAAACAAATTTTTCACTATTCTTGTTTAAGTTTTGGAAAATAAAGCAATTTTAAAATTGAAGGAATGGCAGTTACTTTTCAAATGCTCCGTGCATAGCTTTTGCTAGTAACTTTTTTCCCCTTTCTCTTTTTCACCTTCCTTCCCAAAATAACTATAAGGTAGATGTGTATGTATCAGAAATCATGTCCTTGACTCCCTCTGACCTTCTCTGATACATATGATTGATACAGGATGAACTCAAACTTGTCCCTGTTTAAACAGGAGAGGTCAGCTTTGTTTAGGAAGCATGTGATGAAAATGGACAAATGTATGGGTACTGCTTTCATTGCTTTGGTTACTACTCAGTTGCTATGGAAGCCGTGTCCCAGAGTGGCACTAGAAGGCTGTGTCCAAGTGAGGGACAGCACTGAGTCATTCATTCATGGCCTCATTTTGAGGTCTGTGTTTCCACCAGCATTTTGGTATACACTGAAAAGCCTTCAAATTAGTTCAGAGGTTGCTTGTGACACTACCAGGCAGGAAGTGCTACGCAGGTGGTAGATTCTTCTGCTGGCAGAAAGCTTCCTTGATGAAACATGAGAATGTTTCTTCTCTGGCTTGCAGCAGGTAACTCTAAAAAACTAGTTCTTGAAGCTTATATATTTGTACTATAGAATCAAGTTTTTTGTCCAAGACTTTTTAGTTGCCTTCATTTTAATTGTGTGTAGGATCACAAACACATAAAAATACAAAAAAATCTTCAATGAAAGCACAAGTCAGACCAGAATTAATAATAGCATCTACTCCTTTACCAGGCAGTTTTAACAGTTGGGAAGGATGTGTTTCATCTGTCCTGGAAACTGCACTGAAGCATCTGTTGATTTCATTAAACCACAAAGATTCATAGGTTACGAGGCCAAAAAGAGCCATTATGATAATCTAGGCTGATTTGCTATGCAATTAATTCCTGTCTCACTGTATCTTTTAGAGGAAACAAGTTACTATTTTAGTTTAAAATTTGCCAGGAGCAGAGAACATACCATAACCTGTAGTAAATTATTTCAGTAGCAAATTACCCTCATGTAAAAATAAGTCATAATTTTTTTAAAATGTGAATTTCTTTAACTTCAGTTTTTAGCTCCCAGATTCCTCTGTTCTTTTGTCACATGAATTGAAGAACACTCTGTTGCCACATTCCATTTTCTGCACAGGTACTTGTAGATTGCAATCGAATCACCTTTTAACCTCTACCTATTAAACAGACTGAATTTGAATGTCTTCACTATAGGACATGCATTCCAGTCATTCCATTATATTCCCTTTCCTCATTCTTGAACCTTTGGTTTAACAATTGAACTGTGGTTATCAGAAGCTCCTTTAACATTTCTCTATTCTTGCCAATTTGCTGTGGTTTTACACCCAAGGATTATTTTTATTCTTTTATTGTGCTGAGAGTTCTGGTGTACCTGATTATATGTCAAGATATTAATGTCCAAATGTGTCTGTCAATAATACCTCAGGTCAGCTGTGGAAATAGTTGTACTTTTTTCCTTAAACACAGGTGCTTTTTAGATTTTTCAAGCTAGTGTTTTGTTTTGTTTTTCTTAAGAAAATAATTTAGAAGAAACACTTGAATAACAGAGATTCTGATTGGGGTGAGTATGTTATTTTCAACAATTGAATTAAAAAATCTTGTATCTATTCAACACCTTTTATCCTCTCTTCCTCAGGTCTTCCTTTGTGCTTGCTTTCTTGATCTGTCTTTTCAAACTTGCTGTCGGGTTCTTCATTGTTAGTGACTTTCTTGTTTACAACTAAGTTCATGTAATTTTCTCCAGTTCATCTGAAAGTCTTCTGTCTCAATGATTCTTCAGCTGTGGTACTGGTATGACTAATGAAATACAAAGCAGTCAGTATTAAACCTCAAATAAACCCAGAGGCAGACCCCCTGCATTTCTCCAGGAGAGATGGGAGCTGTTGCTCTAGTATCAAATACATCAGAAGGGAGATGTAACCTTTATGTGGCTCAGCTGTGTATGGAAACTGCCTACATGAATGTGATATTCCTTCTACCAGCAACATATCACTGAGTCATATCTGGGTACAACCGAGCACCAGCCATCAGTCATACATGGGGTATTGTGCTACCTGTCTGCTCCTCATGTATGGAAAGACTTGGTCAAAATACAGTTTAGAGGAGTGTTGGTTTGAGCAACTGTTTTAGTATCCTATAAGGGCAGTTCTCCTATGTTAGGATCATCAAAGCCACAATTCATGCAGGCCAGGCATTCTCTTTCCCACCCAAGTAAGTCCATAGTGGGGTGAAATCAGTCATAAGCCCTAGTGGGCCTGAAGAATGGTCAATCCCTGTACCCAGTATGCTGTCTCTAACAGTGGTGAGTGGAAGTGCTATTTAGGGAGAACGTGGAAGCATGGCTACTGTCAGTGGTGCATTCCCTTATGTTTCCACAGCATCCACTGCCATTGATTTAGGATTGTTAGAAGATCTATTCCTTCCTTTTTCCTTTAGTATCAGTTTGTGGACTCGGTGTCCACTTTTTCTTTTGGTTCTTTTTGACCCTACTTCCATCACCTCCTGTGGCAAGAAGTTCCAGAAGTTCACTACCCTCTCTGTAAATAGGTACCTCTAAAAATCCATTTTAAACTGACTTCATACAAGTTTCAGCAAGTGCCTCTGCTTCTGTTATTGCTGGGTTTGGCAAAGAGCGGTTCTACATTAACCTTCTCCATCTTCTGTAAACTTCAATCTTATATTTGTCAGTCCTCTCCAGATATAAGCCCTGGCCTTTTCAGGCAATCCTCGTAAAGTAACCTGTTCCATCCTTTTAGTTGTTCTGTTTATTTTCGTCTTTTGCTTTGAGAAGCAGAGACAGGACTCAGAACTAAAGACTGACTGAGTTGCACTTCATTGTCTGGCAAGAGGGGAGGCTGTAATGCACACCCTTGCTGTGTCAATGGAAGTATGTGTATGGTCTGTCTAATGAGAGCATTTGACATGGTTAATCCATACAATGAAACTAGTACAGTCTCACAATTTGAAAATGTATTTTATTCCTGTTTCAGCTATTAATAGACTTGATGTTTTTGAAGCCTGTGTGAGGGCAGAGTACTTTATTGGGAATTGGAGCAAAACAAGCTACTGTGGGTCAATACTGTCCTCTGCTGGGAAGAACTACATCTTTGTGCCATATCTCCAAATGGGATTTAACTGCTGGCTTCTCCTTTCACTCTGTGTTTTGCCTTTGTAACAGGAAAATCTGAGACTGTGCTGACTGGACTGGGGAAATTCTTTAATGCTTAGTGAAAGGCAGAAATTCTTTTCTTATGATGAATTTGTTGAATTGTGATTTCATTTAGTTTTTCATCCTGAAGTCACCTAATTGAGAAGCTTATCCCTCAATTTCTTCTCTTGCTTTTAATATTTACTGCACGCACATTTCTGTGACTTCCCTGTCCTAATTGTAGAATTAACTATGTATATTTCCTTTCCCTTTTCATAACAAATTGCTGACAACTCAAACAAATTATGTACAATTCATTCTGATAGCATTTTGAAAGCAGAAATCAAATGTGTATATGATATATGTATTAGACACACATTATTTTAAAATAATAACTCCTTAGAAGAAATAAGAGTCTTGAGTAGTATCTCAGAACATGAATTCAATTAAATTTTGCTAGTTGCAGAAGTGCTTTTGCTTGCTGTATGTACCAACTCTGTGTTTAGAAGGCATGGAAGGTGGGTGAGAGGAAGTACAGTTCACAAATATTTCAGTTTTGTACCTTTTCCAGTTTCTGCATCTGTGAGAATGGGGGCAGAGAGGAGTCTGCTTTTCAGGAATTAATTCTGTACCTGTAAGAATGAGAAGAGTAGAAGGTCTGGAGTCCTGAGTAAGTCAGGCATGCTCAGGAGCGCTTGCCTGTTTGAGGTCTTTTCTTGTCTAGTTTCAATCCTTGTAGCAATTTAGAGCCTGGAGTTCTGGTCCTTAACCTGGAGAGAGTGAGAGTCCAGGCACTGAATATGTACAGATTTTTGTGTGTTAGCACAGAGACTGTAGGTTGCTTGAAGTGAAGGTAAGCAATGCAGTTATCTCCATGCTAAATGTGTGCATGTAGTGATCTAAGATTTCTTGGTGAGAGAAATTTTAAATCTTTGATTATTTTTTTTTTAATTTAGGAGACACAGGGCAATCGCTAACAGTTCACAGCAACTTAGAGAAATTTTTTTACAACCCTCTCCTAGTAGTTTAGAGGGCTAATAGGAATAATAGCAAAATGACAATGGTGGTACTGAGTTTCCTGCTGTGGCTAGTAGAGATGGACATGGAGGTTACACTTTGTTATGTATTTTGTATGGGATTTATGCAAATATAACAGCATGGTACCAGACACACTCTGGATTTTTTGTACAAAAGCTTTTACAGCCGAGTGGGCCTGTGGTAGAGTTAATTGTTCTCACTGCCCTTCAGTTAAATATTCTCTTCTGACTGCTTATCTAATTTACAGTTATTGCAAAGTAGCCATTGCTGTCACTTCTATACACACTCCTGGTTCAGCTCTCTCCCTCTGTCGTGATGTCAGACTCTCGCACTGTCTCCTTTCTGCTCACCACTGCCTTTTGGGAGAAGTTTATCTCCCATGGCTGAAAGTAATTGGGGTATTTGTATTGTATGCAGGATTGATGTATGATACTTTTCCTTGTGTCTGGCAGGTTGTTTATAAGAATAATGACATTCGTCTGGAGCTGTCTCGCTTGGCACGGATTGGTGATACTAAGATGAAGATCTACGGGGAAGTGAAATTCGTATGTGAAAATGTGGCTACACTGGATCCCATCAGCTTTGAGACACCTGAGGCCTATATTAGTCTGCCTAAATGGAATACCAAAAGGATGGGCTCTATCTCATTTGATTTCCGAACCACTGAACCTAATGGACTGATCCTTTTCACCCATGGCAAGCCTCAGGAGAGGAAAGATGCCAGAAGCCAGAAAAATACAAAGGTAGACTTCTTTGCAGTTGAGCTACTAGATGGAAACCTCTACTTGCTTCTGGACATGGGCTCTGGGACCATTAAAGTCAAGGCCACCCAGAAGAAAGCCAATGACGGAGAGTGGTATCATGTGGACATTCAACGAGATGGCAGATCAGGTAGAGTGATGACTTTTTCTTAAGTAGATTCATGTTTCAGATTCAGATCTAGGGCTGTGTATTAATTTTCAGAACCTTCCAAACCTGTTAGATATGAGTCACCTTAAAAAAGCTTGGTGCTATTCCAGTGATGTTTATCCAGCAAAGCAAAGATGTGAATGGCTGGGTTTAGTCTGAACTTTGCACATTGCAGAGGCAGTCTATTAATATTTTATTCACAATCCTCAGATATTCTGGTCCTATCTTTGCAATTGCATGCATAGTTATAGGGATGGATTCTTTATAAGCCATGGTAAGGTTTAAGGTTCTTTAGAGCCTTGTTCTCAGTCGGAGAAATTTCAGTGATTTCCTTTGGGTTTCTGGGGCTGGAGTCTTATCATGAGGAAAATAAAAGTAATGGGCACAACCAGAGGCAAAATTATGACACCAAATCAACATTTTTATACCATTCTCTTTAGCATCTTGTAGTTTTCAGTTAAGTTTCTTTTCTTCTTGGATGCCAAATTCTAGTCTTAAAATCTGAGTCAGCATTCAGTGGATGTTCCTTTTTTTTCCTTGCAACTTCTTGTTTTCAATTATGTGTTGTAGTTGATTTCTAAAAATGTACCTACCTTGCAATTACCAAGAGGTATTTTGTTTGTTTCTAGTGCTGAATATTGAGCTAACATACTCATGATGTACTCTGAAATGGTGGAGGAAAGCAAAAATTATCAAATACTGCAAATTCATCTTGAGAATATGTGCAGAATTCTAGTTGATTTTTTTCTGAACCATTGGGATCTCAAAGCCTTGCCTTCAAAGAGAATTTTGCTTACATTTGCAAGCGGATTTGGGATTTGTCTGGTGATCTCCAGATGATAGTGGTAGTCCCTAACTTGATGTTTCCAGTTGCTGAATAACATCAGTACAGAAAAAGCAGTGCTAGAACTTTCTTCCCTTGAGTTTTTAAAAGAACTGACTTTTAGATACCATGTGAGCCTAGCTGTTTGAACAGGTCTTTGCCTGAAGCTATTTTTTTCTTTGATGATGTATTTTCTTTGTATTCGGCATGGTGCTCTACTAGGACTTAGTATGTGTAGTTATATATTGCTATCTCCTAAAGACATCGATAGGAACATTTTACAAAGGAAGCCATAAATAAATAAATGGAGCTTTGATTTCTTTAGACTTGCTAAAATTTAATTAACTCGCAAGGATAAACTCAATTACTTGCATTCAGTACTGACTTCAGTTTTGTTTGCTCACTTGGGGACTGTCTTGTCCCTGAAGAGGCTACTGCAGAGGGAGAAGAATCAGAAACATCACTAGGGTCTCTGCAAAGAATATTTCTAAAACCCTAGGAAAAGGGACATGTGTTCATTTGAACTAGCAGCGTGTGACAGGTGGCATTGCTACTTGATGAATGAAACTGCAGGACTGCCTTGTTTGTCACTTGATAGGGAGATTTGTGATATTCTGGACACAGATTAAGGTAACAAATTCTGAATTAGAAACACTTCGCTCAACAACAAGAAACACATTTGTATGTTCTTGTCTTCTTTATTTTTTTTAATTGTGTTTTCTGCTGAATGAATACTTGATCGATCAATAATTCTAGTGACTGATGTCTTGTGCTCCAAGAAAACCAGGATACTGGCATTGATTTCTTTACATCCCCTTAGCATGCATCAGCCACACTTCCCCAGTGACACTGTTGGTAGGTATGAGAAAGGAGTTCAGGATCTCTTCTTGTTTAGTCCTTGGCTTTTCTTCCACATTTGGACTGGAGAACGGTTACACCTTGAAGATTTTGGGTTTTTTCCCTGGTGAGAATGCCTGTCATCTAGAAACCAAAATAATGAATTTACTTAATGGAGGCTAAAACCAGCTGTTTGGGTTTAATGAGCTAGTGACCCTAGAGGTTCTGATTCTCATTTCTGAACCAGCTAGGCCTTTATTAGGTGTCCTGTGTTCCCTTCTTTTTCCCATTTCTCTAAAAGTCCAAAATTTCTGGTTCTGCTGAGCTTAGTAAAATAGCCCAATAATCCAAATATTCCCTATTGCAATGCACTAAGGCAGGAGCACTTGTGCTGGAGAAGCTTGGCAGTCATGCTCAGATAACCTCTGACACCTCTAGTTCCCTTAGGCCTTGTGTATGTTTTGGTCTGTGTTGGCTGCCAGGGCAACAAAAGCTGTTGGCAGAGTTGCAAACATAGGATTTGGAGGGTGGGGGTGGAAGAAAGAACATCAGCTTGTGCGAGTGCTCCTTCCGAGGGTCAGTGCAGAATTTCTCCATTTTAGAAGCTTAATGTTAAAAGTGCTCTACATCCAAACTAGTACCATCTCCTTACAGGAATTGTTTCAGGATAAAAACACTGGCAGAATGTTCAGACTGCTGTGTAGCCTATTTCTATTGGTCATCTCACTGTCTTTCTCCAGGTTTTATACTTCTTGATATCTCACATTTCTTTTCTTTTAGAGTGTTTCTGTACCTTTGTGGCTTTTGCAGGTGATATTTGTTCTCTCAATAGGAGGTGTTGTCTAGAGCTTGGCCCTCCAATATTTTGGTTCTATGCTTTAGATTAATACGTACTCTCCAGGCTGCTTTTGTGATGTAACAGTGGAGATACTGGAAGGGGGACTGCAGTTCCATGGCTCTGTGACACGCTGCCTGTGCGACTGTATATTGTCACATTATCTCTTTTCTTACTTTGTAATAGGGAAAATGCCTGTGGTGCTGCAGCTTGTTTTTACAAAATGATTCATCAAATAACTGTGGTTCTCTTTGAGCCTTTAATGTGTAGCGCTTGTGTTGCTTCTGACACTGCTGCCTCTGACACTACTCCTCAATTATTACTGAACATCACACACATGAAATACGTTATGTCTGTGTCATGTGTTCTGTTCTCTAAGAAGACACCCATTACAAATGAATAAATGTGTGTGCATGTCAGAACTTTCTCACAGAGACACAAAATAGAGCTAATTCTATTAACTCCCCCATCTTATTTTAGGGGTGTATGACAAAAATGCAATGATGTGGAATTAATCTTAGAGCTTGGGTAGTGTCTCTGAAGACAGATTGTTTTAATGGCAAATCAATTGGATGTGATGATTTATAGCTAGGGAGTGTGAATTACTGATTTTTAGATGTGTATCTGATGGGCAGATGTCCCTATCATGAAAGCTGCTGAAAGTTCTTCAGAACAGTACACTGCTCTATGAGGGATGTGCATTATGTTCCCTGTTTTTTCTTTGGGTGCACTCTCTGACCTTAAACAAGTCCCTTTGCTCTTCTATATCTGTTTTATATGTTCTGATTATATTTCTCTCTTTTATATTCTGATTATTTTATGTTCTGGGACGATGTCTTGAAATATATAGGAATGGCCTCAGTGCATTATACCTACATCTTGTTTGTAGCATATGGAAGCTATCACAGTTTTAATAATACCTGTTCTTTGGAGGTAATCTTTGTCTCTCTCTACCTTAATTTTCCTGTTCATAAAATGAAAATTAGAAAACTTTCTTTGTAAAAGCATAGAATATTTTATTTTGGAAGAAACTTCTGGAGATTTCTAGTTCAATCTACACTTTCTTCAGGATTGCATCAGGATGGTGATTCTACAACCTCTCTGAAGTTTGTTTCTGTGTTTGACTACTCCTGTGGTGAAAAATGTCCTTTTCTATGGAGCTGGAGACTCCCTTAGGTGGTGGTTTGGGATTGGTACTCCCAAGTTTAGTGTTCCCACTCAGACTCTCCAAACCATGCTGCCGCTCTCTCGCTTCCCCTTCCCCTCCCACTTCCGGTAGGCTGGAGAGGAGAACTGGAGGCAGAAAAGGTGAAGATCACAGGTTTTACTAGAAACAGTGACAAGGTAAGAAAACAAACAATAACAGCAACAATATTAATAACAAAAGTGTACAAAAGTGTGATTCACATGAAAAAATTCTCACTGTAAAGCTCAACCCAAGTGCAGCCCCCTCACCCCAACTGCTCCGTCTGGCTCAGGACCAACACTACACTCTGCTGTTCCCTCTGGCTTGAAATCAGTGTTGCCCCATTGCTCTGTCCACTTGACCATAAGGAACACACTTGCTTGACTGTAAGGACCCCCTTCTCCTGGCAGAGAGTCCCTTTCCCCCAGCCCAAGCAATGACATGAGGTTGCACAGAATAACCTCTGGGTCCTAGCTGTGCCTCCTCCTGGCTATTGAAAAAGTTAACCCTGCCCTAGCTGGAACGGGGACACCTTACTGCGACTTGTGATCAGTGCTTCTTGCACTGCATGTGCACAGTGCTGTCTTATGTTCCAGTTGTTGCCTGCCATATCTTCAAGTTCTTTTCTGCACAGTTGCTCCGTAGCCAGCTGGTCTGCAGCATGTACTTGTGTATGAGGCTATTCTGACCCTGATGTAGTACTTTGTATTTCTTATTTTTGTTTTATGTTAAATATTGCTATTAGTTCTTTGATCCACCTTGTAAAGGTTTTTCTGAATAGTAGTCNGGCAGAAAAGGTGAAGATCACAGGTTTTACTAGAAACAGTGACAAGGTAAGAAAACAAACAATAACAGCAACAATATTAATAACAAAAGTGTACAAAAGTGTGATTCACATGAAAAAATTCTCACTGTAAAGCTCAACCCAAGTGCAGCCCCCTCACCCCAACTGCTCCGTCTGGCTCAGGACCAACACTACACTCTGCTGTTCCCTCTGGCTTGAAATCAGTGTTGCCCCATTGCTCTGTCCACTTGACCATAAGGAACACACTTGCTTGACTGTAAGGACCCCCTTCTCCTGGCAGAGAGTCCCTTTCCCCCAGCCCAAGCAATGACATGAGGTTGCACAGAATAACCTCTGGGTCCTAGCTGTGCCTCCTCCTGGCTATTGAAAAAGTTAACCCTGCCCTAGCTGGAACGGGGACACCTTACTGCGACTTGTGATCAGTGCTTCTTGCACTGCATGTGCACAGTGCTGTCTTATGTTCCAGTTGTTGCCTGCCATATCTTCAAGTTCTTTTCTGCACAGTTGCTCCGTAGCCAGCTGGTCTGCAGCATGTACTTGTGTATGAGGCTATTCTGACCCTGATGTAGTACTTTGTATTTCTTATTTTTGTTTTATGTTAAATATTGCTATTAGTTCTTTGATCCACCTTGTAAAGGTTTTTCTGAATAGTAGTCCACTGCTTCCTTCAATACATCAACCATTCTCCCCAAGATGATGTCACCTAAAAGCCTGATGAGGTCCTGTCCCAGTTCAGCAGGTGGGACCAGTTTATCCCTGTGTGGGTGTGACCAAAGCTATGCATTCTACATCCTCCATTCATTTCCCATGAACTATTAACAATGGACCATTTGCAGCAGCTGCCCAGGGCACACCCAACCTCTCAGGAAGTAAGCTGAGTGTTAAAGAAGCCTGTGAGATAGGAGCTGTGATAACTCCCCTCCAGGGAGTCGTTAGCACCTTCACACCCAGCCTGAGGGCATGTGTCTGCTAATGGGGCAGCAACAATTCCAAAATACCCCATGACTCACAGAGTCAGATTACCCATTGTGAAACTCCTCGCCTGGGGGGAGGGAGTGGGTGTTCCCACCTGGACCGGGGGTATATAACCTTGGGGTTTGAAGACCTCTGTGTCCACTCTTTGGATCCAGAGGTGGACCAGAACCTCGACAGGACTGTGACCACCACTCTCGATCAGACTGTGACTGTCATCTTCACCAACAGGTTTTTCCCTTCATTTTATTTTGAACTCACGGGAGCCATGTGGGGCTCAGCACAGGGGCTAACGAACACCATTCTGTTCGTGTCCCAGTGTGCTGGGTTATACATCTGGGTTTTGTGAGTTAAAACCAATTTCTCTGTATGTCATTGTATTTACTGTAATATTTTTATTAAATTGTAACTCTGAGCTGGGTTCATTTCTCCTGCTGATTTACCTTTAAACCAGCACTGGTCCTTTTAGTTCTGTCATCCAGATTCAGTTTGGAGGTACTAATGGAATGTTTTCTGAAAGAGCTATGCAATGTGAATTAGTATGCTTTCCTTATTTTCTTGTGTCTCCAGTCCTTATACCATCAAACTCCCGTATGTTCTCAGTAAGTCTTTGCTTTGCTGGATGAATACCATTGAATAATGCTCGGTTTTTATATATTATTTAGGCTTTGCATTGTTATGTTTCTGACTTTGTAATGCAATTGAGGATACAGACACATGATAATCAGTCACTGCATGGAAGTACTTAGGACCTGTGGTTCAAGAGGAAAGGGAGATGTGTGAGAGTCTCTATCTGTTTGAATTACATCTGAGTAGGGAGGAATCGTCACTCTCGCCTGCTGAACCTTAAACCTCACTCAGTCATTGGAAAAAAGTGAGCTAAACTGAAACTCTAATTGAAAATGTCCTTGTCCTCCTCATTTAGGTACTATATCAGTGAACAGCAGACGCACCCCATTCACCGCTAGTGGAGAGAGTGAGATCCTAGACCTGGAAGGTGACATGTACCTTGGTGGGCTGCCTGAGAACCGAGCGGGACTCATCCTTCCCACAGAGCTCTGGACAGCAATGCTGAACTATGGCTATGTCGGCTGTATCCGAGACTTGTTCATAGATGGACGAAGCAAGAACATCCGGCAGCTGGCAGAGGCGCAGAATGCCGCAGGAGTCAAGTCCTCCTGCTCCCGCCTCAGCACCAAGCAGTGCGACAGCTACCCATGTAAGAATAATGCAGTGTGCAAGGATGGCTGGAACCGCTTCATCTGTGACTGCACTGGCACCGGCTATTGGGGTAGAACATGTGAGCGAGGTAAGTTGAGTTGTCTGACCTCAGTTACACAAAGCTGAAGGTGTGCATGAGAATGAGAACAAAACCCAGTGTTCCCATGAGACTTTCACCTGCCCTTACTGGTCTTCCCACTGCTAAATTCCCCACACAGAGAAAACTTCCTTCTCTGATCGTTTCTGTCCAGTTTTTCCACTTTCATTTCATGAGCTTACATTAACTCTTCACTCCTTAAGCTGTCTGAAGACCTTGTCTTCAGGTTCCAGAGTTTGTTTGGCTAAGTATGGCTTGTGGTCCTGAGGCTGAAAATGCAGATGCATGTCAGAAGTCTCAAACAAATTACTGGAAATAGTACCAAGTGTGAACTTAAGTTATGGAGATGTTTCTTGCATGGAAAAAATGATGAATTCCAGTTATATCTAGCCTTCCTCTTTTTTTGTGTGTGGTAGGATTTTCTTGGTGGCTGTTTAGGGGCAAAGCCAGCTAATGATATAATGTTAACAACAGCACGTCCCCGAGTTCACCTCTGATAAGGTAAATCTGTAGGAGGTTGATGGAAAATTCTCTGCATCTTATTTGCACTCAATCTGAATGGTGATTTAAAGGCATATAATTGGAGATATGAGGTCCAAGTAGTGCTGATAGGCAGGCTAAACTTTCTATGTATTAAAGAATACATGGAAAGGAATTTACTCATATAAAATATCGGAACTGTATATTTCTCAAAATATACAGATGGTTCCATTAATTGTTGTTATCCTTATTGTGCTGGCACCACCATCAGAATGAGGTATGTGAGTGGTTTTAAAGAAAAAGGTGGAGCTAAGGTCACTTAGAAAATACTTAATAAAGGGTGTTTTCTTATATTGAAGCCAATCTTTCTGTTAATATTTGGTGATTAGCACTGCATTCAGGCTCAGCTGCATTCACAGTACACCCAAGAATTAACTGTAACCATTATCAGAGTCTTAAGGCTTTCAGCCCCTTCTTTCTATCACCTCACTTGGCACCGTGATTAGAGCACATCTTAGAATTGGAAATGCAGATGTTTTTGAGCTTTTGCTGTAAATATTTGAGCAGCTCCTTTCCCACTCAGGGTCCCCCTTACGCATTTTTTAATATTGATCATAGTAGCATGCCACTTAGGAGAAAGAATGTGAAAGTTAGGTACAGTGCATAAAAATACAAGGCAGAATTGAGATTTGTAATTTGTTCACTCTCCAGAGGATTTTCTGCTTTGCAGAAAGTTTTGTTAATGACCAAAATTATTCTGTAGACTGGCTGGGATTTTTAGGTTTTACAGCACAAGACCTATGATTGTTCATAAAGCTGCTCACAGCCAGCAATTCATGGCATGCTTCCCTAAGTTGCTGGTGGGCCTTCAGACAGCTGATGCATCAACCATGCTGGGGGAACATGGGTGAATGTGTAAGATTCATGGGCATTGACTATGCCAGTGTCAACTCAGCAGTCCTCTTACAGACTACATGGGATTAGAAAATTCTGGAAAACATCAAACAAAGGTTTTCCTAAACACAGCTTTGGGAATTTTTGTCCAGTTGTTGCGTGATTAGGTTTTATATAGACATGAAAAAAGAAGTGCTACCATAAATGCACACCACAAAATTGCATTTTTACTTGCCTGTGGTCTTTATTTAGTATTGGAGCGACCAGCTGTGTGATTCAGGACTTTCTGGGCTCCATCTCATGTCCATCTCCTGGACCTGGCTCTCAGATGAGAATCCAAACTGACATAAAGAATAGGATTCATCTCATATACCTTTAGATATCTATGGTGTTAACTTCTTGTATTGTCAGTGAAAAGAAATCAGTAGGTTAAAGGCATGTAAATATTTCGGTTTGGGAGAAATGAATCTCAAGTCTGGCCTGAGATCTGTAACTTGGCTGTGCTGTGATGAGCATCAGTCTGAATTAGAAAGATACATTTATGAATGAATGCCTAGTGTGGAAACTTGAGATCATAATAAATATGTTTTAGAATCAGAATGTATTTAAAACTGTGGTAACGTAGTTCAGGACAACCTAAAAGATGTATGCAAAGATCCTAATCCTGAGAAACTCACTTTTTTCTGTAATTAGAAAGTACAGACCCATTACTTTTTTAGTCCCAGTGTCAGGCAAAACGTGGCTGTAATGCCTTATGTTTCTTGACAATGCAAGAAACAGCTCACAGAGAATGAATGCTTGAGACTGAATACACAAAAAAGTTGTACAAATTGAAGTGGATTTGACTCCAGAGCATTTATTGTGGTGTTTGATAACAGCCTTATACTGCTCTGATACAACTGCTTGATGTTAGACGTCTGCGTTAGTGCCCAGTGATTTTACCTCCACAAACAGAAGCATTGCAGGCTACCAATGATCCTTTTCATTCTCCTGGTCTGACACCCAAGGATTATCGCAAGTCCTGACTTCAGCTGGTCTGTGGAAGGAGAAAATTTGAGATGGAGAACGAGAAGGGAATAAAAGTGAGAGATGCTGCCATGCCACAGCAGCACTGCTGCATAGTGACTAATGAGCTGCCACAGGACCGTGGGGCAGCCAGCCTGGTGTGTAAGGGGAGGAATGAAGAAGGAGCAGGCTAGATCTTCTAATATGGGACAGCTACTGACCCACTTTTCCAGTCTGCCATCTGTTATCTGTCACTCTCACTTTATTTGGTTCTTAAACTTCTGTCCTGTTAAAAGAGGAGTGTAACTCCTGCAGCCCAAGATGTAGAAGAAAGGGTTTAAGGGGCAGGGAGCCCAGAATGAAGAATTTTTTATGCTTGGTGACTATCAGGATAATCACTCTTTATCACAAAGCAAAGCATATAGTTAACATTTAGTGAAAGTACTAAAAATAGAGAGGGCATATTACAACTTTAGGAAGAGAAGCACATGATTCATTTGTTATTGATAGTAAAGTCTGTCTCCCACTTTCCCAGTATAGGATTTCTACATTTATAATGCTGTATTTCTCATACATTTTGTACTTTGCCATATGAAGGACTGTTATACATTTAAAAGGGACTCAAAAAGGAAATTGATTGTGTCAGTTAGAAAAGAGGTTTGGGTTTCCTTTATTCATGTGAAACAATACAAGTACACACTATTCAATAAGTCACTCTATCTAAACCTTGTGTGAGTTTGTCTTGTTAGTGAAGTAACACCTCTGGTCATTGAGCCAGTTACACTGGCTGCAACATGGACCTCAGTTGCAGTGGTCTGCTCAGGCAATGCAGATAGAGCAACCTGGCTGTGACTGGAATTTGATAGGGCACAGAACAGGGAACTGCTGCCAAGGCCTCAAGTTCATTCTTACAATTCTAATATCTAATCATTCTTTTGGTATCAGCAGTGATGTAAACAGACAAAGGTGTTACCAGTCTTAAAGTGTCATAATTTCTAATAGTAATGTCATTTCTCCTTGAGGTAATTGAAATTTCATAGCAGACATGGGGTGAGACATAGAAAAGATCGGATTGTGCTGAGAGGATATGAAAGTGCAGTGGGGTTCATGGGCCAGACATGCTCAATGCCAGGCTGTGAGGCTAAGAAAGGACAGCAGCAAATTCCCATTTCACACCTTCCACCACAGCCTGTGCTGACCAGGTAACACACTGTTAGTTATTTATTTTCTTGAATCCTTGCTTTCTATCCTCTGCTATCTTTCCATAATGGTTCTCTACTAACCAGTCTAACTCAGTGTGACAATGTTGGAAATAATATCTGAGAAGATCCTTTCTAAGCCACTGTTAAAATTAAGGAGCTGCTGTAAACATAGCAGCATTTGGATGAGATTCTGAAATGAGAGATTCCTGAATAGTTGCTGGAATGAAGTGGTGGCGTGGCTGTCCACCAGGAAATAACACTGTTGGCTTTGCAAGTAGGATGAATTCAATTATCACAGCCTGCTTCTTTAGATGCCTTGGATAAGTACACTTGAGGTAAAAAAGTAGAAGCCTGTCAATGAGGACTGGTACCAAATGTCTCTGTTCCCCATGCAGTTAGTGAAAGAGGTAGTTGCTTCTCACAAGAAATCCAAAGCAATAAAATGACCTGTTGGCCTCCTTTTGTTGATATGCCTATCTCCTTTCATTGTTCATGTGGAGATTTTTGTCTGATAAATAATAAATAAAAAGAAGCTAACAGACAGGATACAATTCCTCCTGCAAGTGATGCTCTGACTGCCTTGCAATGATAAAGATCTCACCTCCCTCTGCTCCCTGAGCTCATTTTCACTCCTATTATATATGGTGAAGAGAAAGATTTAGTCATGCCAGAAAGACTCCTAAACTGAATGGCACTTTTTGGATATCTCTTAAATGAAGGGCAGACACAGTGAAGTGGAAGTTATAATTGCAAATACATACTGAGACTTTGTACTGAGTTTGCTAGTCTTGGGTTGTGGTGTGCTGGGCATTAGGGAAAAAAAAAATCTTGGTGCCTGTACTGTTGGTAGTAACTAAGCATTCTTGCATCCTAGGGTTTGAGAAAGAATAGAGTACCGGGGATCAGAGTCTGCAGCACAGTGTCTCTGTTCTGAAGGACCTTGTTTCAATAGGTCTGCTGTTTTGCTAGTTAGTTTGAAATAAAGGACCTAAAATACCTGAAATCCCCTGGGAATGCTTCCTAAATGCTTTTTAATCACCAGATGTAGGGCAAACTTTGAGATGATTGACAAAAAATTCCTACAATGCAATGGGTATCATGCTTCCTTCTGTTTCATGTGAGCTGCCTTCCCAAACTGAATGCAAGAGAAATTGTGATGAGTTGCAAGTCTTGACAGCAAGAGGGGTTGGAGGACTATTGCAGACATATAGGAGGGTGGGAAGCGTCTGCTAGTGCAGCTACTGTGAGGCATCTTTGGTGGTTTTTGAAGTAATTAATGTCTTCTTTACCCTTTGCCTTCCAATTAGTATTTGATGTTGGTTTCAGTATTAGGTCTGGTGCTGCCTGTTAATTGCACTTCAGATGTTAGAGATAGGAGCTGGGATCTGGCTCTTGCAGGATGAGGTACTACTTTGCCACGATTACAAAGTACCTCCTCACAACCTGTGGACTTTTCTGAAAAGGACCCCAAAGCCCTGGCATTAAACAGGCAGAGGAGGCACTTGGTATTGTATTGAAATCAGTATTTTCTGTAGCTACAGTGAAAATGCTATGTGATCAAAAAGATGCATGAGGTCTGTTTGGTGGATCCTAAAAACTCTGCAAACTTTCCTTCTAGTGAAACACTGTGAGAGGGATTGCAGAGGAGAAAAGGGCACAAAGCAACAGACAGCTGAAAACTGGATAATTTTAGGCCAGTGAAAATCAAATGTTGTTGATCGCTCACTTTTTGATGCTTTCTCCTATTTAATTTAATTGACTTGGAGTTTGGTTGGGGTTTTTTTGTTTCTTTTGGGTTTTTTAAGGGATATATATACTGATAATATTGGAAAAGGCAGGTGGGTATGAGACTTCTGACCATTTAAGACTGAAATAAAAGAAATTGATGTTTAGATTTTAACCTCTGAAATGGTCATGATTGAAAGTGGCCTAAGACCTTTCCAGGTAAGGGTAAAAAAAAAAAGAAGTCTTGCTCCAGCCATTTCCTTTGCTGAGCTACATCCAGTGTTCATTGCAGCAAGACAGAAATACCCCATTCCAGATTTTCTCTCAAGGGCTGGAACCAGGGGTCCTTACTGTTTGGGTTTGCTCACAGGTGGACAACAAACAGCTTGAGCAAACCAGGCTTTTTCTGTGTTTTGTGGCATACTGTTTGTGAGCAGCGACGTACCTGCTGTTAACAACACTGCATACAGGGCTACACGTTTTATTATCTGCCAAGTATCTTTGCAGCAGTGTTTACTAAGAACAGTTTAATGACAATACACATCTGTCCATTATGTTTGCAATAAAGGGAAATGTAAAATTACTGGTAATAAGAAGTGCTACAAAATCATTTATTGCATAGTATAAATGCTGCATGTTTTACTGTCTCAGGCACAGGTATCAGAACAGATTTCTTTTTCTGTTTTAGTGAAGATGTTTCATGATGAAGGTTTGCTTAAAACAAATCAAATGTGTTGATGCATTTTGGCCTGTCCAGACCTCCTGGTTTTGCAGCTGAATGCTGGATAACTGTTGAGAATAGATTTTCCTAGAGGACTGATAGTTCCCAGGAGTGATGGACACATTAGGAGAAAAGTCTTTGCTGCAGTGTTTTAAATGCTTTTAATCGTTGCTAGATCTTGAATAGTCAAAGACTTTAGGAAAATCAGAACATCAGAATAGTTATTATGGTTTCATACTGGAAAGTGAAAGATGTTAGAAATCGGGTCTGTGCTGGACCTCATCTATTCATTGACACTACTATCAGATAGGTCCCTATCATACAATTTACCAAATAGACTGCAAGCTGCAGAAAATAATACTCCATCTGACTTTAGCAACAATTTTCATGCAATCCCTTCACATCCATTTCAAATTTTCTCATTAATTTTATGGTAAAATCTCCATTAAACGTGATCTAAAGAATGTTAATTTTGCTAAGGGCGTTTATGTGAGAAGTTAATTTTCTCACTTGCCATCAAGCCATTTGTAGCACAGCTGGCTATTCCCTTTAAGGCTGGTCCAGGCAGCTATGGCTGTGGGAGATGCTCTTCACAGTCCTTCTCAAGAAAAACAGGCTTGGGGGTTATGTGATTAGCTTCCTTCTACCTCTTGCTACTGACTGGGTGTCAGAGCAGGAGGCTACTGTCAGTTCCATAAGTGCTGGATTATTCTACTGTATAAAGCTTTTATGTATCCTCCATTTTATAATTCTTTACTTACCTTCTATGGGATAACTTCTATTGTAACATTCAAACAATTCCCAAGATGTTCATGAGATGTTGTGCTAGCTCCACAAAGGACAGTAAAACCAAGGTGGGGCTTGTAAGGGAATAGAAAAATTGTTAAGGAATTTCAAAGTCCCTCACTTCTGTGGCTTTATATTGAGATCCTTACCACTCATAACTTTTTTGTCCATAGACGTATATATTCACTCAAAAGCCACTCTGAATATGTGTGCTTTCCAGGACAAGTAACTGCATTTGTTGCCTTATAATGCCTTTGTGATAGATATCCTCAGTACAGAAGAGTGTGCAGTTAATTCTGAAGTCAGGATGATTATATCTGTTTGGGAAAAGACCATTTCATGCTGTTTATGCTGTTGAACTTTAACTTTGAAGAGTCTCATTGATGTGATAATCTCCAACAACATCTGCTGAACAGCTGGAAAATCTGAAACCACATAAAAACCAACTGTTGTCATTCCTATATTGTATAATGTTATGGGTATGATTTTTTATCTGTGTGCTCTTCCTGTTTCTTCATCCTGACTCCACCATCATAAGCTCTTGATATTTAAGGCCACTCCTGCCTTCCGTGCTGCATGTGAATTTGTTAGTACTCCAGGTGCTCTTTATCTCATCTGAATATATTAGTTGATGGTGCAGAAGATAATTTCTGCTGTTTTTCTCCATAATTCTGTATTTCTGGCTGTTTACTGCTGAGTTCAACTTTCACAAGGTCCTCCCAGTTCAAGAAATATGATTTTCCAAAATTATGTTAGATTTTGTGTACTGTCAGCTCCTGTAAAGAGCACTAGAACAACAAAAAAGATGATGATGGGTAGATTAGTAAGAACATTTGGTTAGTGCTTTATAGACTCTTATACTTTTATTAGTATAGGCTTCTTCTACAATATTGTTGTGGTGTTTTTGTTTATCTGCTGGTTCATAAATGGTAGCTCAGAACAATGGCTTCTCCTTAATATAAGCCACAAAATACACCCTGTCTATAAGTCAAGGCACAATGTTGTTCAGATAACTCTCAAATTAAGGACAATTTGTACACAGCTGGTCAGCTTGCCTGAATATGATGGTGTCATGGTTTAACCCCAGGCAGCACCTACATACCATGCAGCCACTTGCTCACTCCCCCACCAGCAGGATCAGGAGAGAATCAGAAGAGTAAAACTGGGATAACTTGTGAGTTGAGATAAAGACA
Organism: Sakesphorus luctuosus; assembly: GCA_013396695.1. Lineage (NCBI taxonomy): Eukaryota > Metazoa > Chordata > Aves > Passeriformes > Thamnophilidae > Sakesphorus > Sakesphorus luctuosus. The sequence continues at coordinate 685,798 of VWZD01010533.1, forward strand.
GTTTAACTGGGGCAACAGAAGCCACACATAAAAGCAATACAAAACAACAAATTCATTCACCACTCCCCATGGGCAAGCAGGTGTTCAGCATGTCCAGGAAAACGTGGCTCTATCACACATAACAGTTGCTTAGGAAGGTAAATGTCATCACTCAAATGACTTCCTCCTTCCTCCTCCTGCAGTATATACTCACATCAATGCCCTGTGGCATTGGATATCCCTGTGATCAGTTGGGGGCAGCTGTCATGGCTGTGTCACCTCACAACTTCTTGTCCGCCTCACTGATGGGGCAGTATGAGAAACAGAAAAGGCCTTGGGTCTGTGCAAGCTCTGCTCAGCAATATCAAAAACATCTCTAATCAACACTGTTTTCAGCACAATTCCAAAACAGAGTCCCACTGAAGAAAATTAACTCTACCCCAGCCACAACCAGCACTCAGAGGAAGGTAGAATTTACTTAGACTTGGATCATTTGATGCAATAAGTCATCATGAGGGAAGGAAATGTATTTTTACCTGCTCATCATGGCTTCTCTGTGGCTTCATCCTCTAGTCAGACCAGTTTGTGTTTCTGCTGAGGCTGCCACTTGTTCCTACAATTAAAGGGAATATCTTGATGGAAGAGGCCTGGACAAAGTAGATTCATTTGTCATGAAAAATTATTTCCAATATTTAAAATTACTGTATAGAGCTTGGAGATGTTATCTGTGAAATTAGCTTTCTCTATCTCTCTGCTTTGCCTGGTTGAAGCCATCAAGCTGAAAGGCAGGCACTGGCACAGTGCATTTTCTGTCTCATTTCTTTTTCTCTATTCATCTCAGGGGGGAGAGGAAAGACTTGGCATTCATGATGCTCCCTTAATTGACTCTTTCTCCATGTGGAGATAGGCAGTAGCCTGTTGGACACTTTGATTGATTAGATGAGGCTATTATGTGATATGGAAAGGATATGCAAAAGCTCCCCCCGATCTGCTTGATTTTTCTGCCTTCTCCCATATACAGTTATTGCACAGAACAGCCTACAGTGTGGTCCTAGAGAATCCACTAGCACTAGGTACTAGACTCCAAGGTATGTCTCTCCAGAGGGAAACCACTCTCATGCTTTCTGCTAAAGGATCTGACAATATATATATAGGAAAGATAATTTTCGTCATCTTTATTTTATTTCTTACCAGCATCCTCATTTTGTTTCTTGATATTTGAAAACAACAAGGTTGAAATTCAGAGAGAACGTGCAGAATAGGGAAACTGTATCCTGATTGTCAAATCTTGTTATGAGTTTCAGAGTGACTTCCTGCTTTGTGATGATTATGGGTGGTGGGTAGGTGGATAAAACATAAAACTTGGGAGATACCCATTGCATTAGTGCTAAAGTCCTCCCACTAAAGGGACACAGCATTGGTGGGATGTACAAGGAAAGCAGTTTCATGATAAGTGCTGTTGGTCTCCTGATGCTTCCATTTTTTATGTCCTGCAGCTGTTGTCTTCTGAAGCGCTGCCTGTTAAGGCAAGGTCCTCTTGTGATCAGCCTGGACCCTTTGGGCAGGGGATACCTACCACCCTAGTCTTGTGTTCTTGTGATCTTAGCATTTTTTCATTTCTGAACAAGGAGGAATTGTAATCCTTCATGTTGCAATATTGCTAAAAGGGAGCAGAAGGACAGGGCAGGTTGAAGGAGATTACTGTTGGAAGTTATGTCAAAGCACCAGAGTTTAGGATTCAGAGTCACGTGGAATTAGATTTTTAAGTCTGACTCACCAAATACCCACAGGTCCCGTTTCCAACTGCTGAGAAAGAAAATATATGGTATTTTAAAAAGTGATTTTTTTATTCACTACCTTTCATTAAATGAGTTAAATGGATAGTGACAATTGAGCCCTCAGTTGAAAAGCATGTTAGATTGACATCTCTGAGGGCCCTAGGCTGTGCTGAGAATGAGAAATATATAGAGTAGCTCTCCTTTATGTACTTCATTCGTCTCTTGGAGGAGTATTTGCATTAGAGATTAGAAGATGGGTCAGTCTTCCTGAGTTGCCTAGTCTTTGGTAGAGCTCCAAAGTAAAATGGTGAAAGGAGGAGCTCTTCTTCCGTGGCTCAGATTTCCTCTCTGTTGTGTGTGAGACTGCTGACTCCAGCCCAGGGAGCAGAGCAAGGGAGTTTGAGCTGAGCAGAACAAAATGGAGTTTGCGCTGCAGCTATCATCTGCCACAAGGACAAGATACCCCCCTGAACAAGTGATTGGCAAAAAACATGTGCTTGCTAAATAATGGGAAGGAGGCAAGAATACAAAATCCATCTCAAATAATTTAGAGTTCTATTGTTTTGTTGGGTTTTTTTTCTTTTAATCTCTCTGTTGTGAATGTTTTTGACTGAAATACAAAATTAGGCTAAATGCCCTACACTACTCTCAGTGTACAGGTTCTGGTTCCCAGAGGTGGAAGCCTAAGAGCCCATCATGGAAACACCCATGTTTCTACCATTTTGTTACCAGTACCCCAGCGAAGTTGTCTTCTGTTACAGTCTGACTTTTTGGTGCAAACCCCAAAAGTCACCGCTACCCCACTTCTGCTGGTCAGCTTTCATGTCCAATTTGTGAAAGTTTTGTTTATTCTGCATTTGTGTTTAATGGTTCTGTCATCTTGTAGGACTGACCAGCGCTGAATTTTAGCCTTTTTCTCACTGTCAGGTGTTACAGAAGGATGACTTAGCACTGCAGCCAAGGTGTTTGCCTAAAAGCTGTATTTTTAATAATTCCAGCTTTTCTTCTGGTTAAGCACAGAGTTGGTCATCTGATGATGTGGATAAAGTAAGGCACAGGTGATATTTGGCAGTTTACTTTCCCCAGTCTCAGTCTGATGCACCACTGTGGTGTAAAGGAGTGCCATTAGCCACCTTAGAGAAGGAAGTGGGGATGGTCCAAAGTTCAACAGGATAGAGATTTGGTCCTGTTCTGGTCTGCTGCCCTCCCTTTTACTGAGGCAACATCACAGTTCTGTATCTCGTTCAAATGCTTGTGTGCCATTCCCCCTAAGCCTGTTGGATTCCTTCTGCCACCTTCCGGTTTGATAAAATTTCACTTCCTTTTTTAGTGCAAGGAATGTCCTGGAAGATTTCTAGGGATGTGGAAAAAGGGAATGAATGAATAGAGCTTTGTCAAACAAAAGACTGGTATCTTTGGTATCTTTTTTTGGTTGGTTGGTTGTTTTTTTCTTTTTTCTTCTTTTTCCTTTTTTTTTTTTTGTGCCGTTTTATATCCTGCAAGCTTTTTGGATAAAGTAATTATGCAAAACAAAATGGATTAAAGTAAAGAAAAACAGAAATGATTTATCATGCTATTTTTTAAATGGCTCACTTTGTTTTTGCTGTATCTTTTAATTTTTGTGTTTAAAGTCAAAGGCACTTGTCTGCTTTAAAAAACAATCGAAGCATAAAGGGACATTACAAATAGCCATGTTGAAGAGTAATGAATCCAGCAGACAGAAGGACTTGTGTCCAAATAAAAAAGGCAGAAAAGTGTGGGCTAGAATTGGTATTGACTGTGCAGTGTGCACAGTGCTAATGGACCTGCAGAAGAAACAAGAACATTGCAGCCATAAAGTGAAAACCTTGTTCGCTGTGAATACAGATGAGAGTGCGAAAAACAGTGTCTTTATGGGGCTGCTTTTGCACATGTGGCCTCTTGAGCTCACCTGCTTATAAAGTCAGAGTGACAGGATGTAGATTAGCAATCAGCATCCTCATTTAGGCATTTCTCCCCAGGCTGATTTATGCTACTGTGATTTCTTTTTTCTTTTGTCTTTTTCTCCTGGCTGGAGACAATTTGCTGAGCACATATATTCTCTTTTACACTGTTTTCTTTTTTTCTGTGTCCCCCCATTCCCCCCCCTCCCCCCAAGAGAAGATGTAAAAGTTAAAATGCAGGTCATGTACCTTTCTTTGTGTGTCTGTGTGTGTTGCCTACAGGTCATACCCTAGTCTGTGCCATCAGCCAAGGCTCAGTCAGTAAAGTCTTCCAAGAGAAGCAGCTTTCAAACAGCTGCCATGGCGCTTTTGCTGTGAGTTAGTTGGAGAGATACTTGATCAATGTGCTGCGTCAAAGTGTTGATCAATAACATCCTATTAAACTGGGTGGCACCCATAACTTTCTTTTGTCGTGCTGATCCCTTGAAAGGCACTGATGTGATTGTGCATATCAAGAACTGTAACAGTGTCTGTTTGGGTGCATACAGGTAGCTGTGTGTTATGTTTTTTCCTGCTTCAGCACTGCTCCTGGATTGCATGCTTGAGCAACTTCCTGGTGGCTCAAGGCTACCTAGAAGAGCTTCAGGGCAGGAAGGATGACCACTCAGATACAACTGGAGTGGGGGTTCTGGCATTTGGCTTGTTTGTGTTTGGCACTGAGATATTTTCAGTACTGAGGTGCGAAAGAGATATTCAGGCAATGAACTGTAACCTCTCTGACCCTGTTGATGGGTTGGCAATGGGCTTCAGGCTGTTCTCTGCCATAATGTTGTGGGACCTGCTAAATCTCACAGTATTACCTCTCTGTAGAGGCTAGAGATGGGGGCTTGAGTGAATTTTTGTATCTTTCCATACAGATAACTCATGGGGGAGCCTTCAAACTTAAAAGAAACAGACAAGGTCATAGCTGGGAGAAAGCCAGGAATTAGCTGACCTCCCTACCTGTCTTTGGGCTATCAAAATATGGTAAATAAACCCACATTTAACTATTTATAAGGGTGCAAATTGATAATCCTATACAAACAAGGGCTATTTTTTTTCTTACATGTGCAGTATTTCCAAAAGGAAATAGATATAATTATGATTTTACATTTTGGGAAACTGTGATGTAGAACTTTTAAGGCACCTACAGTAAAATTCAAGATTACAAAAGTAATTATCCACAGACCATGACTCTTAGAGGTTTTCGTTTACTTTCCTGGGATTTAAGTCTCTGAATCTAAAGAATCAGCTAATTTAGTTGCTAGACTCTTAGGTCACTAAGCTACTTTTTTTCCACCTTGAAAACACTATCTGATGTCTCTAAAATAATACTTGCAGATCTCTGCAGACATGGTGATATTGTCCTGGGATATTTGGTTAGAAGTTCCTAGAGATAAATACTCTCATACTGTGATAGGATAGAGATAATTCATATCAGAACCGGGGTTCCTGCATCCTCTCCTCTCCTGTTTTCCCACTCAGTAGAGCACTCATGAATCACTTTGACCTTTCAGCATGCGGTAATGAAAAGCTGATTACCCTACAGCTCCCCATGGGTCAGCCTCTCTTTTACCCAGCATTCCACTCACTCAACTATCATCCCTTGCATGGAGGAAGTTAGTAAAGATGTACTTGTAAGACAAACTGAAATGGTAAAGACTTAAGGAACAAATGAACACTAAGAAAATGTTATCTGACATTCAGAGCTAAACAACAGTGATTTCCCCTGGACCACAAGTAAAAGCTGAGTGCTACTGGAAATTTTTTCAGAGCTGCCTTACAGATGCTGTTCAGGTTGCAATGTATTGGGCACAGAGCATCCTGTGCTACAGTGTGTGCAGTCCTCTTTGCTTTGCAAGGCTGTCTGCTGACTGCTACAGTGGCAGTACCTACAGAAGAGCTGTGGGCATGGGCAGTTGTGTCATGTCAATTCAGCATGACTGCTGGCTAACAAGTGAGAAAGTCTTAACAGGGCTTCTCACAAAACAAGCCTTGACAGATATAGGACATCACTAATTCAGTGCTTCACAAAAGTATACAATATAGACATGTCTTGGAGTTCTATTTCTGGCTTATATTACTACAGACAAGTTCAATTTTCTGTACCTTTCCCTAGCTGCAAAACAATCCCAGATTCTTAAGGCTTTCCAAAATCATACCAGAGTTGCACTGTGAAAAATTCATGAATCACTAAGAGCTTCAGTTTCTAGGATGAGAAAAGCTGAAGACTAGCAAAATGCTAATTTTTGCTAATCTTCGACCTTCTGTTTCATAGTCTTTCTTAAGCTTGATGGACATCCTGTCATGAGAACAGGTAGGAAACCTGACCTAGTGAATGGTATTATTTTTGTGTTATCCAACTCATTTTCCTATTATTGCTAGTTGAAACATAGTGTTTTCAATACAGAAATGAGGGCAGATCTTGGTTCTGTGTATTAACAATTTGAGTTCATATCCCCATAGGAACAACATGCAAAGCATCGCGAGCTGGTCAATGGGGGTGATTGTCCCACTCTGCTCTGTGCTGGGGTGGCCTCACCTTGAATACTGGATACAGTTTTGGGTACCTCAATATAAGAAGGATATTAAGCTATTGGAAAGCATCCAAAGGAGGGCAACAAAGATGATGAAGGGCCTTGAGGGGAAGCCGTATGAGAAGCATTTGAGGGCATTTGGTCTGTTCAGCCTGGAGAGGAGGAGACTGAGGGGAGACCTCATTGCAGTTACAACTTCCTTGTGAGGGGAAGAGGAGGTAGGCACTGATCTATTCTCTGTGCTGATCAGGGACAGGACCCAAGGGAATGGCCTGAATTTGTGTCAGGAGAGGTTTAGGTTGGATATTAGAAAGAGATTCTTCACCCAGAGGGTGGTTGGGTATTGGAACAGGCTGCCCAGGGCAGTTACCACAGCACCAAGCCTGACAGAGTTCAAGAAGAGTTTGGGTGATACTTTTAGGCACATGGTGTGACTCTTGGGGATGGTCCTGTGCGGGGCTTAAGAGCTGGACTTGATGATCCTTAAAGGTTAGAGATTTTCTTTTAAAATAGCGGTGACTTTTTGTCTTGTGCTGCTTTTCTATACTTTCGTTGCTAATGCAATCCTTGTGTCATTGTTGAGATACAGTACTGTATTTTTTTGAGGCACACAACTAACCTTTTGCAGATAAAATGCTGTAGTAGTTAGACACTCAGGGGGAAAAAACTTTCTAGTTTCTTTGGCATTGAAAAGGTAAAATTATTCATTGCCCTTTCTAAAGCACTAAACAAATGATGAAATTTTGTTCGGTTTGTCAGCGATTGGCTGGATGTATTTAACTCAGTAGTGATATGAGATTTACAGAGCACACAAGAAAAGAGCCTTAAATAGTTTACCCACTGACCTTTGCCGAGATAATAAGCCTGAATATCAACTCCTCACCAGTTAAATTGCGTCCTAATGAAGTGACATGCGTGCTAGTGAGAAGTACTCCTAGTCACATGAACAGAACTGTATATTTAAGAAATATGAGTGCAGAAAGTGTAAAGAGAGTGCTGTCAAGCTTCGTAGACTGAAATCCAACAATATGAAGGAAGTTATCATAAAAAATTGAAATATAATCAGGAGGTTGAAGGGAGGAATTAGGGAGAAAGATTAGAAGAGTTCAGTGCATATTGCTTGGTAAAATGACCTGAGGGGAGGATGATGAATCAGCGCTGATGGGAGGACTGCCTTTCCAATAAAGGAGAATTATTTAAGGATGTTCACAGGACACTAATTGTGGAATTTTGGGTTAAATTAAGAAAGAAAAATGGTGACTACTGTAACATTACAACACTGAGCTTGGTTTCTGTTTGCTTTGTTTTGTTATAGCAAGAATACTAAAAAAGGGGTGGAAATCCCATCAGTTAGATGTTGGAAATTAGGATGGCTAGAACAGCAGAGTAAGGCGAGGCTGCTGTACACTTTAATGAAATATACTTTGTAAGAGGGAAGGAAGGGACGGGAGCTCCAGGATCTAGCTAGCTCTTCTGTTTCTGGCTTATATGGGTCTGTGAAATGTATACCTCAGAATGATAACCTGGAAATGTCTTCCAATTCCAAAAGACCTATTTTCCTTTCTAAATCATGCTAATGACTGGATATGTTTTCCTCATTACTGAGTATGTGAGTAGTATTATAAGACATGAAAGACAATGATTGCCAAAGTAGATTTTGTTTGGTTGTTATTGTAATTACTTGTTACAATAACTCATACTGAACTAGGAAGGGTAGAATAGTTAATAGTTAATGGTGTAAAAATAACAACACTTTTATACCATAGCTTCTTTGCTGGATCTTAAAGAATTGTGGCTCAAAATCCATGTTTAGGCAAATTAGAAACACTATTATGTGGCATGTGTTCCAGTATCAGGTGAGAAAAGCGTGTTGTTAGGAAAGGTATTGTCAAACACGCTGTAGGGAAAAGCTGTTGCCAAAAAACCTTCAAATCCCAAATTCAAATCTCAATTAGAAGAGATATTCAGAGACTGATATGAGAAACCATGGGGGAAGCAGAGCATGTGTTGTTTTCAGGTTGCTGGTAAAGGAGAGCCTAGTGTAAGGCTCATTTTCTCTAGCCAGTGTATGAGCAGAAGAAACACATGTGCTGCTAACTGTTCATCTGTGTGTCAGATGAAGGACAGAGGCTTCCTCTGACTGACAAACTGTTATTGCAAATATTGTTCATCAACATAAAAACCAAAAACAACAACAAAAGCATAGTCTACCATTTATAATAATAATGGCCAATCTTCGCAAACCTAGATTTGGGAAGGGCTCTCTCCACGTGGGTGTGCCCTTCCAGCCTGTGCAGTGGATTTTTTTTAGGTGAGGCACAGCGTGCACAGAACTGGCCCCACCCTTTAAGTCCTAAGGTTCATTTGACGCGGCCAAGCAAGCTTGGACAGTGACAGCAAAGTCCTTGGGACTGTCACAGCACCCGGTACTAACCGGGGCTGACCCTGCTGAGCATCCGAGATCTGACAGGATGGGATGGCAGGGAGAGTCTACCATTTAGTTCACTTGCATTTAGTCTTGCTCTGTCATGGACTTTGTTTGATCTTTGGCAAATCAATTAGGTTCTTATGAACAAAGGCAGTAAATACTGACAAACCCTCAGGGCTGCCCTCTGTGGTACTTAGGGGTCCACTGGCTCTTAGAGTTAAATCCAGATAAGTAGGAACCGTGCTCAGGGTGTGAAGTGGCTATTCAGTAATATGGGGTTCGGGAGAGCCGTGGCTGGGGGGAAGCAGGGACAAGGTCCCGGTAACTGGTGGTACATGCCAGGAAGAGGATGTATCAGTCTCCACTGTTGGAGATCATGCTGCATCCTTGAGCCTGATGCTCACATGAAATGTGAAATTCATAAAAGCCACTTCAAGATTTAGATGCCACATAGCACTGTATATGGTCATACAGCTGCAGTGTGTTGATGAGGCACTTTGGTGCCCTGCCTAGCTGTGTTGTTTTTATATCCCTCTCTTTCCACTGAACAGGAGCTCCTTTGTTTCCAGATTCTGTACTGCTTGCAATTCTGTGCCTTGGTCTCTCCACATGTCTGTTTGCTCATGGGATGTCCTCTGCCCTGTCCAAGAGTTTTGCAGGTGACTGTGCACTTAGAATCCTGTATTCTTTGTGTTGGCAACCTTGTATACTGTGCAGGAAGTTTTAGTGCCACGTTTAAAAGCTTTGGAAGAATGTGGGCTTCTCAGACTGACCATCTATCATTGAGGGTGTTTTTTTTAAATTACATTGGTGGTGTTCTGTTCAGATGTGACAGAAGTGGGTGAGAAAAGCACTGCGAGTTCCTCTTCCAGATGCGGATGAAATTAGGGAAGTATGACAGTCCCACAGCAATCCTGCTGTTTTTGATGCCTTTGTTGGAGCACAGCTGTGCCCAGCAGCTGATCTGGAATCAGGGAACCAGGAAATTTGCACAGTTAGCAGATATAAATAGAGAATCTGAAACTATGAGAGATGCTTAACTCTGCAGTAAATAAATCCTAGTTCAAAAGAAAAAAAAGCTAATTGAAATCTTAAAAAACTGTCTTGTGCCTCAATTCTTCCCCTTTTGAGTTTCTATCTGCAGAATTTGAAAGAGAGACAGGTGTTGTATCTATAGAGTCTTACCATCTATGTTTCAAATGATGTCAAAAGCAGTACCCTTTCCGTTACAGATTTAAATTATTTTTAGGCTTGTGGATTATTTTCCAGTTTCCAAGGAAATTATGGACCTCTTCATTATTTTGACTTGCTTGATATTCTGAGAATTTTTCAGGGTCTGTCTGATGAAGAGTATAACAATGTGGCTCTTGGATTATCCAAAAATGTAGGACAGCAACCCAGTTGTGGTGGACTGTGGGTTGTGTCCTTGCACTGTCCCGGCTTTGCAGTGTGGCAATGGATGAACTGGCTCCTGTTTGTCTCAGTTTCTGCTGTGAAAGTAGATCAGTTCAAAAGACATTCCTGAGGGCATCTTAATGCTTTCAAATTTTGTGGAGGACTTCTGATAATGGGAATCAAGGACAGGAAAGCCATCCTGTTAGACCTACTTTTTTTTCCTCTTTGGTTAAAATATGTTACTGCTTATTTTAGAAAACAGAATGTTCTTTGCGTTGTGATGTAGAGCTGTGTCTAATCCTTTCCAGGTGTAAATTAGGAAAACTTCTTTTTAAACAGCTCTGGCTGATCCAGAACTTGTGCAGACATGAGTGGAAACTTGAGACCTTGTGCAGTAAGTGACAGTGAGAGCTGGTGACAGTGACACTGTACAGAAAACCGACTGTGATTAGCTGTGTACCTCTGCTTTCTCTTCCACTTCAGGAGGAGCCAGGAAAAAAAACCACTTAACAAGTGCTTCTCAGCACTAGTGGCACAGGTGACGAGACAATTACAGTCTCCTTTGCCATCTGATGGCCTCAGGCAGCACCGCCATCTGCTCCTCACTGTGCCCCCTAAGTGTCTGAGCCAAGTGCACCAGTCCCTGGGGCCCACGGCCTCTGCCTCCCCGTTGCCTGTTCTGCTCACCCAGCAGCTGCTGGCTCACTTGATTTGCTAAATTCCTATTAGCACCTCCTTTGGGGAAAAGCTTGACACTCTTATCATCAAATAAACTTGAAATATATGCTGAGCAGTACTACTTCTTGGATACACCTGAATACACAGAGCTTTTCCTCCCTCAGGCTCTTCCCCTTTACTCTTGCAGCCCCTCCAGGCACCCTTAGGAGAAAGCAGAGCATGCTGTTCCACACAGATGTTGTACTGAACTCTCAATATTTTGGTTGAGCCTAATGTAAGAGCCTGTGATTCAATTTATATTGAAAATAGAAGTGGCGCTCTCTGTGTGCAAGAGAGGCTGCATGCCTGCTTCAGCAGGTGAAGAGCTTAACATCCCTTTTCTCCAGTGATATGGGCAGTGATGGCTCATGTATTAACCTATGAGTTTCTAAACTCTTGAATGACTTGGCTGAAGACAATGACAACTTGAAGAGAGAGGAGTTATGATGGAAGCGTTCTTTCTATATGTATCCTAGGTATTTGTCTTTCATCACATCAGTCTGACAGCTTTCACTGGTCCTTACTTTCACATTAAAAGGCAAGTAAATTGAACTGTCTTTGGTGATAACATGGAGTTAGATGCCAATGACCTGTCAGAAGTGGATTCCAAATGTGTCTGCGCCTGACACTTATAGTTAATACAAGGGTTCATTAGATTTTGTTTTTCTGCTTGCAACCTCCTTTTAATATATTTGGTTTAGTTTTGTAATTATTTCTTAAGTGAGGATCTAAAATGTGTTATTGAAGAGAAGTAAATTACATTCTTTTCTACTTTCAGATCAAATAAAAGAAAATCAGAAAGTGCCGTGTTGAATAGATCACAGGAATCCTAATTTGTGTCCTTCTGCTTTAGATAATAGGCCAACATTATTAGGCCAGGTTGAATGGAGCTTTGACTAACCTGTTCTAGTGGGAGGCGTCCCTGCCCATGGTAGGGAGCTGGAACTAGATGATCTTTAAGGCTCCTTCCAACTCAAACCATTCCGTAGTTCTATGATTATTAGTGAGTCAGTGGAAATAGAATAAAGAGGTACTATTAAATATAGTTTAAGTGAAGTGGAAAAGGAAATGTTGACCTATTTGAACTAGATTCCTCTCTCTGGGTTTGGTGCATAGCAAGGGCACAAATTCTTCCCATACTTGAGTCACAAGGAAAGTGATTTGGAACCTGTACCACCAGATCATAAGGTAAATGCTAGGTAACTGGAAGGAAAGTGATTTGGTTTTGGAATGGCTGAAATGTCTAGTTAATCTTTATCAGTGGAGTAATTTAGGTGGTTTAATTCAGCATTTCTACGATCATTCAATGCTGGGAGTTTTCATTAGAAGTTAAAATTATGTTATCAGTCCTTAAAAAATCCAAGCCCGAACTTTGGCATTATTATATTCTTTGTCATGCAGTCTCTTATCTGTGGCATAAAACTGGGAATCAAATCTGACATTTTGAGACGGTAATCACATCCCTGATGAAGAAATGTTTTGTCACTTAAAACATACACTTTTGCTTCACCAGCAGCCAGTCGTGTAGGAAGCAGCATATAAGTAAATGTTGCTGAAGAAGCTGATTGTCAGTCCGAGTCCAGGACTTGCAGGTCAAAGCAGCATTTGTTTCTTTGTGTGCTGTCTGCTCTGCCTGCTTCAAAGTTAGTTTCACCATTAGATGGCAGTTTACACTCCATAGATCATAGAGTCTTAGAATAATGTGAGTTTGAAGGTACCTACAAGGATCTTTGAGTCTAAATCCTAGCCCTGCTTAGGACAGCCTCAAAAATCATACCATGTGTCTGAGAGAGTTGTCCAAATCATATTGAAATCTGGTTGCTCAGAACTTGACTTGCCTGTCTTTCTTCTGTTTTTTTCTTTTCTTTTTTTTTTTTTTGTTTTGTTTATTTTTTTCCCTATTGTATTCCTCCTTCCAACACAGGAGGAGTGTTTATGCAGCCTAAAGAAACGACATGCTCTGTAAGACCAAGTTGCTGTTGGTCCAAGGACAAAGGGTGAAGTGTGACTAGGTACAAACCTTGTTGCCTTAGCATCATGCAGAATGTTATTCTGACTTGAAAAAATTGCTGTTAAGGATAAGTCAGCAGAAAAACTGAAACAATGCCTTCAGATGTTGTAATTATTTTTTTCTTTCCCCCCAGTTTTAATTGGTAATTATTAATCATTTTTATCACTATAGAGAAATACCCTTTGAAAGAGTAGGAAATGTCAGACTCTCTCCCCCACCACTTTTTCAGGCTTGTATAATGAGAGAAGAGAAACATTTTCGTCCTTGAAATAAACACAATTTGCTGGTGGGGCCAGTTCTAGTCAGGCTTTCTCAGAGGCTGGAAAACCTCATGATGGATTTGCCACAGCCTTTATACAGAGTTAATCTGATATCCACGCTCCCATCTGCTTTTACCATGCTTTGTTAAATTGTGTTGGGCTATGTTCTTAATAATCTCACTTTCTCTGATACACTGCAGAGGTTTGGCTAACTAATATATCTGAAAGCATTCTTCGATCCTCCAAACATACATGAGAACATCTGGTCATCCCCAAAACTTTCCTTGGCTTCCATCTTTGAATATTTTCTTTGTTCTCATTAATTCCTTTCCTTTTTTTTGCAGGGGTGGCTCTTACTAGGTACCTATTTCATATTCATATCAACAAGAGCTAATTACTGTAAAAGAATTGTGCATCTAATTTCCTTTACAGGTAATTTTCAGCAAATAGTAATTAACTGCTTTGACCTTACCTGCGATCTCACTTAGCTAAATGGGATGGCTTTTGCCGTTTAGTCTTCTAATTCCATCTCTCCTGTGCTTAAGAGTCTGGGAGACACTTTAGGTGGAAGCAAACTGTTCTTTCTACCATATAGATTGTTAAGGCTGTGGCTTTTGATGTTTTTATCAAACACCGAAACTTTTATTAGGGTTCAGATTGCACTTCCTGTCTGCCACCCAGATTAGCAAACATGTTGTACTTGTGATGGGGAGCTTTATTGCTGCCCCTGTCCTGTCCTTCCTCAGGGCACAGGCAGCCTTGCTGGTCATTCTAAACACCAATTTTAGGATGTGGAAAAACCTGTCATAGGTTGAGACTACAAAATTCCCATTTTTTTTCTGTCTAAGGTATTTCTGAACTCTGATCTTTAGGAATGAGTGGTTGATGTTTGAATTCATCACTCCACCCATATAACAGGGATATCAAATGTATCATGCTTAATGCTCTTCCTAACAGTATGAGGGTAAACACCAATGTGGGGGGAACCCATTCTTCCTTGTTATTTCTCTGTGAGGATTTCAGGGTTAGCACATAAAGAAATTGTTCAGAAACCTAGAGAGCCCGAGAAGACCACAGTGACATAAAGATTTTTATTATCTACCCACTGACTGTGGAGTTCTTTCCTAGGCAGTTAATTCTGTAGGTGTGCTGCCTAGTGTTGAGCAAAGAAGGTGTATGGAAAGTGATGACCTGGAGGAACTGCAGTCACTGATAAGCAGACACTGAATTTTATGTTTGGGGCAGTTTACAGGTCTGAGGAGACCCTCTTCTCTGGTGGGCTGCGTTTAATCTGGCATAATTTGATGTAATGGATCAGAAATATTGTAACAAAATACATCACATCTGATTTGCTCCTAGCAGTGTGGAGAGTAAATGTCCCTCTGGACTCTATTACTGGGGAAATGCTTTAGACAGGATAAATAGCAGGTTATTCACCATCAAAGCTCTCTTCACTTGGAGTTTGTCATTATGTCTAGTGTGCAGAGACTAGTACAGGATGTGGTACATTCTTATATTTTATCTGTAAGTGGACACAAATATGTTGATATGGAGTGACAGTCTGACTGTTTTTCAATTCCAGTTAGGAGCAAGATTGATCCAAGCATTTCAGTAAAGTCATGGCCACCGTATAAGGTGATGTGAAAATATTCTGTGCATAAATGACATTTTCATTCTAGGATACTTGGTTATTTCAGGATTTGGTCTTGTTTTGAATAGCAATAGACTTAGGCCTTAGGAGCTATCTCAGTAAGTCTAGAGTAGAAACAGCTGAAGAAAATTCAGCTTCGCTTAACTATGGCATCAGGCCAGTGCTTTGGGGGTATGACAGTTTTCATTGCATTTTGACTGCTGTCCTGAACTTCAGAGTGACAAAATGGGCTGCACAGTGGTGAATGTGAAAGTTTTAGGGTCACAGCTGCTGTCATAATTTATACATCTGCAGTTCTTTTGACTGTAGAATCTGCTGCCAATGCTGACTAAACTGTCCCAGTTTACCCAAGAATTAGGATTTATTATCTTTTACAATTTCCACCAAGATCATTGGAGGCTCTTGATGCTCAGAGAAGAAGAAAAAGATTAATGGAACTCTCTTTTCCATGCATATGAATTTTTGAGTTTTGGACTGAGGGTTTGGGCTGGCTGCTGTTATGTGTTAACCCATTCCTTGAGTGCCAGTCTAGGCGCTTAAACCAGTGTATAGTCCTGCAATGTAGATCCTGCATTACAGCCTTTGCCATTTGAGATAGGCTTGTAGGAGTTTAATAACTGTGATTTTACATAATTATAACCATGATAACCAGTGTTATAGACTATGAATTTCTAACTGTGTCTTTACCAAGATATAGTGATTTTGTGAGACTGAAACTGCATTTGGTCATGTTTGGAGTCAAAGAGGGACAGCTCAAGGACATTCCCAAAATTCCTTTTTTATCTGAAATTCCTTTTATTATAAAAGCATTTATCTATGGGTACCAGAGTTGTACAGTGGAATTTGCTCTGTGGTACAATCATGTTTCCAAAAGGCAGTGTCTGTTACTTGAAAGTAGGACTACATTTCTTTTATCTGCTTGTGAAATTTACAGGCTTGAATATGTACCTCTTGCTTCAGCCTTCATGATCTTGGCAATATCAACTACCATTCCATGCCAGCTACTAGTTTCTGCTTCTCTTTTCCTGTTTATCATGGTTCCGATAATTGGACAGTTGTTGCAATTAGCTGGGAGAGCAGCTCTGACTGTTGCATCTCTGCTGATGACTTCATTAGGAATGGACAGAGCCTGTGGGGTGCCTGGAAATCAGTGTCGTCATTTTTGGACTGTCTGTGCTGCACTGACTGAGTGTTGCACTCAGGCAGTTGCCACCTTGAAATTAAAGATTTTATGAATATTTTTAGGGAAGACAGCAGATCTGCAATAGGATAAAAGGCTCTGAAGGGACCTCCCTCCAGATCCTAGTATTTTAAACTCAGCTTAGTTTATCTTGTATTTTAAGGTTGGAAATTGTAGCCTGAAACTCCAAATTACATATTGTCCTATATTTTTCCACAGCATGTATGCTGTTCTTACCCTCTCAATTGCTACTAGCTCTGAGGTATCAGGCTTCCCCCAAAGATGACCTATTTTCCAGCCTTTGTGAATGTTGTGCCATGCCTATTTCCATGAAGCTTGCCTTACATGAGTTACAGTTATGTATTTGTACTTATTTTCAGAATGGCAGTGTCTCACTTCTGGCCCCTTCTAAATCACTGGTCACCTGGGTTGAAGAATTTTTGGTTTTGGAAAAACACTATGGAATACCTGTGATTTTTTTGTGGACAAGTTACCCTACAGTTTGTAGACCCATGTTCTCCATTCACTCCCTATTCTATTAAAGCACTTCTTCCAGGAGTTTACAGATTTTGGAGGTTTGGCATTGTTGGATTAAAAAAATAAGAAAGGGAAATTTGAGGGTTGCCTAGTCTATCCTGTTAAACTTTCTTAAAAAACAACCAGAGGCAATATTTATTAGTTTTTCTTTCCAGTGTTGGAAAAACAAAACTGAGAAGTTGTTTATGGATTTAAACAAGGTTATGAATGTAGTTTACGTTACAGCCTTGCTTTCTAAACATGCTAGGCTGGTAATCACAGAATCCAAGGATTGTGTGTATGTAATGCTGGGCTTCATGACTGAAGATTTGGGAAGGGCTCTCCCCACGTGGGTGTGCCCTTCAAGTCTGCGCTGTGGATGTTTTAGGTGAGGCACAGCGTGCGCAGAACTGGCCCCCCCCTTTGCACCTAAGGTTCATCTGCCACAGCCGAGTGAGCTTGGATAGTGACAGTGAAGTCCTCAGGACTAGAACCTACAGCACCTGCTATTCCCAGGAGGTCTCCCATCCAAGTATCAACCAGGGCTGACCCTGCTTAGCTTCTGAGATCAGATGGGATCAGGTATCAGGGTGGCATTTAACTGCCAAATCAAAGAATTATCAAGGTTGGAAAAGACCTTCAAGATCATCTAGTCCAACCATCAGTGCAGCACCACCATAATCACCCCTAATCCATATCCCCAGGTATCACATTCAGAATGCCTCTTGAACACTTCCAGAGATGGTGACTCCACCCTGGCAATTTATTCCAATGCCTAACCACTCTTCCAGTGGAAGAAAAAAAAATCTAGTATGTAATCTGAACCTCTCCTGGCAAAATTTAAGGCCATCTCTTCTCATCCTTTCACTTGAGACATGGCAGAAGAGACCACCCCTCACCTCACCACAACCTCCTTTCAGGTAGATTTAGAGAACAATGAGGGCTTCCCTGAGCCTCCTTTTCTCCAGACTAAGCAACCCCAATTCCCTTAGATGATCCTCATAGGGCTTGTACTCCAGATGCTTCACCAGCTCTCTTGCCCTTCTCTGGACATGCTCCAGCACCTTGATGTCCATTTTGAAGTGAGGGGCCCAAAACTAAACACAGTACTCGATGTCCAGCCTCACCAGTGTCGAGTACAGAAGGACAATCTCTGCCCTAGTCTAGCTGGTTATGCTATCTTTGATACAGACCAAGATGCCATTGGCATTTTTTGCCACCTGGGCGCACTGTTGGCTCATATTCAGCATGCCCTCAACCAGCACCCTCCAAATCCCTTGCTGCTGAGCAATTCTCCAACCACTTATAATTTTCTATATTTTCTGTAGTTTTCTTTGCTGCAAATTGTATCTGCTGCCTCTTTTTTTCACTGTACACCTCTTAGATAACTCAAACTTCATCTCCGCTGTAATCCCCCTTTCTCAGTGAACACTACTCTGAAAATAGGGATCAAATACTTCATGCAACTTGACAGTGCCGTGAAGGGGATGCAGAGATGTTCAAACTAAACAGAAGTTGCATCACTTTCTAAACTGCACCATCCATGTAATGCAAACTTAGACTATAATTTTAATAGCAGATTTCCCCATGCCTCTCCCATAATGCTCCTTGACTTTGAGGAGCAATTCTTCTTCTACCCTTAGCCTTTTTGCCAGAGATTTCTTCCCAAATAGTTGTACACAGCTCTGCAAATGTTAGTGTGACATTTGGAGGAAATTTGAAAAGCCCATGTGCTCCTTCTTGGTGCCCCTGCAGCTCTGCCAAGGTTCAGTATCGCAATGTAGCCTCGCTCTTCACCTCCCAGGGCTTGTAACATTTACAAACTACAATTTCCTCTGCAAATACTTCCACTGTGGTGTATTCAGTGCTCTTACAGCTCTTCCCTTGCCCAGATCTTTTTATGATTGTAGCCTGAAGAAGGTTTATTTTCCTTTCATTGTGAAATACAGGCTTTTTAAAAATTACCTTACCCTCTTTTGTTTGTGGTGATGACTAAAGTGGAGGAAGGACATACCAAGCCTGATGCTGATGGAAACTGGTACATACTACTTTTTAGGGTAGCCACAGGTTAGCCTGGGGAGTTGGAGAGCTGGTTTGATGAAGAAGTTAAGCAAAGCTAGAATCCAGAGTACAAAGGCTAGGGAGGGTTATTAATGGAGGGAAATTTGGGATCTATGTCCCTAATGTCTTCTCTAGGTCAGTTTAAAGTCTGGAAGGTCTCCATGGAAGCTTTTGTTATAAACAGTCAAAAATCTTTTGGGATTTTACCTTACAGTGGTGGAAGCCTCAAAATTTTAACTAGTTCCCTGAGATTTAGTCCACTTTGAGCTGAAAATTTTCAGGAGAGTTTTACAGGATTTTGGTATAATATACCCTCTTTATAATATTGAAGTAAAAAAGGAGGATGTTAAATTGGATTCAGAAAGGAAAGACTGTGCAGTTCTAAAAAAATTGCTTTTCTCATAGTCAAAATTATTTGAGTCTCTAAACTTGTGAGTCAAAGTAATTTTTTCCCTTTTTTGGTCTGAGGTAGGACAT
This sequence comes from Sakesphorus luctuosus, assembly GCA_013396695.1. Lineage (NCBI taxonomy): Eukaryota > Metazoa > Chordata > Aves > Passeriformes > Thamnophilidae > Sakesphorus > Sakesphorus luctuosus. The sequence continues at coordinate 704,749 of VWZD01010533.1, forward strand.
TATAGTAGTGGCATTGAACCCTGCACTTTTGTACTGATGTATTGCTTGGGGCTCTTTGTTTGCCTTTGTACCCAGTTTTTTTGTCTTCCATTTTGTGGATATTTAGTCAATAATATTTTCTGCGGTACTTTAATGTTTCTGTTTGTGTTTGGAAAAACCTCAAAGGGATAGGAAAGATAAGGTACTGGAACAGGGTGGAAGCAGTGGTATGGAAACAAAATTGGAAAATAGAGTATTCTCTTCTGACTTTCTAAATAAATAGATGTGGTTTGCACTTCAGGTTTTTTCAGGAATATTTTATTTTATATAAAGGGACTTGCACTTCTGGGCTATTTTCAGGCCCAGAAATTAAATGTTTTAAACAATGTTATGAAATTAATTTTGCAAGGTTTTGAAAAAATGTGTGTGATAAAAAATATTCATCTGCATGTCATCTGGCCTATGTAAACATCTGCTAGCAATTTTTGTTTATAGCAGGGGCCTTATAAGTGACAATTATTATTACTGCTCTACCAGTATTCTTGCATCCCTGAAAATGTGATGAATGCCTTGGAGCTAGCTCTATTATCTCTCCCATTTGCTGCTCATTTGGAAATATTTTGTGCACATTGCACTGATAAGGGTGTCTTATGTAATTACTCTACTTTCAGTGCTCATTTAATCCTGACATATGCTATTCAAATTGGAAAATTTGAACTTAAGAAAGTAGTGTACAAGTCAGAAAGAAGATAGAAATGAGCAGCAGGAGAGGCAAGTTTTAGAAAAAAAAACCTTAGAAGCTGAATAAAAGGCCTTTACTTAGTCTAAAACAGAGTAAGGGAGTTGAGATAATGATATGCTGAGCTTCAGGATATGAAGGTCCTTTTGTAAAGCAGCCGTATACCCACTTAGGAGTAGGGAAGGAAGGCATTGCCTTAATTTGAAGCAAATAAAAACTTGACTGATGTTGAAAAAATACTTTGGTCTGTAAAAGAGATTAAGTACCAGGAAAACCAGTCCAGTTTCTTTACATGTCTGTAGTTCATGTGTCCAAGATTTTAACTGTTTTATCTTCATGAGTTTCTAGTGCATAACAACTGTCAATAATACTACTGACATCTTGTCAGGCTGTAATCTTTAAAGCTGAATAGCTTTCTTCTCACTACCACAGTAAACTTATCAGTGGTATATTAGTGATACTTATTGTTTGGAGGGTATTTTGCAGACTAATAAACCCCATTCTTATTTCAAATGTAATGTTTCTCTTTAGGCAGGTGTTTAAAGATGTTGTTGTCCTTCTCAATGCTAGTGAATTACATTTGTAAGTATGGCCAAACCTGGTGAACGAGGATTTGGGAAGGGCTTTCCCCACGTGGGTGTGCCCTTCGAGTCTCCTCAGTGGATTTTTTAGGTGAGACACAGCATGCACAGAACTGGCCCCACTGTTTCAGTCCTAAGGTCCATCTGCCACGGCCGAGCAAGCTTGGACAGTGACAGTGAAGTCCTCGGGACTGTCACAGCACCCGGTACTAACCGGGGCTGACCCTGCTGAGCATCCGAGATGTGATGGGATGGGATGGCAGGGAGGCATTGAACTGCCAGGGGATGGTCCCTACTGAGACTGGAACTCAGGTCCTTGGGATTCGGAGTCCAGAGTGCTATCCATTACACCATGGGACCACCTTTGAATTACATTTACATCCCTTCAAATTGCTCTTTTCTGTTTGACAGGCTGAGTCAGGTGAGGTCCAATGACATCTAGATGGGAGATGTCCAGGGAAAGTTCAATTTACTGCAAAAGGTGTTATGGCATATTCAGTAAACATGGACTTTTCTTATGGGTCAGCAAGAAGCAGTGTTGGATCATGGTACCACTGGCACCCTTAGGGCACCGTCAGGTCCTGCCTGGCCCCTGGGGCTCCCCCACCCTGCCCATGACCCAGGACCCCATGGCAGCTCCATGGCCACCAGCCCCTGCCCCAGTGATGCTGTGGCAGGGCCAGCCTCCAGGTCCCTGCAGCCTGCTCAGCCATGGGTGCTGCCAAACCAGGCCCATGTCCCATCCCTATCACTGTGGCCCTGTCTGGCAATTGCAGCACCTGCCCTTAACCCCGTCCAGCAGATTGACTCTGGCCTGACCGCAGCCCTGCACCCCTCACCATGAGGTTTCCTGGGTTCTTGGTTGGACGTGGCCCCCAGCTGTAGGTCTGTCCTGCTCACCTCTCAGGGGGTGTGGGACAGCCCTGGGCACAAGGGCCCAGCACAGGGAACCCCACAGCTCCCGGCCCCCATCTTGCTGGATGACATGCAACGATGACTGCTTGTGGGCACTTAAAGTTCCCATCACATCTTTTCCACCAAAAAAGGAGCATTACCTTCTGGGTCCTGATCAGGTTCAGTCTGAGTGGTTACATTCAGGCTTCCCAAACAACTGACAGGCCTCTGTTGTTGAAACTCATCTTTATGGACTCCACTTGGATAGGAATGTTTGTGGTTTTTTTTTTAAAGTGAAATTTTGGTCTTCAGAAAAACCTACTTTTGTTTGGGGTCATGTGTCTGCTGGTGGATATGTGAGGGAAAGAGGTGAGCTGTGTAATGCCTGCAGCAAAGTTGTCTGGTTTGCAGATACAAAGCTTTAAGGATGTTTGAATTTGCAAGAATGTGGAAATATTTGGTCTAAGCATTTTGGTCTTGCAAATGTAGCTGGCGAAAGAGTCATGTGCCCTGAGCTTCTGTCACTGGTGACTTCAGCCTTCATGAAAAGTAAATATTTTTCCTTTCTTTGGCACTATCTGAAAATTTCAGAAGAAACTACACTATATTGTAGTCTGGAAAGAAACCACAAGGAAGAACAGGAGACTAGAGAAAAATTAAATGGAGAAGAAAGGAAGGAGGCAAAGAATGGAAATTAATACAAGAGAGAAGTCAGAAAGGAGGTGAAAAAGGATGAAGAGGTCTTGAATATTTTTCTGTCTGTATGCTACGAATATTCTGTCTCACCAGGAGGTGTGTGCAGAGCCTTGTGGGGAAGCAGAAGTGAATTGCTCCTTTGGATGCTAAGTGTAAAATTAAAACTGGCAGGGTCTGAGAGCACAAAACTGAGAAGCTAATCGCTCCTAATAACATATTGATTTTCACAGTTTTCTGGCGTTATATCAGGGCAATTTTGAACCAGCACCTGCTTTCTTCCTCTTCCCATCTCCAAACTAATGACAATGAAACTTCTGACATTGAGATCCCAAACAAATGCCACTCAATCTTTTTGTCTGTACAAATATGTGGGGGTCTGGACCGTGGTTTAACACACTGCTCCTACACATATCTGTGTGAGACATACAATATAAGACCTACCCTAAAAGTAGAGAAGTGGAAGAAATGTGCATGTATTTTAAGCCTGGATAACTGTGTTGTTGCCTATATTATGGTGCTGAACAAAGCATTACAATCCTATTGCTGCAGATAGCTGGGGACAATCAAACGGATGCCTGTATTCAGGCAGAAATCTCTAGCACAAGTGCCTGGGAGGCTGAAGTCATGTGCTTGTTGCCAGGTTACATTCAACCCTGAGCAGATTTGCTGTATGTGTTGCTCAGCTGTACCATACCTTCCTTGACCTTTGGGGACTGACTGTCAGGACAAGAAGATAGGCTTTATTTGTATGATTGCTATTAGGCAATACCCTCCTCTGAAGGGGTGTTTTCATAACTAGAGGGAATGGTCTGATTGTAAGGAGATGTGCTGAAAAGGCTCCCAGATACTCCAGATGGTGAAGACTTGCAAAGTGAGAATGAAATCTTGTTATTTTTTAAATATGCCAAGTGCATAGCTGGGCTGAGCAGGGCCAGGCTCAGGTCAGTATAGAGCATGCACAAGAATAGAACATTGTCTCCTGTGGTTGTGGAGGCTGTTTCAACTATTTCAAGCTATTTAATTTTACCTGCTTAATTGTTATGACGTTCCATTGCACCTTGTTTGTAGCAGACTGGCCAGAGAAGGGAGAGTAATAGCTGATTTAGGCTAGTGTGGGATGTCAGCTGAAACACTGTCCGGACTTTTGTGTCATCTTCAGCAATTCTGAGTGTTCTTCAGGTCCTCCTTACATAAGTATAATAGTAAGGGTTGGAATCTCTTGTCTAAGGGCAGTAATTATCTGACAATGGAATCAGTGATGCTGAAGGACACAAATTCTTATCGAAGCAAAGATATTCATTATTACCACGCTTTTAGTTTGTTCTAATGTTTACAGAAAACCTCATGTTTTCAAAGCACCTAATGCATGGCACTGTGGAGGAGGAAGCAGCAGAGCTAGGACACTTGTGTCAGCTGCTCCCACTCATAGTCCTGATATCCTCCAACCCCCTTCTCTCAGCTATTCATGTGCTAGGGCAAGCAACTGTTTCATGCAAGGCACATCTGAGCTGAAGGCGTCAAAAGAGCCATTTCATGCTTGGCTGAATTTTCTAATACAATCTGCAGAGAGAGAGAGGAAAGAGTGCAAGGAAGGTTTGTGTGTACATAGGCATTGCCTTTGAATGTATGTATAATATACAGTACATTTCGTTCCAGCTTGCAGCTGTGGGTGTGGCAAGTAAGAGGGGCATATGTGAGTGGGAAGAGAATTGCACTTTGAAAAGAAGAAACTATTCCCCCACCTTGAAAAAGAAGCTTTCTTTCTTTCTGTTTCTTGGCCAAATGAAGATGAGTCCCCAGGGCAGCACTGACAGCTGGTACCCAGAAGGTGTATGTAATGGCTGAGTGGGTGATGTGCGTAGAGAGCTTTCTGTGTACAGACCATGACAGTGTGTGGGGAGTGCAGCTAGGAAAACTGCTGAGTAGGGATGCTGGTCACAGACATCTTAATGATATTCCCAGATAAGTTTTCTTTTTAATGTGTTTGTATGTTCTGAGAGTGGAGAGGTGCTACATACTGTTAGTGTGTGAGGTCACTGCACCAGCAAAACCATGGTGTTGCCCACCAAATGTTTTGGAACCACATACATGTTTCCTCTGTCACTTTATCAGCTTGATATTTATATCTTTATTTAACACCTCAATTGCATGTTTATTGCATTGCAGTTCTGTTATTGGACATTGTGGAGCCAGCCATGGGTCCTTTGCAGCATGGACATTTGGCTGTTCCTCAGTTTCTCATCCATCTACCCTGTTTTAGCATCTAAAATGAAGACATTGACAGGATGTAAGGTGTGGCTCTGCAAGCTTGCTGTTTCCTGCTAGAAGTTCTGCTCCTATCAGCTGGGAAATATGGGAAAAAGGGGTGAAACATAAAAAGAACATCTAGATTCCAAATACATGTTGTTGCAGTTGGTAAAATTAGATGGGCTGTTAACTTTCTGAGGGGTGTGTGAGGTGCCTGGTGAGAATCCTAATCAATCATTCGAGCAAATTTAGCTGCATTGAGCTGGATGATACACTGGTAAGAATGCTTTATGGAGCAATCCTTCCATGTGCCTGGGGAGCTGAACTGGTCCATTCTTTTAAACCTCTGGGATTTTTTATATGTAGTTTTGTGGCAGAAGCCCTACATGGAGCAGTCTCTACAGCTCTGCCTTTGGTAGGGGTTTGCTGTGGTGAAAATGAGTGCTCTGATTCCTATGTTAATATATTTATGTGGATTTGTAAATTTTGCAGATATAAACGTTTCTGAGTACGTTCCTGAATTGAAACAATGGTTGCCATGCTGTAGTGCTTGCTGCAGTTCTCTCACAAGACTTTAATTCCCCTCCACCCCCCCCGCCCCTTAGAGCAGAATAACACTTTCTACAAGCCAGACCCTGAAAAGAGAATGCTAAGTATTATAGCTCCTTTCCTCAGCTGAACTTCCCATTTTCTTTGACATCCTCAGAGAGGATTGAAAAATATAATTTGTTTCTTCGCTGTTTATTGTTTTTTTTCTTGTCCTCCTCCTGGCTTTCATTTTCCCTCCGTCTCGTAACTTTTCCTGTGTTTGAATGACACTTAACCTTGCAATGGAGTTTGGTTTGTTCCTTTCTTCATTTGCATCAGTTGTGTCAGCAGAGCTCTACTAACTTTGCTTGTTAGTAAGGAGAGGGAAAATATAAAATCACAAAAGAGAACAAAACAGATGTAGAAAAGACCTGTTAGGAAACTCACTTGATACAGTTGTTTTTCTTTAATTTGATAGCAATGGAATGAAATTCCTCTCTAAATAAGCAACAGGAAAAGTACCAGAAATTGTAACTCTGATCGTTACACCTAGCCCTATGAAAGGCTGGATTTCAGCATTCTGAAGAAGATTTCATTTTCTGGAAGATGTGAAAAACAGAGGCTTTGCTAGCTCATACTCACAGAAGGGCCCTGTCCTAACACACTTGTCCTTTGGGATTATGGGTCCATGGGCACTGCTGTCTCCAGTTGTGGTGAACACCATGTCTTTGTTGCTGCTTATATTTGCCAGGTAGGGTTTCTGGGTGCAGTTAAACAGTTGTTGCATTTTGCTCCAGTTACATATCTTTCTGTGGCAAGTGGTATGGTTGCTGTAGACACTGTGCTCTCTGATAGATATCAGGGTTCTTCAGCTATGAGGATCACACAGAGGTGTAACTTCTTTTCATTTTTTGCAATTGTTTGCTGATTCCTTGCAGAGGCCTCCATCTTGAGCTATGATGGCAGCATGTACATGAAGATCATCATGCCTATGGTTATGCACACAGAAGCAGAAGACGTGTCCTTTCGTTTCATGTCCCAGCGTGCTTATGGGCTGTTGATGGCAACCACCTCCCGAGACTCTGCTGACACTCTGCGCCTGGAGCTGGATGGAGGCCGTGTCAAACTTATGGTCAATTTAGGTATCGTATGAAAACCTTCTGTTGCCCTCTTCAGTATTAGTTTGGGCTTGTGATTAGTGTTTTTTTAAAAATTAATTTAATTTTTGTTGGTTTGATTGAATTGGATTGATTTCTAAAATAAATGCTGAGGCCTTCATAATAATATTCTCTTGCGGAAAGAAATTCTCTTCTGCACTGCTGCATGAAGACTTGCTGTCAGTTCTTCGTTATGGACAGTGTTGGTTTTTAAGTCTTTAAGTTTTTAAGTTTCCTTTCTTGGTCTGGGACTGGTGAGCTCTATGTGAGACATGCTGCTTGGTCCATCTTTTGATCAGTTACATCCCTCATTCATCCAGCATCACTCAAAACAGACAAAGGTGAACGTAGAAAGGAAGAAAAATGGATAAGGTGGCAAGCAGAAGTCCTGTGAATCTCCTGCCCTTTACGTAATTTGGCAACATTTGATACAGCTTGGCATATTTTACATATCTAGTATAAAAACCTGTTTTTTTTTAATTGTGTCTTTATTAAAAAGAAGGTAACAATAACAAAAGTGCATCCCCTCCATCCCAAAGGGTTCTGTTCCGTCTCCTCAGAGTTACATTTTCCCAGAAAATGATTAAAAAAGACAATTGGAAACAAGTCCAACAATAACAACAAAGAAAAAAACTATTGGAAATGAATATGCTATTAGATTAGCTTCAGGTCCTTTTCTTGACAGTCTTTAAGTATTCTGCTGAATGAAAAATAGCCTTTTTAAAGAAAGTATATGCATGAATTGAAGCCTTCTTTCACTTTTCAGTGATGCAACTTGTTGCTTCATGTGAATTCAGGAATATAACTCAGAAGAGGTTCTGACTCAAAGAGGCAAAACTGACATGATAATGTGTAATGTTGGACCTCTTTTAATGTGTAGGATATTTTCCATGAAGATATGTGTATGGTCCATGAAAGCTTGTGTTGGCTTTCAAAATTCTAAGCCCCACTGGAACAAACTTTTGTATTTTTTGGCCTAACAGTGTCAGCACCTTCAGAGCCTTGCTGGGGTTTTATCAGGACCAAACCATGTAGTGGCTTTGTTTTAGAGTATGTCATCCAGTAGTTTGTTCTCTGGAACTAGCTTGGTTTTTTAAAATTTCATCTGTTGACTTTTTTTTTGGCATTGAAATTGGAAGCCAAACCGTTAATATTTTCTTTAGGAATAAGAAGGTGAGAGAAGATGATGTATTAAAAACAAAGTGTCCATCTAAAGGTCTCTAGAAATGCTTGGTTTTTAGTAAAAAAAACAGTACAAATCTTATTTACTTTGCTTAGCTTGACTGAAGAAGTATAAGGCATCACTGAGTGTTTAGAAGCACAAGATCAGTTGCTGTGCTATCCAGAGTGGCCTAGAGGACAAATGGAGTAGATGAACTTCAGTTATGACAGTAACTTCTGAAATAAAGAGAAACAGCACTCTGATGATAGCTGGCTCAGCCTATATTAACTTTAAGAGAAGGAAAACTTCATAGATTTGCATGGTTTCTGTGGAGAACAGCTCATAAGAATTGCTGTTAAGCATTATTACCTGTGCAAAGAGAATCTTTCACAAAGCTCCAGAACATGTGTGTATCTATACATATGTCTGCATTTTCTTCTGATCTAATCAGCTGTTACTAATAATACAGAAAAATGAAATTATTTTCCCCCACTGTTTCCTTTCTTAAAAGTTACTGCTAACTATTTTTTCTTGGAAAATAAAATTGGTAGTGGCCTGCTTCTGTTGGGGAAGCAATAGGGCAGCTAAGTACTTGTTTAGCTCTATGCTATCATCTCGTAACCTAGAGCCAGTTCTTTTAGTTTTTGTGCCTTAGTTTCTCGCTTTGTTCAAAAGCGAATTCTTTGCAGTCTGCAAGGGATGTGCAAGTATTTTAATGAGCTGCTTTTATGACCTTTGCTGGTCCCACATGATAAGTACTACAGCATGAAAACTGCCAGACTTCATAAAAAAATACCACTTTTTCTTCTGAGAAAGGTACCACTTGTTTCATTCTGTTGTATCTTAATCTTAAAAATTAATGAGAATAAGGGGAATTTTGAGTGTTCAGGGCCTCCTAGACATACATAGACCCTATGTAAATATGAGGAGGGTTGATTTAGATTACCCTGAATATACTTATATTTTTTTGCAGCTTACTCCTTCCTTTCCAGTTTTCATTATATCATGCTGGCAGACAATATTTTCCTTCAGTGCCTGTCAGCATTGTGTGCCTGATTGGCACTGGTCACTTTTAACACTCACTGGGGTCTGTTATGCCATCACCCAGCCTAGAGGTGGACTGTTCAACTCTTACTGTCTGGCATCTAACAGATGTAGCTAAAGATTTGACAGATGCTCTACACACGTTGGGAAAGAGATGTGCTGTTGACAGTTTAATGCAGGAACAAAATTTGCAGACAAACCCCTGTGTTAACTGAAGGCTATTTTTGTGTAGTTTCAGGGACTGAAGCAATGTGTCTGCCAGATTTGCCAGCTTTTCAGCTGGAAGCTTTTGTGAGGTTGAATCTTCCCCTGAAGTGACTACAGGCTGCATCAGTTGAAACCTGTGAGCACTCTCCCAGAAGTGAGCCCTCAACAGAAGGGTAGTTTAGACTGTTGGGATTCAGCTTCAGCTTCACCTCTCCTTTCTTCAGATTTATAAAGCTGTCAGATAATTTTCTAGAAACAGGACTTCTGTGAAAAAAAGTTACCTTGCTGTTGAAGAAACAGAATTTGAGAAGGAATGATCTTGCCAGAGCTATTCATTTCCAGTTGTTTATCTAAGTCACATCTACCTCTATAAGGAGACTGTTCATTGCCCAAATGTCACAAAAAAGAACGAAATCTTTATCTGCCCTTGCCAAAAATCTCCTTAGCAATGAGGAACAGTCTTCAGCACCACCTCTGAAGACCTGAGTATGCTCGGTGCTGACTAGTTGTGTCAGCATCCTCTGAGCATCTAATCCATGACAGATGTGTATAAACAGGACTGTTTTGAGTGGTGAGTTATTTAATTGTGGTTTTCTTATAAGTCATTTAATACTATTACTAAGAACTGTCTCTTTCTTCTTTGGTCAATCTATTCCATTTGATTACTTATGATCATTTATATATTTATTAAGGTTTTCCTATGTTTTTTTTCTTTGATTTCTTCCCCCTCCCCCCCTTTTTTTTCCTTTCTTCTATTTGTTGTTTTTTTTTTCCTAAACTCTTCCATGTATTTCAGTTGTAAAGCTTTCCCACCCCCCATCAGCCATGGTAAATCAAAAGATGGTATTCGACCCTTCAAAGGCCTGAAGCCTGCGGCCCGCACAGCAAACAGCCCTGAGAACAGAGCATACGGAGCAGCCTGCAGGGGCTGGCATATCCCACTCACCCCCTCAACACTCAGGGTCCAAACCAAACAGGGGAGAGAAAGAGCATACAGCAGGCATGGGCAGCAGGGGCAGCTGGGTGCTTGCTGTGGAAGATGGGAGGGAAAGGAAGAGCAGCAGTGAATAACTTTCTAAGGAAGGCAAGGGGGAAAGGAAGTTATTTCAGACCTCTCCAGCGCAAGTGCCCAGGGCACTGCAAATCTGCATGTTGACAGCGTGTCTCTCAGTAGTTTGTTTGTTGTGTGAAGAATAGAAATACAAATGTGATACATATCTCACTTCTGTTGAGAAAGACTTTAAAGCAATGGGTGTGAAGTAGGAGAAAGAGAGAAGTTAAACAAATCATGGCTTGGAACATGCTTGGGAATAATTTCTGATTCAGGGATGATGTGCAGAAAGGGAAAGAAGTGGCTGATCTGATAGGGAGATCCACCTTCATATTTTTCTTTCGACTGATATGTGGGAGGGTTATAGTGTTATAGTGACTTTTATTAAAGAGAACTTCAGGCTTTTTTCTTCCTGCCCTGGCATGTACTCAGGTCAATGGTGACTAGGATAAATATTTCCTGCCTCCTCTGATGTAAGGGAATGTAATTATTCCACTCACCTATCTTGAGGTTATATCCTCAAGGGTGTCAGAAACACATTTTTCCCTCCAAAATGGAAAGTATCTTTGTCATTTCTACTTACAAATAGTGGAAATAGGAGAGAGGCAAGAAACCTCTATATAATGTGGGTTAAGAGCGCACATGGGACTTTATCTGGTTTTCCCGTAGGAGATAACCTAGACTGAGCCTAGAAACAGCTGGATCCCAATTATCGTTTTTGTGCTGTTCTTGCCTTAAAGTACTCTTCCATAACCACATAAGGCTGCTTATCTAAAAGAAAAAACATTTTGTCCTCGCAAAGCAAAGGTGACTTTCTTTCTTGATTCAAGGATAAAATGACCTGGAGCCTTAGCAGCATCAAATAAATATCACTATTTTGAGACAGAAAGATATAAATGGTAAGAAACACTGGCCTAATTCACTTCAGTTTGCTACTAAAGATACCTCCATTCAAACAATAAATTAGTGTTAGCTGATTGCAATGGAGCTATTTAACCTTTTACAAGGAGAGGGTCTTTGGCCCATTTCCCAGGCAATATGCTCTGGAAAAACCTTCCATCTTAGCACTATGGAAGAAGCTTCTGGCTTACATTAGAAAAATAATGCAGGAAAGTAACTGCAGAAGGTCTTCCCAGCTCATCCTGCTTCCCGTACACTTACAGACTGTGTTTTCACTTCACAGCTATCCTCCATATTTCTCATCCAGTTGCTGAACTGGCAGATGACTGGATTTACAGCAGTATAGGCATACTCATCTTGAAAACCTATCTCATCAGTAGAAACTGATAACAGGGCTGAGTGCTCCAGATGACAATTTCCAGAAGTCTTGTTGCCCTGGTACTGTGCAGGAGGAATCCCAAGCAGTTTTTTTAATTTTTGGAGAACTAACCAGATGCTGCTGTTTGGGGCACAAACACCAGACTAAACCTGCACCCTTACTGCCAAGATAAATCTCTTCTGCTTTGGATTTGTACAGTTATACTAGTTTAGAGGAAGATAGATGTTTTTCACCCTTTTAAAAACTGATTTAAGAGGGAAAGAACAACTTGATGTATTAATGACTGGAAATTTTTAGGCTGCTTCAGGCAAGATTTAGAATTAAGGAAATGAACAAAGTGCCTATGCCTGCAGCCAGGATAAGGGCTACACTGTTTTGCAGTTTGAAACACCTCTCCCTTCACCTGGAGTAGTGATGGCCTGTGGGTAAGGCCTAGGACATTCTGGTAGTGCTGAAAAAAAAAAAGTGCAAAACTTCTCTGTAGAAATCAATAACACAACAGTGGTTTTAGTCTCTAATGTGGATAAATGTTGCTGTGGACCAGCCATGTTTCCCTTTACAGCACACTTACTTTTTAGCCCATAAGAAATTCCCTTGTTGTTCCAGCCATAGCAACTCTCTTGACCTCACTTTCTTGTGATGAGATTTGGAAGTCTCTCTTGCTGTCACTCTCCGTCAGATCATAAAAGGAAGTTCCCCTGCATGTACTTCAGAGCTCCCCTTACCCCACCCAACTCCTATAAGGGATATAGCCACCACTGTATGGTGGTCGTAGCAATTGCTCCAGGGCTGTTTGCTCCCACTTTTCTGTTGCGGTTGACGACACATGACAAACCTAATCGCACAAAACCAAACCCAGATTTTCTTAGGAGAAGTTCTGCTTGAAAACAGACTCTCTCTGGCTATGCCACTCCTGATTGGTGTGTCCCTGCTCATTAGAGTTCTTTATTTATTATTTATAGACTCTTATTATTTTCCCTTCTCTATTTTTTTAAGAATTGAATTTAGTGTCAGCTGCTGAAATAATTTACCAATATCTGTATGAATAAACTTAGAATCGGTCCAGTTAAGAAGCAAACTGTATTATATTTCTCTGCCATTCTGTATAATCTCACTTTCTGGGCCATATCTCTGTAATAAACTTGATAATTTCTGCTGGTTAAAGCTTTAGTTGTCCAGATAGGGTGTCCACTAGCATGGTGCTATTATTCATGGCCTTGATTTCCTGAGAGGAGGTCAGCATAGCCCAAGATATGTCATAGCACAGATACAATAGCTCTCGCCCAAGTTAGACACCACAGCAATGGATGTTCACAAGGCTGTAAATCAGCATTTATAAATGAAAGATCCTCTTACAGATAATAACCTGAGATATGCTGAGCATTAGTGTGTTAAATGAGAGAAGCAATGCTCAGAAGCCCCCTAGCTGAGGCTTTCCTACCTCAACTTCCTTTCTCTGTGCAGATTTTTCAATTACCATTTATTAGATTCTACAAGCATAACTCTATTTTTCTTTGCATGTATCTCTTTTTGTCCCTCCCTTACCTATACCCTCTGAACAAAGCAGGGCCAGCAAAGGTTGCCAGATCTGCCACTTCACTGCCCATTTCATCTTCTCCCTGAATGTTACAAACACCCTATTCAGTCTTAGCGTTCAGACAGCAAGATGAGATCGGGCTCTGAGGAACTGGCAGGACTGGGGACCTTTGAAAGAAATCCCTGTTCTCCCTGCCAAGCCCCCAAAAAAGTATTCCCCACCTCCAGAACTAGCGAAATCTGGGCTAGGCGTTCGTGCGGTTAGCTGTTTGCAAGTGGCCATTTTATGATAGGACACAACTGGGCAGTATATTAACCCTTTCCTCACCTGAGCAGACAGTGTCAATGTGTCTGTGCACATATTAAAAAGTGTTCTGGGCTGGCACTGGGGGAATGAAAAGAGGGTCTGTCTTTAGGAGAGCTGGAAAGGGTTAAATATTGCACCAACAAATCTTATAGGCTGATTTTACAGGTATTCTGTGTTGACAGATGGTGTATTTATGCAATAACAGTTTGAATTCATTAAAAAAACACCAAACAAGTGTAAAGGATGAGTTTGAGCTTCAAGCTTCTTAGAGAAATTACTAAAGGTTTCTAAAAAGCAAAACAACACTGGAGTATGAATTGTGTTTTGAGGGAGATTTTTATGCCTTAATTATAAATTTTTTTATTGTTCACATCAGTTCACCGTCTGGAGTGGAAGATATTCTTAGATGTGTAGGTTTCTATAAAAAGGAAAGAATTTTGTGTCAACATGTGGATATATATGTATATTGGTATATTTCTCTATACATACGTGTATATATATATGTGTGTATATATATATATTTATGTAACAGCTATTTACATAGAATATGCTGTACATATACACCCACTCCTGAACTTGTACAGACTGTATATAAGTATAAAATGGCCACATCTCTTTGCGTGTGTCTGTCCCCGGAAGGGTGGACTGATTGTTTTTGGATGTCTGCAGCTGTTACCTTGAAGGATGCAATTTCATCTTTCATTTATTTTTCCCCATCTAGACTGTATCAGGATAAACTGTAACGCCAGTAAGTTTTCCCTCAAGTTTCATTTTGTTCTCTTTCTATATATATTAAAATAACTTTATTTTCTTTGCTGTTTTATAAACTGTTTTTATTTCCTTTTTCTTTTTCTTTTCTTTAAAAAAAGTCTTCTGAAATTGAAGTGTTGGGTGGGATATGAAGCTGGAGGGGGAGGAGGGAAAACCTTAAGGTGATTGTATGTGAAAATTTTGTATTAGGTTTCTCCAAGGAGGAGATGAACTGTTATTTCATAGCTTTGCAGAAGAGCACCTGAGGAACCTGATGAGCTGATATTATATTTCACTGATAACCTGTTGTCTTTATGAAAACTTTAAAAGAACCACGTAAGAGTAACAACAGGTACTGTATGTGCTTCTCCACTACAAAAAGGCATTAAAGCAAACTTCAAACTCTCTTTTTATTACAGAATGGCAACAATTTAACCTGATATTATTTAAAATAATTTTTATTTGGGTATAGAATATGGAAAAATTAGATCTTATATTTTGAATATATTCTATATACTATCTAAATATGTGATTTGCCACGCCTAGGTGTCTATAATAAATTCCATCTGAATCTTTAGGTCACTAAAGATTCCTTTCAGCCTGTTGAAGGGACGAAGGATTATAAAAGCTCTGGGGAAAATAATAGTGAAAGATCATATACTGTTCTAGACTGACAGAGCAAGCCAAATCTTTTCTATTCTACTTCAAAGAGCTGATCAAAGTTGATGCAGTTCTTGAAGTACAAAGCACTTCCCAAAGAATGGAGCTGTTTAGCTCTCAAGTGTGCTTTGAGGCTTATCTTACTTGGAACCAGATTCCTAAACTGGCAGATCCTCAGTATTAGATTTTATATGGAAGTGTTTATGGAAGGCTAAACATCACTGTGGAAATGCTATGAGGGATGAAAAAGCAAGAATGGTCTATGTGTTTTTCTAGAGATCGTGGTCTTTTTGCTCATCACTGAGCTGCATCCGAGCTAGAAGAAGTGTGTTGCACCCCAAAAAGCAGGCATAGAACTTTCAAGTACCAAACCCAATCGTAGTAGCACCAAGTAAATCTTATTTTAAAGGAGTTTCTCAACAGTATTGCCATAGTTTGGAATTAAGAATAGGTTTGTAGTGTTAGACAGCAGAGAACATTTCTTTGGGATTTTTTTCTCTACATGTATACTACTTGTAGAATTTAAAAGGTTATCTATGGTTGCAAATAGGAGAAAAAAATTACACACATAATCAGATAATAGATCAGCTTTCCATTCTGGTCAATGCCAGCTGACTGAGACTCTACTTTCAGGGCAGCACAAGCAATTAGGTTTTTGGTCTTGGGAAGAGGTCCTTGGGAGCTTGTAGCCAGGGACAAGCCCTGAGGTGCCATAAGAGCTTTTTCATGATAACTTACGTTATTTCAGTTATTAAACTGTTATCCCAACCCATATTTTACCTTTTTCTGATTTTCCTCCTCATCTCACTGAGGGGAGGAGGGGCATAAATGAGCAGCTGCACGGTGCTTAATTGTTGTATGGGATTAAACTGCTACAAGTGGGATCAGCCAGTGTAGGACTCAAATCTTGACAGATCGTGCTGAATTTCTTTTGCTCTCTGAAGTTTTCACACTGTATTTCCAGATAGAATGTGCAATAGGAAGAAGTGTCTTCAGTCTAGTAGCTGAGATTGCCAGATTTTACCCAGCAATGCTGAGAGCGTTTACATAAAAATGGGATCTTTTGCTTCCTTTGAGTTCATATGCTCTTGCTGCTTAGCCACCTGTAACTCTATCAAAACACTTGCACCATAGTTTTTCTTGATGTGTGTCATCTGAAGATCCATATCAGTTCCTCTGGTATTGGACAACAATCTGATGTTTTTGTCAATATCTTCAACTTTTGTTGACAGCTGGCTGTTAAAAGCTTAGCTAAGGAAGACTGTCCTTGGGTGGGAAATCAGCTTGAGTAGCAAGTAGAAATGGTCTAGTTTTCATATAAATAAAAAATCTAGTACTAATTGGAAGAAACATAAAAAAAAAAAAAGAGAATCCTATAATCAGAACAGTGGGAAGACAGTCTGAATTCAGTGCTTTTGTTGATTTCCCCATAAGCATGAAAACATCTTGAATCACTTTGCTACCATGCATTTTTAATAGTTGAGCATGTTGCATTTTTAAATAATCTTCCCTTAAGGTTTTGATTTACTTATTAATTTAGTTAAAACACTTTGGCTATTCCTGATTTATTTTTATGATACTTTGCTGACAATGAGCAACCCTACTTGCAGTTCCTCCAAC
This sequence comes from Sakesphorus luctuosus, assembly GCA_013396695.1. Classification (NCBI taxonomy): domain Eukaryota; kingdom Metazoa; phylum Chordata; class Aves; order Passeriformes; family Thamnophilidae; genus Sakesphorus; species Sakesphorus luctuosus. The sequence goes on from VWZD01010533.1 coordinate 721,186, forward strand.
ATCTTGTGTTTTTACTGCCTATTGCAATAACTCAGGTCATCTGTCCTGCGTTCTAGAAGGGAACCTATTGGGGATTGGTGAAAACTTTTACTCTGGCATGAATAGAATATTGTTAGGCAGAAGCAGACCTAATATCACTGTAACCGTTCCTGCAGGCACACTGACATTTACTTGTACAGAGGGAGTTATCCACATCAGGATCTGTTGAAATGAGCAGAATTGTTTTAAAGTAACTTCATAACTGGTATTCCCGATCATTTAAAGAGTTTCAGATCAAGCAGTCCCCACTGCTAACTGGGCGGAAGGGACACTCTGCATGGTTTTAAAGGTAAACAGAGCTGTACTTTTGGGGTTTCATGGAACACGTAGGTTAAGAGCCTACCACTTCAAGCACTGAAGCTCGTGCTATTTGAGAGGATTCTAACATACTGTTCCAGGTAAGCATTTAATTTTCAATGTATTTGCTCTTAATTTTCATTGAAAGGATTGAGAGTTTTTGTCTTGCATATCTTGGGTTGTCATATATCTGGTTCAAAATACTGTTTTCCATCATTTCATCTTCCACTCTCTCTGTCTCATTACTATTGTATTTCACAGTTCTGAAATGGCAGACTGACATAGTTTCCTAGTATAGGAACTTGTTTTACTGTCTCTGTGTTTATTTTAATACTCATCATTTCCTTTCACTTTGGAAGATACCTAAACTGATCTTATCTGTTTCTGCACATTTAGAAGGAGACAGCAGTGCTGTTGCTCACACGTATGTAACTGTATAATAACTATCTTTTCCTTTGCGTGTGAAATCAGCACAACTAAAAGCAGAATGAGGATCTCCAAAGAAACTGTGTGAAGGTCCATTGAATAATTCTTCAACATAATGCAAACATAATAGATAGCACAATTTTGTTGGTTGGGTTTATGGGGAAAACAGATATAATCTAAATACTCTTATATTTTTGCCTAAATACAGTTTGGGTTTTAAAATAGGATTTCCTAAATAAAATGGTCCATCTCCTCTAAATTCTTTCTTAAAATTCATATTTCACTTTAAAGAAAGTTAAAGTTGTGGTAGTTTTATCATTTGTGTCATATCTGGTCCTCTGATTTTTCTCTATTTTTTTCAAACTCTCTAGTCCTTAATTTACTTATTCCCTTTCCAGTGACCTGATTTTATAACTGATCAGATGGGGACAGTTTTCAGAATTGTACCCAATATTATGTTTGGAGGACAGAACTGTGTGTGCTACAAATTTGTTAGCTTTTGTATGTTTTTTTTCACTCAGTATTCTTTCTAGGATACTACTTGTGTTATTTTTCTTGGCCTAGTACTCTCTCCTTCTCACAAGCCTTTTATGTAGCATGTCAATAGTTACAGTCACATATTTGACAGTACCTTTGTCTGAGGTTTGATCTTCCAAAAAGTAGTTGCTTGGGACAATGAATACTTCTGTCTTATCACTAGTTATTTCATAATGAGGCCTTATCTTCTCACTGAAGCATGCCAGACAAGCCATCACCTATTTTTGTCATTTGTGATACATCAGAAAATTCTGATCCTCTTCTCCTACTTGTTGCTTAAAGTACAAATGGAAGAGGATGAAAAAATCACAGTCCAATCATTACTACACAGTTGATCTGCTGTCTCTGTGAGGTCCCACAATTAACATGTTGTTTCAAATCCAGTAATTTTGCACTGGTCTTTCACAATAGAAGACAGCTAGAATATGAAATTGGTTCTCCTGTCTCAGTTGCCAGGCTTACTGTATTTAATACCTTATTCAATGCAATGTTAATGTTTCATTTCAGTAAGTGCCACTGTAACAACATGAAATATGAATCTATGATGTGTAACTTCTGGGAGAAGTTTAAAGTTTTCTTTTTCCTATATTGTCACAAGTAAATAGGAAGCTGTGCTAACTCTAATCAAAATGTTGTAAAACCAAGTGCACTTATCTGATTCCTAGTGATATTGCTGTCATTTTAATAAAAGCTTAATAGTACTCTAACATGAAAACATTATTTTGAAAGTGAAGTGGTATGATTAAACATCACATTTGTGACTCTAGTATCTCCTAACTCCCTTTAAACATAATCAGCAAGAAATGAATACTTATCCAGCCTGAAAAGTGACAAGTCATTAGTATGTCATATTGTAGTGGTGAAAGCAAAGCTGGTGTCTGTAGCATCTGTACAGCCCAGCCAAGAATGGTCTCTCCTTGGAACAGTCACAGACTTGAGGTGCTGGTCTAGGCTTGTGTTGCTGCTGCATGGCAGTGCAGGATAAAAGAAGGGAGCAAGGCTGTCTTTGAAAGGCTTCTGCTTGTGTCAGGTCTTTGAACAGCAGTCTTCCCAGGTATTTTGTCAGATGGCAAATTAAACTTCTGTTAGAGGAAGATTTACCATGTCGGATCCAACAGCCTGGGAGACATGAGGGTACTGCCTGTTCCCAGATTCAATCAACAGCAAGACTGAAGATTTTTTCCTGGCAAGCCCATTGCTAGTGATCACACACTTACTCACAGACCCACACTCTTTCCAGTCTCTGGCAGCATGAACTTCTGGGCCTACTGCCCCATGGTCTGACTCCAGTTGCAGCTCTTGCAGCCTTGTACACTCTCATGCACAGAGAGTAGAGAGCCCTCACCCAGGAAAGACACAGAAAGGAATGTAATAAGAAGACAGAACAGGCTGCACTGATCAGGCACAGGGCACAGCCAGGAAAGCATACTGATCAGCAATTTTTTACACGACTAGTCCTTTTTATCAGCTTACCCCTCTGTTTTCCCACTCTTCTCAAAATTGCCAGAACTCCTCCCTTTTTGTGCCGTTGGTTCCTCCCTTAAACATCCCATACTAAGTCTGTCTGATCCCAAAATGTCTTTCTTCTCTATCACAAATATTACACCCTATGCAGCAACCCCCTTAATCCAAAAGGTGATCTCAAGAGCTTCTCCAGATGTTTTATAGTGTTATCACGCTTGGACACTGGAACTAATGGCTCTGCTGAGACAGCCCTGGGGCAGGACAAGGGGTTCATTGCTCAGAATTTGTGTTCCCACCTGCCACTGTGCCCCTGTGCTCCTCTGGTCTTGTGCATATATGCCTCTGATGGGCTGCTGGGCCTGCATATTACTCAGGAAGGTATTATTTGGGCTTCCTCACTGGTCGTTTTCTCGCTGAGCTCCTTTGTGGCTGTGCAGGTGAACTTTATTATATAGCATAACAAGTTCCTCTTCCCTGTGGCAGCTATTTCAAACTGAGGTCTTTTGTCTCAGACTTGTTTAATTCAAATCCATTCCAAGCCTCCAGTGGGGAAAAAAACTCTCTTGACTGAACATCGTGATTTAGGAATGGTATTCTGCAATTTGGTGCTCCCACTAAAAAGTGGGAGCTGCCCGCCACCCTTCACTTCAGTGGTAGACAAAAGGCAGAGTTCACGGGTTGAGATAAGAACAATGTATTGGAAACAGCAATGAGATAAGAAATTGAACAGTAACAGGAACAATATTAATAACAAAAATGTACAAAGAGAGGGTGATTTAAACACAAAATGTTCGTCGAGCCCGGGACAAAAAAATCCCGGGCACACAGACCCTCTGCCCACCATGCTTTCCCCATGACCAGAAAGGAACACCCTTTCTTCCTGTGAGAGAAAGTCCCTTTCCTGTGCCCTGGCAGTGGTGTAAGATCATATTGAATAACAGTAGAATCTTGGCCACACCCACACAGCTCCAGGCCCCACTCCCTCATGGTTACTGTGAGAAATTAACTCAGTATTTGGCCCAAACCAGGACATTATCCACCACTTATTCTTTACCATCTATTCATGCCCAGATCTACACCTTGAAACTATATACATATGAATTTGCACAAGTATCATTTCCATAGTCAAAGACCATCCCTTCGAGGTGTCTGTTGAATTCATTAGGTCTATGACTGTGGTTTCTATTTGTCCTAGATGTCTTCCAGGGCAGGAGAGTTGGTGTGCTGTTGGCCGGTTCCAGGCTGCAGCAGGAACTCAAACCTGGTGTATCTGGAGCAGTCCATCCTCATTGTGTGTGGTAATTATGGCATACAGTGACACTGTCATTCAGCAAACAATGTTATACAATTCAACATTACAGACTGTTCTCACCCAAACTCAAATTCCCTTCAGGTAAACATTGTGTTTCCCTTTCCCTCTGCATTAACCACCAAATGCACCCATGTCCTTGATCGAAAATAATCCCATGGATGAGTTTGCCTTTGCTTGAGGTAGGACTAATCTAAGCTGTCTTCTGTAACACATTTCTCATATGTGCCACAGGGACTTTGTCCCTTTCTACCATACATGGAGGTTCTGACTGGGCATGGCCAGCTCCAATTGGTAGGGCCTCTAGTGTTAACTAACCAGGTGGCCTTCACTAAATGTAGATCCCAATGTCTGGAGGTCCCACTACCCATTGCTCTCAATGTGTGTTTTAGCAGTCCATTGTACCATTCAATTTTCCCAGGGGATGGTGCATGATAGGGAATATGATATACCCACTCAGTACCATGGTCCACGGCCCAGGCATCTATGAGGCTACTTTTGAAATGAGTCCTGTTTTCCAATTCAATTCTTTCTGGGGTGCCATGTCACCACAGAACTTGCTTTTCAAGGCTCAAGATGGTGTTCCAGGCTGTGGCATGGGGCACAGGGTGCATCTCGAACCATCCAGTGGTTTCTACCATTGTGAGAACAATGCCTTGGTGGGTTTGCAGGAGTGTGATGCAATCAATCTGCCAGGCCTCCTCATACTTATATTTTGATCATTGTGCCCCATACCACAGAGGCTTTACCTGCTTGACTGCAACCCATGTTTCACAGTTATGGATACCCCAGGAGAGTGTCCATGGTTAAGTCCACCCCTCCATCATCAGCCCATCTGAATGTTGCATCTCTTGACCTGAGGTGTCATGGGCCCACTGAGCCAGAAGTAATTTTATTCTTATGTTATCAGTCCAGATGCACCTGAGATACTTTAATTCTGACAGTTCCATTCACCTGTCCGTCATTGCCATGTTCTTCAGTAGCCCAAATCTTGTGTATGTGTGCATCTACATGAAGTACTTTTACAGCCATCTTCTCTATCTGGGCAGTGATGTCTTGCCACGATTCAGCAGCCCAGGTGGGTTTACCTCTGTGCTGGCAATTGGTCTTTTTCCTAACAGAGCATTTGCTCTCGGATCACAAGGTGCCTTGCATCCCAGAATATTTCACCAGTGACCATAAATCCGAGCTACAAATGCAAGTCCGTGTTTACTACAGTTCAGCTAGGCCCACCTCTTCAGTAAAAGCTGTCAGCCTTCATCGTCCAGCTAATATTGTCCTGTCCCATCTCTAGTCTGAGTGTTCAGTTCTAGTGCTCAGGGAGAGACTTCAGCAGGTCTTCTAAGGTCATCGGTATGGAGAAATGGCAATGTTGAAAGCAGAATTTGGCAGAATGTTTTCTGTGTTATTTTTACCTAAAAAGCTGTGGTGACACCTAGCAGGAAAGAAAACTAACCTTGGAAACTCTGCAATCCTCTGTCAGGAATCAGTGACTTGCTTTTGGAAAACAGCTCTGCTGGTTATCTGGTGGTCATTCCTGTCCCAGCAGCTTTTCTTAACTCTTTGCCCCTTTTTAAAAAGCTGTCTTTGTGTGTGCTGTACATTTTTGTATACATAGTTTTTCAATTCCTGTAGCCTCTCACCCCTTCCATGGGATTATAACCAAAAATGGGAACTGTTTTGAAGGAGGCAGAGTCAAGACAAACCCTACCCATCATCCTGTCAGTCACTAAGTTAGATATCCATTACTTCATATTAGAAGTACTAATTAAATATTGGGATTCTGGGTGCAATAATAAACATTATGTGATATGAAAAATTTGGGATAGGGCATTTTTGGTTTTGTTTTCCAGAGGAGGAAGATACTCTGGGTGAAGCTTGGAGTAACCTAAGAAGTCCTCTGATGCTGGGTTTTGTTTAATGATACATTGACTTAACTAACTGTTGGTCAGTAGTATCTCTCTTATCCACCAGTTCTTATATTATGAGCTTCCTTTCTCATGTCTGGGGAAAACAGGATGCCTTGCTTCCTTTTCTGTTGCCGTGTTTGCAGGATCTCAGCCAGGATGCCTGGGGAAAAAAAGGCTTTGCTAGGAAAACATGTAAGCTTCTCAGTTTGTTATTTTGGCCTCTTTCCTTGAATAAATTGATTTGTGTTCTTTTCAGATGAGTTGTCATCACTTGCACTTTTCTTAGTGTTTTGATTTAACCCCTGTAGGTGGTTAAGCACCACACAGCTGCTCTCTCACTCTCCCCCAGCCTGTGTGTTATCAACAGTTTTGCTGACAAATCCAAAACATGACACCATTCAGATTGCTATGAAGAAAATTAACTCCCTCCCAGCCAGACTCAGTACACTTAGAAAGAAGCTATAACCTTTAAAGCTTGTGAATGTCATGATACAAGGGCTTAAAAAGGCAAGATTTTTGATGCCTTACAGCGAAATAGAGGGCTAAAGGTAGACTGAAACAGTGTCATCTATGGTGTCCAGGTATCAAGTATTTGGTAATTTCTTTTTCCATTTCTTTCATTTTCTTTTTCTACATAAGACACTGAGTTTGAGGAAACTTGATGTGTGAGTGATAGTATCAGGGAGCTGTGTGGCAGTATGAGATGTGTTGTTTCTAGGATTAAGACACGTCAGACTGTTGACTATCTTAGAATCACATAGTGACTGCATTAGGACTTAAATATTGGATACGGTTTGCATGAATGAATAGTGAGAGGGTTGGTAGTGACAGACAAATATTGCCACTCCACAGAAGGGAGCTTTTTTCCATGTTTAGAGAGTCTTCACACCACCTACCTGTTTCAGCAGTGACTGCCACTGCGACCCATCATATTGCCTGTATTTTGCACTGCCAGGCTGTTCTGTCTGGCAAAAAGCACTGCTTCTAGAAAAAGTCTCCCAGGGAGCAAAGAACTACAATTACACACAGAAGTAATAAGTTAATTTTAAATACCCTTTGGTACCTCTGTGTTTGAGTAATGGCCACTCTGAAGTGAGTTGGGGACAGGTGAGCTGCAGCTTTGTGGTCTGTCTCTGAAAGAAGCACCACAGAGGTAGTTACTGTTAGTGCAAGGACAGAATGAGTAAAAGGGAACAAGAACCATTTTCCTCCCTGACAGGTTCTCACTTAGTCAAGCTGTTGCATGCTGGTGTATGATGCATATGGCAAGTTTGCATTGCTGCTACTTCTCTGGAAACTTGTCCTTAGCAAACCTTTCAGAAGTAATGCCATCTTCTCTAATGTTTGATCTTCTACTCCTTTCAAGAAAAGATGATTCCTGAGATTTCAGGGACAAGGAGACAGTTGTGGACTTCTTGCTTCTTTAATGCAAAGGGAACACAGTGCATAGCAAGACTTCATGCCACAAGGAACCTGGCCAAGATGCCACAGATCAGTGGTGAAGATTCATTATGTTATTATAAACTAATTTCTGGCTACTGGAATATGATGAACATTTGCATTCTGAATGTGAAAATTTAGAAAGCCTAAGAGAAGTTTTCCCTGTGAAAGATCTTTTTGATTTTTGCCACTTCAGTGGTTGCTATATTAAACAGTCATGCGTGCACACTTCATTATAGAAAAATAACTTCTTCCTCTTGGTGGATTTAACAGTATACAGACCTGATCATGAAATGGAAGTCAAATCACCAGGCAGAGTTTTAGTCATTCAAGGCTATTTTATCATTTTTGTTTGCTCGTGAAATAGGAGTACAGAATCACCAGCAAGCTTTAAACAAAACAGAGTAGTTATTATGCCAATCAACTGAGTAGGTTCAGGTATGGGTTTAATTGTGTATTAGTAAACTGTTGGCATGCTGACATAATTTGGATTAGTGTGTTTTTTGTTCCCCTTTTTTCTGTAGAAGAATCTTATTTGAAGTTATTCAGCCCACTGTTTTCAACTGATAGGGAAAAGAAGAAATGTAGCTGGTATTTCTTTTGACTTACATGACATCTTTCAAGTTGCAAGCTGTTGCTGCCTTCACCAAGCTGTTAGGCTGTTTGGATCTGCTAGTGAGAAATTTTCTTACAGCATTCAAGCATTTAAACAAAGTTGTGATCTTCCATCTACTGTGGTGTTCCATGGGTTCTTTGAGTTTAGTTCTTAGTTTTGAGATGAAGGGCAGTATTTGACAAATGCAAACCCACAAACCTTTCTTGGCTGAGATGAGGAAAGATGGCATATGTTTGATATTGTGTTGTCCCAAAACCCAAGTCCATTTGCATGCATGTGAGGAGACATTCTAGGTTTGAATGGATTCCCCATATTCCAGTTGGCATGTGCAAAAAAGTATACATCTTGCAGAGTTTATAATGGCAGAGGTTCTAAGTTGAATAAAATGTTTGCACATTCTGTACAAGAGAAAAACTGCCAGGTGCAAATGTTGTTGGAATTCCATTTTTTTTAAGGCAGAAATAATATAAAAGTGATTTAATTGTGAAAGAGCTATAGAAATGTGAGAGGTTTGGGGGGTTTATTTCTCTTGTAGGCTGAAAGGTGAGTTTGTTCAGCAGGACAGTGAATGAAGCCGGCATTTATAATGGCTGTTACAGATGTTGCTAAAATGTAGCCAGTTCTACTGTAGAAGATTGCATTAAACATCATGTAGCAGTTCTGATTGAACTTCAGAAGAAGTATGTTTGTAGATGGCCCAAGAGATTTTTAGAGGTCAGTACCGGTGGCCAAATAACGCACTGGTAGTGACCATTATACTGTAACTTTAATTGCATACACCACAATTACATTGTTCCCATAGCCTGTTCTGCCACAGCATTGTGTTCTCTTATAAAAATATGGATCATAGTCCTAGAATTGCCAAAATATTGATGGGCAAAAGTGTGGGTAATGTCTCCAGGGTTTTTTCCTGATGCACAGAAAACTAGACTCATTTAGTTCTGTTTTGTTATACTAGAAAGAATGAAAGTTTGTTTCCTCCAATTTATTATATTATGATATTTTTCTGCTTAGGATAATTTTAGATTAAGGGATACTTGCTTCCTAAATCATCATTGCCATTGAAAGCAGCACAATAAAGTTGACCAGTTCTCATTGTAGTAAAAGTTTATATTTCTCTCGCTGGTCAGACTTTGATTAATTTCAAACATATTAATTTGATTTCTTTTTTGCTCCATGTGCAATGGATTTCAAGTTTCCAGCTCTGCAGACTCACTCAGTGGGATTCTCTGCAGTTCCTCAATGGCTGGATGACTATCAGCAGCACAGCAGTATTTTTCAGGAAATGTTGAATCCAGCAGGGCTGCATAGACAGAGTCGTTTATAAATCCAACTGTGAGTGCCTAGGCTGGGGATGTCAGTACCCAGTTCAAGCAAACTTTCCTGACTCTGGTGGTACTTATTGTGCCTCTTACAGAAGGAACTGAGCACCATCTCGTGGTGTAGTTGGAGATTTTGTAGTTTCTTCTCAAATCATGTGCTAAGCAGCCTAAATACATTTCCAAATACATATGATTATTTTGTATTTGTTGTGTTACCGTTTTCTACCTCTGAAAGGGGATTGAACATTTGTTCAAGGTGGTTTGTGGAAAGTAGCAAAGGCAAAGATTATGTTCCTTGGCAGAACTGTGTGAAAAAGACTTGAATGTAAGCAGGTTCTTGACAGTAGTGCTGGTCTATCCAAATCTGTTATGCTCTATAATAGCAAGTAATTTTTCCAAAGTGTGGACTGTACTGTAGGCCACCACTAGTCAGCACAGCAAACTGTGTGCTCTGCTTCCTTCAAGTTTTTTGCCTCAGATGAAAACAGCTGGTGCTATGCAGCTGAAGCTTTGTGCCTTAAATGCTGCAAGAATGGAGACTAAGGGGACTCAGCCGCTGCCAAGCTGTAGCAGATACTACTGTTCTGTGTCTCTGACAGCTGCAGCAAATCAGACCATCCAAACTTCAGTATTCCTTTCTAGGGCTGAAATCCACATAATGTACTGTATTTAAAATATTTGTTTCTGGCACCTATATCTGATTGCAAAAGTATGGCTCGGGAAAGCCAGTGATAACTAAGATCAGGCTTGATGTAATAAAAAAAAAGTATGCTTGTATAAATATGTCTGAAATATGCTTAATGAAGTGTATGGTTTGAAATACCTATAGAAATGTTTAACACCTCCCAAGATTGGAAATTTCACAGAATATATGTGGAACTGATGTCTTTTCTAATAATTGGCTTTTCCAATAGCCCAGCTATTGGAAAAAAACATCAGTGATATTGGCATAGCTGATAAGTCCCTCCTAACTAGGCATGAATTCAGAAAGGGGGTCCCTTGCTTAAGTACTGAAATGCCTTAAAAGGACATTGCTCCAGACTTGATTTTAATGGACTTGTAGCAGCCATACCTGAATACACAGGTTTTAGAAAGCAAGGGCAGCACATGGAAGACTTGATGTTGCTTTAAAGTCAAACCCTCAGCTGAAGCAGCTGGAACCTGTCTGAGAAGTCTAAGTAGGAGTATTTAGGAAATACACATGAAATCCATTTTAAGCTAATATTGGAACTGCATCTGATGTTCATTTTATAACAGCAACAACAAAAAATTTAATCTCTACAAGCTCTTGTTCTTTTCTTTACCATAAGACCTTTTATTTACCATAAGTCCAGTCTGAAATTTTTTGAGCTGAATCCAGACCATAAGTCCAGTCTGAAATTTTTTGAGCTGAATCCAGGTAAAATGAGTGTGTTTCACCACTGCACAAAGTGTGACTCTGACAAGGGAGCTGTTTGAAAACAGGGAAAAGGAACTTGGGCTCTGAAATTTGTTTAAGGAACCAAAGGGCTGGAGAATATTTCCTACTAAATTGCAAAGTGTGAATTTGGGGAGTGGATAGTGAGAAAATGTTCCTCTGCTTGAGTGCCAGCCACCTCCCTCACTATGAAAAACAGAAAAGTAGGAGATACTTTCCTATTTCATGTAAACTTTGATGCATCATAGGAAATAGTTCTTAATTTTGAGAGAGGTATTTTTCTGCCTTTCCCTTCCAAGCAAAAAGCCCTTTTGTCCAATTCACTCAAATTGAGTTAAAATACAAATCTATTTATCTTTCTTGCACCTCTTTCTATAGTTTTCAAATTTTGTCAATTATTTCTGTGTTGTAAAGGGAAAAGAGCAAGTTTTCTGTCACCCTGATTGCTGAAACTATGGTTTTCAGCAGTTCATTAGGAGGTTATTAAGGTGTTTTTCTACTTTGGCTCTAATTTGCAGAGGTACTGAGCCTGGTTAACGTCTGTCAAATTTCACAGGATTTTAGATACTCAGCATTTGTGAAGAATCAAATCTTAAGGTTCTGGTCCTTTAAAGAATCACTCGAAAATACTTAAGAGAAATTCTCAGAACTGCAAGTCTGACAAGTGAGTGGTTCTGTATAATTTTTATTTCCTGTAAGGTAAATGAAGTAAATGCAAATTCTTGGTACAGGCATGTCTTCATGTTGGTGGGCTTATATGATCATTTCTCAGTCACACAATGTCTCCCATGAATCAGATTTTCTCACTGGATTCAAACACCATGATCTGAATAATTTATGTCTGAGAAGACTGAGGCTCTTAGTCACTTAGCTTTGAATACAGAATGTGTGTTTTAACGTGTTATAGAGTTACCTTTGGAGATCTACATCATGTGGAGACTCCATGGGCAAACATGAACATGTTTTTAGGTAAAATTTCCGCTTTTCCTTTTTGCTGACTGGGCCAGAAATATAACAGAACATCACTTTCCTGACATTTCTGGAAGTGTAGAAGAACTTTGAGATACTTACAGAGTGGCAGTTATGACAAATTGGAAGGATATATAGTAATAGATTTTAACTCACTTCCCTTTTTTTTTTTTTTTGGTGGAGAAACAATAGCTTAATCTGCAAATAGGCAAAAGCGTTGCTTTCTTTTGGCATCTCGTTTTTGGTCACAGCACTGAAAGAATATTTGATTCTGTTTCATAATGCGTTGAGATTTGAGCCTAAAATTAAAAATCTTTTCTGAGGAGTTCTTAGCATCTTTTGAGTATTATACCCGTGTTGATGATTTAATACTTACAAGACTGCAATAGTTGCGGCTTTACTATCACCATGAAATTATCGAAGGACAGAATGTGCAAAAGCAGTAGAGTGACATTATGGGCTTTCAGCCCTGCCCTAGTACAGCACCATTATTCAAGCACTTCTCACAGTGATGTAAAGCTATTCAGTCCTGATGGTACTATGCAATTTTCAGGAGAGAGGGAAGTATGAGCAAAAAGAAAGATTACACATTCTTTCTTACTGTCGTTTCTCATAATGGAAAATCAGGTGGTAATTAGTGTTGCACATTGTTCTGCTTTTTGTTAGTTTATAAGAATACTCTTAGTGAGCAGGTCATAAAGAGTAATTGTGTTGCGGAACTACATGTGTTGTACTATGTGTAGGTCTATAGAGATAGTTGATTCTAAATCACTTTAGTCACCAGTCCACTGCCCCAGTTCTATTCCTGTTTGGTGGGCCTGTATGACAAACTTATTTTCTTCAAGTACTGAGAATTCTGCCTGTAGTTTCTGGGATCTCTGCAATGGCTACAGTTGGAGTTTAGCATCCCAGGTACTGCTCATGAGTCCTACCTCACTTCCACGGCCTTTTACTGTGGCCAGCTCTTGTATATTCATAGGCAACAGAATATTTGTATTTGAAAAGGATGAGGCAGTTTTGGTAGGTGAACCAACTGATGCCCAGAACCTGGTTACTACCCAGGAATTACTATCTATTCTACCACTGGAGAAATACCAGCCTGTTGACATAGTAGGCAGGTAGTCTGTTCTTGCTTTGATAAAAGCATCTTCTTGATGCCCTCAAGCAAAGGGTGGTACTACTTCTGTTTTGATATTAAGTGACTCTGTTCTGTACTCAGAAAGTCCTAGTTTCAGTTCTTGCTGATAAGAGTATCCATATATGAGCCACCATATATTTTTACAGGACAGCTTAGAGACAGAATCTGAACATTTTACTATCCAAATGAATTCAAGGATAAAAAGTGTAGAGGCAGTATATGGGCATTCACATTTACTCTAATGATTAAATTAAGCAGCATTTGGTTTGTTGAGACTACTGTCTCTTCAGTCAGTGGGAAGGACTAAGGCCTTCTAGGGAAGGAGAGAGCTGCAAGCTTAGCCAGCCTCCTCCAGTGGGCAGTGCAGAGCCACCTGCACCTCCTGGGTAATTGTAGGAGCGTTGCTGTGACATTTCTCATTGAAGCTTTGGATAGACTTCTCAAATCAACATCACCACGACAGTCCCCGGATAGTAATGTCTACATAACTGCAGTAGCAAGACTTTGGGCAGGTCATTTATTTACCTACATTTCATCTTCCCAGTGGTGTGCAGCTAATAATACTCACCTGTTTGCCAGAAGGCTTTAGGAACTGAAGTCATGAATGTCTGTAATGGCTTTATTATCGTCAGTACAAAGGTATTGTACAAACATATTTAGTGCATATGAAAGAATAGTGAATTTCTGTTTATTGCCTACAACATTACAGTAATAATTGGCTGTAAGATGCAAAGTTTTTCAAAATATTAAAAGCCAGATTGTCTGGCTGGCACAATTTGGTGGAGTCACAGCAAGCAAATTTTCTCCTTTCGTGTGTGGCAATTAATATCTTGAAATAAATGAACATCCATGGGATATGTGTAATTTTAGATGTAGTTATTTGGATACAGATACCATCAATTCAATAAAAAATGCCACATTTACAAACAGTAAGGAAAAAAAGCCAGATTAAACTGAATAAAGAAAATGAACATAAATAAGCAGGAAGATGTGGACATATTTACAAGAATAAGTGTGTAATGTTCTATCCATAGATGATCAAATCTTACCATGATATTTGAAAGAGTTATTAGCAGTTGTCTCTCTCCTCTCTTTGATTTGACATTTGATTTTACATTTGTTGAGAAAAGCACATTTCTTATACCAATGCCTTTGTCTTCAGAAACAGTTCAAAGTGATGTACTTGTTCCTTATACAACAATAAAACAGATGCTCTATCTCCTGCATCTACAATAACTGGACTTCTGCAAATGTGGTTAGTATGTATGGGTTCATAGGCCTGGTATTTATACACTGTACTTCAGATTCAGTCAAAATTTCCATAAAAATGGCAGAATAATTAGGACAGAATAAGGAGGTAGTCATTAAGAATTTATATTGCTCTTGCACATCCTTACATATCTTACTCTTCTGGATGGCTGCAATATTTGCAGACTGGGTAACAGGTTACTTGGTTTATGGTACCCTCCCTATGATGTTTTACTTCTTTGATTACTACACATCAGAACTAGATAGTTACCTTATAGACATGGCAATCTCTTGGTTGCTGTAGGAAGAAATAACTAAAGCTAAAATTTGCTTGTGTCCTAAAAAATAATCAATTCTTTAAGTAAAAGGTAAGTGATGACGCTGACTCTATGCTGTGGCAGTATGATCTGTTTGCCCTATGCAATGGTCTGGTGAGTTCTATGTCAGTGTGGTTTCCCTTTGGGCTGTGCAGTGGGGATTGTCATTGCAGCTCTGGCTGAACCGCTGTTCAGATGGCTTCCTTCTTTGCATTCAAGGAAGTGTCTAGGGTTGTAGCTCCTGTGGTATGCCTTGGCAAGTGTCAGAAGGTCAGCGAAACACCACTGACGTGAAGCTTCACAGCTTTGGTGAAGTTCTTGTCTTTAAATCTGAGATGAAATTGAAGTGGATTCTTACTGAAATTCTCTTCTAATTATGTAATTATGACATAGACATCTTCATGTTATACATGAGTGTTCATGTGATTATGAATTCTGTGAGTATGATTAGAATTTTTCTGGTTTTCACTGTGTCTCCTGACATTTCATTCCCTATACAGTTACGGAGAGATGTGGTTATTTATAGGGCCTAGTGCTACCCATGTAATTGGAATATGATCTTGTTTCTTACTGGAGTGAAAAGGAAATATTCCTTTTGAATCTGAGTCAGAAGCACAAAGACAAGTATTATCAGGAAAAGAATCGTAACATGCATCCTGTATAAAAGAATGAAATGTGTTCTTGGATGAGGTTTGAAAAGACATGGTATGTTAGCCAGGTAAAAAAGGCATGAAGAAAATGCAGAGGAAGAGTACCTTTCATCAGAAGAGACTAAATGTGTGAGGAGATGGAAGGAGATTGAAAAGAGGTCAGTTTTAAATAACAAGTGAAGGTGAAATATCTAAAAATAAAGAAAGAAATTATCATTTTGACAAGGTTGATTTTAAATGCCTAAAAGTAAAGAGCAATCATTTTTCCACTTTCAAAAGGAATCATAAGTATAGAGAAGGGAGGGTTGTTTGGTCATGGGAATAGAATATTAGTTGGAGTTTATTTTGTTGAGTTGGGGTTTTTTTCCAGGTGAACAAGGCAGAGCAGAGAGAATGAGGCCTTGCACTTCTGATCTGGTTGTATAATATGTAACAAGTGGCAAATTGGCTTCCGAATTCGCTCAGCTTGGTCTTAACCTGTTTGTTTTGGAGCCCTCATGTACCTTGAGAGTAATTATTCTCTGCCCTTCTGTAAATAACCCCAAACAATAGCAGAGGTCTGACAGCTGCTGCTTTGATCTGAACATACAAAGCCACATCGGTAAAGCAGCAGCTTTGGAATATATAAGAGGAAATCATACTCAAAAACACAGCATGTGTGTGTGCTTGTAATTTTTGTTATAGATTGGAGCCATTTTCCTTTACCTTCTGGGAGAGATTCTGTCTTCAGAGTTTCTCTGCTGCAGTTGCTGAACACTCCTTTGTGCAGTGTGTGTGTGTTCAATGAGTGCATCTATCAATTGGCATATTGGCCTTAATGCTTCTGCACAATTTGTGTCTTTTCAAAATCTATGTACCCTGCAAGTCAGTCAGTCATTTGGTCTTTCAGTCTGAATAATCTTTTTATGTCTTTATTGATTTGTTTGCACCACGGGTACAGAAGAAAGAAACCATTTTAATGTCTCTGTAAATAGCCAGAACAAGCCAGCTGAGCTTGCATGTCCTGTATTTTTCAGGCAGTTCTAAGACTGTGTTTCTACTTCCATCAAAACTACTGCCAGAAAATGTAGGTGGGTGGTAATGCAAAGAGATTTTCATCAGGAGTGAATATTTTTTTGCCTTTTATTTTTAAATAAACATGAGGTTAATAATCTGAGCCTAGCATTGCTTATTGAACTTTGCTTTTTCCTAGGCACTCTGCGTTTTCCATGGCTTCAGCAGCTTTTTCCTTAAGGAAATATGCAAATTAGGCAGAAAGTGTCAGTGAAGTTCAAGCTCTGCAGCTGTTGGGGAGCTTGAGACAAAAGCTGGTCTGATGATGCAGGGGGCTAAATGCAGGCATAGGAGGTACATCAAGTCACGTGAGAAGACAAGTGATGTGGAGTCCTGGTAAAGATAAGGGTAGACATGATTCCACCAGCTAAGTTATCCAGGATCATTGCTGTCTTGCATACTTTGTCACCAGCAGTGAGTTCATCTAACACCAGCAGTGCAGTGACTGTTGGTATCCAATGTCCTTTCCCCACATCTTTACTTTTAGTCATTCAAAGGAGACTTTTCTCTTTAGTACTGACAAGCAAGAACGTCACTTGCTTAACCAAGGGGACTTATGAGTCTGGCTTTTACTTTTTTATGCCATCATTTAATTTTTCTATGTTATTCCTTCCCTGGTCATGTGGCTGGCGTGCCCCTGCAGAGGGCCAGCACTCTCACCTGAGCTCAAGCTGCCCTCTGACGCCTGAGCGTTGAGATGTACCAGTATTTTTATGCTCTACTGACAGTTCCACTTTTCAAGTAGTTTTAGGCTGGACCAGTGACACCATCAAGACCATGTCTGCTGGGTTGTGCTTCTGGCCACTGTTTTTTTGTTACAGAATGGTTCTGGAGAATTTTAATTGCAGACAGTGCAGCCTTTGTGAGTAAAATTTTCTGCTCAATTTTTATGATCTTCTAAAGTCAAATCTGAAGTGTGAGACAGCAGACTGTCCTTGGTGATTTTTCAGATGGGTTTAGACTTTGAAAACTAGTATTTAACTTTTGACATAGAGATTAAAAGAGTCAAGAGGAAAGAATGCAGAAGTATCCTGTCATGCAAAAGTTATTCACCTCCCTCCAGTCTCCCCACAGACAAAGATGAGAATTAGTTCCCTCAAAATACTGCATGTTTTTGATCCTACTTCCAAATTTCTAATTTTTGATTCATCAGAGATTAATCCTATGAATTAGATTAATTTTACTCCAAAAGAGATCCAGTTGGGAAAGCACGATTTTGCTGCTAATTGCTTTTTTGATATTTTTTCCAAGCCAAGAATTTGCAAGGGCTCTATGAAGAGAAAGTCTCAGAGTCTAACACTGCTTTCTTCACTCATTACAATAGTTCACCCAGTGACAATTCTTGGCACTTTGTTCCTTGCTAAACACTAATCTGTGATATCTGTTAGCATCTTCCCTTTTATATGAACACTGAAAAAATAATCCAGAAGCTGAACTACCGCTGCTAAAAAAATATTTATTCTCAGCAGGAACTTGACTCTTTGTTATGTACTGACATTGAATACTTAAATTACAACCTTGTAATCCTTCCTTTACAACATCTAGACAACATTGAATAAATTACAAATAAAATGCCACAATATTCCACCTAGAGAAGGGGATCAGACAAGGAATCAGCATTTTCTAAACTGAGGTGTTGGTTTTCCAGCTCCCATCTTTGACAAGATATGTTTTGTGTTCAATATTCCTAAGGCTATATATATCAAAAGCTAAATGCCAGTTTTGATAATCTAAGACTGCCTGAAAAAGAACTGAGGACAGTCTGCTGTCTCATACTTCATATTTGACTGTGTTCCTGCTTTAGAAGGGCATACCAATTGAGTAGACAATTTTGCTCATAAGCATGTACTTCAGTACTTCACTGTTAGTCACAAACTAAAAAGGACTATGAAGGATGTGAATCACTGTTAATAGGGTTCTGTGAACAGTATTTCTAGAAAGAGGCTTTGCAGGTTTGGTGATTGAATTGTTAACAGTATTGCCCTGATGGGAATATGTGACTAATAGCAAATCTCACATTCAGATGTTGTGCTTTGGACCTAGTCCTAAATGGTAAGTTGAAGCCATGTTTTCAGTTTGATTTTAAAATCGTGGCAACAGTGCAGTGCAAGGTATTGGAGCAATTGAGGTTCCCTATGAGGTGCTGGGACAATGACCCAGAGAAATCATACAATTCACATCAGCACAGACGGGTCATGAACAAATTTAACTGTTTCACTGTGTCACCCATCTCCAACAAAACACATAGACATTGAATTGTCTATGACTATCTGTTTCAGGAGTTCAGCTTTACTGGTATTGTCATCTGCTTTACATCATATATTTTGAGGCTGGAAATGCCATTATGACCTATCCTGACCTCCCTGATGACACAGGACTTAGTAATTACTGCTTTTAGCTGCCCTTTGAGCTATGAAACATCTGTTTTGAAGCACACTGTATCTGAATGCATCGCAAACTTCAGCAAATTTGTCTTAAAATTTGTTTTTATGCTATGGATTTATAAGTCCCTTAAAATCATAAGGGACATTTGCCAACGACATGTGCAGTATAGGAAGTGTGCTCAGAGCTCTGTTCCTTACACCGCCTGATGCAGACTGGCAGCACTGAAGCTGCTGTGTCACAGCACACATGAAACTTTCTGCCTTACGTGGGACACACAGCGGAAGCAATGCTTTGTATGTTTGTGTTACAGCTGAAATGGCATGTTTCAGAGGGCCATTTGAGAAGAGGCAGCTCTACCTGAGGACATGAAGTCTAAACTGCCTTTTCTTCCTTCCCTACTCATTTCATTAGGACAGACAGTAGCCTGAGGGACTCAGGCATGTTATCAGTGGCACATTATTAGTGGAAGCGAGGCCCCTTCCCACTCCCAAATCCCAGGGTTTCAGAAGAGACATGTTTTTTCTTCCTCATCTGTCCCCATCTTCTGCTAAGTAGTGTGTGTGTATGGGGATGAAAAGAGTCCAAGGAAATGATTCTTGATATTGAGAAAGAATAAATGAATGCAGTTAGCTAGTGCACCTTGCTGTCACAAATACTGAGGCAAAGAAACATTGAAAAGAGATGTAGATGCTTATATGACTAGTAAGAATATTTGCAATTGGGATGTAAAGCCTGCACTGTGATTTTAGGGACAATATCTCACTGGTTAGTGCTTTGGAAGAAAGGTTCCCTATTTGTACGTTGATTTATAAGACCTGTGAAGTAGGGAATTTGTAAGCTGTAAACAATGTAAAATGTTGCTTCCTGTAAATGGTCAATATTACCTGGTCAGTTTAGATTTCTAAAAGTGAGAGAAAATAAAACACTAGAATTGAAGGGGGGAAATCACTGATTTTCTCCATCTCTGTGGGGGAGTGCCCCTTCTCTTCAGAGTATAAAGAGCATTTGTGGTTGTGATCCTACATTCATAAATTGTAAAGCCAGCAGGAATCATTATGACACTATACCTTAAACTCTGGTATATCACAGGCCATCTCACTGCAGAATGGCATTCTGTTTGATTTAAAGCTTATCTTGGGAAAAATAAGAAAACTTGGTTTCAGAAAGGCTCCTTGAGTTTAAAAATATGTCTTAAATGTGAACTCCAGTGTTAGTCTGTTTACTACCAAGGGTAACTCTAGTTACCTCACTTTTTCTTGATGTCTCATTCAGTGTTTTGTTATTTACTGCAAATAATGGACTATTGGCCTCTGTTCTGGGAGCTCTTCCTTGACAGCCTAACTGGGCCACTACCATCAGGGAGCAAGGGTTCTTTTTTTCCCCCACACACTGTGACTAGAACAGACTCATAGAAAACATGATAATGGGTTTGGATGTGGCAGCCAAAACCAAAGCACCTTATATAGGTCTCTTGAGTTTTTAATGGAAATAATTTGTAGTTTCTGAATTCTTGTAGTGAGAGTGGTGATCTACTGTTAACTGGATCTATATACTTGCTATTTTTGTTGATGATGTTATTAAGGTTTTTTAATCAGTAGTTGAAACCTGGTAGCATTTGAAGAAATCTTCCCACGAAGGAAGATTTTCTATAAGCATTGGTAACTGGCTGTGCAGCATTTGGACCACCAATCTTCGAAGGTCTATTTCTGACTTGGAAGTGTAGGAATTTTTTTCTGGAGAAAGCTAGATAACAGTTAAAATTGCATTTGTCAGTGACTGAGTTCTGAACAGAATAAAACTGGGGTATATGGCTATAAAGCCATGAACTTTTTTATTATATTGAAGGAGTGCGTTTGTAAGAAGGATTTGTATTTTCCTTTATTTTACATGGCTGGGAGATACAAGGGTGATGGAGTACAATGTTCATTGAGATTAATTATGCATAGTGAAATGTATGAAGGTCCTTGTGTCTTTCTGTGTAACACTTAAATGTGCTGTGATAGAGAGTATGGGGTTTACTTGGGGTGGGGGAGAAGGTAATAGGAATTGGTTCAAATTGGTTGCTGCAGTGCAAGAAATCAAAAAACCTATAGGAATTACAAGTGGATTTGTAAAAAAAAAAGTGCATCCAAAAAAAACCCAAAATAAAACCAAAAAACCATCACGAAAAACTTTACTATGATGAGTAAGTTTAAAGTTTCAAAGACTCATTTAACTAAGATTTTGCTATAGAGTGTGAGAGATGAAGGTATAAAGTGATCACTTTGTAGTGCAGACAAATCAATGATAACCAGCAAATATCTTACTCTGTATTTGGGAAAGTGCCAGTTATGATCTCAGAATAGTTCAGTGTCAGTGTCACAGAATATCTTGCATGTAGAGTGTGTGATTTATGTATAGTTTTTTTAGTCTCTGGTCGTAAATATTTATTTAAAAATATGTTTTAAAAGTGAATCTGATCTGTAAAATACCAGTTCTGATTTCTAGTAAAGTCTGTACAGTGAAAAATAGGCTGGAGTGTTGGTTAACAGCTGTTGCAGTGACACCCTTGAGGAAGGGGAAAAGTGGCAGTGTGAATGATGTACGCCAGGCATGCACTACTTTGTTATTTGATCAAGAGCATGGAAGAGATAATGGGTGTAATGTTATGAGCAGATAAAGGACATAGCTGTTAAAATTACCAAACAGGCAATGAAGAGACAAAGAGTGATGTGGGCAAACCAGTCAGCCTAGATCTTTCTGAATAACAGGTGAAGTGGACTTGATTTCTTAATTGTCTGTGCAAATTTCTGTTTCTAGGAACAAAGATCATTGCTTACTTGGGAAGCAGTGCTTCTGAAAAAGTATCTGAGACTTGTTTAGGCAGTTGAACATATGCTCCCTCTAATTCTGTAACTGAGAAAAGAGTGGAATACATTGGCACTACCTTGGATGTGACATTGAAGACCACTAACAAAGTAAGGATTTAAGGTTTTGTGCTTTACATCAAAAGCAACATTTCCTAGTAAACTGGAAAGGGTTCAGAAGGAGGCTATAAAAATGATGTGGTATCTTCCTTCCCTAGGACTGTCATAACTTGCGTGGTGAGATTAAGGAGACTCAGTCTACACAGTTTATAGAAGTGAAGGTTAAGAGGGGAATTGAAGGCAGCCTACAGATACTTGTTCAGGGAAGAGATCTGATTGTGGACTTCTTCTTAATCTTCTTTGAGCAGAAGATGTGCAATGAGGATTGATGACTGGAAGTGAAAGCTAGGCAAATTGAGACTTAAAATAAGGAACCTATCTTTAACAGTGTGGGTAATTAATCTCTGAAACAATTTTTCTAGTCAGATGGTGGGTTTTCTATCACCTGAAGTCTCTAAATCAGGACTGAATGTCTCTCTAAAAGATAAGCTGTAGTTCAAACTGGAGCTATGATCTCAGTGTTGAAATTGCTTGATGAAGTGCTGCGGCCTGTGTTGTGCATGAGGTCAGCGCATGTGATCATAAGACTCATTCTGCCCAGAAAAATGTATTTATCTGGTCCCGGCTTCTCTGGAACTGACTTTGTTCAAACTTGGTAATTTTATGTGTAAACAAACGAGTGATATTTACCCCTCCAAACAAACAAGACCTTGCTTAATAATAAAGGCTGTGAAGGATTCAGAAATACTGTCAGGAAATATACAGAACTAGGAATCATGGTTTCATTGCTGGTATGGCTGCATGTGTAGCTTCCCTGAAACTGCAGAAAATTGTGTGGGAATTTTTCTCCTTGTCTGCCTCTGCCCAACAGTGCCAGGAGTTTCTGTAGCTAAGACTTCTGAAGGGAAAGTTGGAATTCTGCTAAGACACCTCGTACTTGCTGCTCTCTCTGAACTGGATACCTGCCAGCTCTAATTACAGTTAATCAGCATTAATGATACATGTGAATACTGTTCTGGGTTTTTTAGCAAGAAGCTTACAGTGAGATATGAAAAGGCAGGTCACCCTGAGTCCCTGTGTTCAATCAGTTGTAACTTTCTTAGCACTTTAGTAGTATAGCTGTAGTGGTAAGTACCTGGAAATTGGATGTGTTCTGTCAGGGTTTTGGGTTTGCTGACAGAAGAAAAGGTTATAATTCTTTCTGCTGACAATATTAAACTATAATTTGTGATCTTTGAACAACAGTGATTGAGTAAGTGAATCCTGGGGTTTGAGTGGTGTGTCCTTCTGGTGTTTAAACACTGCTTATATCTTGCAAGAAGCAAATCCACTTGTCAGGAAGTGCTTTAAGCCAGGCTGTGTCACCCTAACAAGGCAGAGAGTGTTTAAAGACTAGCACTCATCAGCTCCATCCAGTTTCAGTAAGTGCTGCTAGTTTTCTTTCTAAAATTTCACTCACAGTCGATCAGGTGGAAAGTAACAGCTGGTTTTAGGTAGTACCTTTCTGTATTCTGTAGTTCCAATAGATAATGCTGGAAAAAAGCATAGCTGTTTGATTTTTAGCAGATTTATAATATATACAATTATTATTCTTCTCTGTACATTGCACATAGCACAAACCCCCCTTTTCCTCAGCTGAGAAATAGTCCAATTTACATCCACAAAGCAAAATATAGTCCCTCCTGAGATAAAAACTGGATTAGCTGTGCTGAAAAGGCAGATTTGTATGTTGAAGAAAGCAGCTCATATCTGTTTGCTGCTCTTGTTCCTCTGTAAGTCCTGACTTCCATTTTGGAGTCAATACCTATCTGCTTCTGTGGTGCATCCTCTCCAGTGCACGACCCTTCACAGAACTGCCAATTCTTGTTTCCATATGGAGGGCATCAGAGTCCAAAACTTACTGACCAGTAATGATGCCGCTTGCACTGTGCTCAGGGCTACTGTGAAGTGCTCTCAGGCCTAAATGAGGTCAAAAGGGCACAGTACAGAGCTAAATTAATTTAAATTTTCTTTAACTGAGATTCCTTAAAATGAGAGATTGTTTGCTGAAAGTGCAGGATTGACTGGTGTAGAGCTTACTCTTACAACAATTTGGAGTGTGCAGGGGGGCCAAGAGTCCTCCATCCTGCTGTGCTAGTTTTTTGAACTGCAGGAGTGTTTGCAGAAGGACAGGACTCTCATGGTACTTTTATGTCTTGCCCCTCTACTCAGGCAATGGAGAAAGAATCCATCACAGCCATTCACCTACTACCAAACTGTGGACAGAAGGAAAATTAAAATAGTTTTTCCTTGGGATATTTGGCTAAAGGTGATACATATTGGATTTTATTTTTAGAGCAGAACTTGCTGAAAGTAAAGGTTGGAATGATGGATGTTTTTGACATATAGTCATTTTCTTGCTTTTACTGTTAGGCTTAGCTTCTCCTCTCTCTAAAATGTTGTCAAGAATTTACTAGCTTTATTTTATGCTTAACTTTTTTGACATTTACAATTTTTTCTGTCTGACTATTTGGACAAAGCTTCCTTCACTGGAATTTATCTAAACCAGATGGGGAGTTCTGTTGTAAGCACCCTGATAATTAGTAACTGAACAATTCTTTGTGGTGACTGCATCCTCTTGTTTTGCAGCTAGCACACTTCTCTCATTCATTTGATGCACCCCTCCTCCGAGAGACAATCTAAATTAACTACTTATAAGTACAAGTGGCCCTCAAATCTTCTGTGTACTCTGGGATACAGTATTGCCTCTTCAAGCCTCTGCTTGATCAGCCATTTTTCTTCCTGTACCAGAAACTTCTCAAAAAAATTGAATACCTCTCAGAAGTCATCTATCTCTGGTATAGGTTGGGGACGCAGATACAAGCTGCTGGTTTGATGAACAGTGCAAAATTGAACAGACACTATATGAGTGCTTGTATGTAAAAATGTGCTTCTCCAGCAGGGGAATATCTGAATGACCATATGACAAGAAAATGAAGCTATTAGATGTGCTAAGCTGCAGGAGTAAACAGCCTTTCCAGGTCTGATAGAGAAAGAGCCATCATTTTCAGCTGGAGCAAAGTAATTAAAAACCAAATCATCCCCAAAACCAATTAGGTGAAAAACTGAAGCATAGGATGGGCTTATATGAAATCCAAGCATTTTTTTCCCAACTTCATTGGATTGTTTATAATAAATGTGATACTTAAAAGCTGTTTTGCTTTATTTGGAAATTTAAATCTTGATATTCTGCTACTGCTACCCACCAAATATGTAGTTTAGCGAGTTTCTTTACTGAGCGTCTTACAGATGTTGAATCTGCATTTCTGGGGAATAAAATTATAAGAGGGTAAAACCTCTCAAATTTCTTTTTATAAATAGGCATTCAATATACTCACTCTTCCAGTTTTCTGTAATGTTTGCTGTTTCAGTAGAGGTTCAAGAGGAGATCTACTGGATGCTATTTCACTGCCATCCTGTAATACTTTTATTCAGTGTTCTGGATGGTACTGTATATGCTTGAAGTCTGTTTCCTTTTGAACGCACCTAGTACCAGTGAGAGTGAACACTTCTCAGGTATTGACTTCAGCAAGTATGTTTGGGGAACAATCTTCAAGGGAACTGTGAATTTGAAACTTAAATTATGCCTGGTAATTGGCCTTTTCATCTATGCTTTAGTTATTTTCAGTTTTTGTCTTGTTTTTCCCATCAATCTCCTCCAAGATGGGTTATGTTCTCCTGTGGTACAACTTCTTCGGGCACTCAGAGTTTCTTTGTAATAGTGATTCATGCTCAGTGGTTCTCATTACTGTTTTACTGTGTTCATATTCAGCCTTTGATCTTTCTAACACTTAGTAGCCACTACTTAACACTTCTGAGTGTGCGAAGAACTCAATTGATGAGCAATGCTGACACAATTAAACAGGTATTGTTTTTCTCTTGCCACAGAACACGTGGCGGCTTTTGTTAAGATGTCACATGCAGATCCTCTTATCTGCCCCTCCCTGCCCTTCTTTAATTGATAAAATTAATCTCAGCTGGCCCTTTTTTGAGTTTGGTTAATTTCTGTCCATTTGTCTCATTCTTCATTCTATTCCAAATGAATGTATCTTCCTACAGATGAAAGTACCTTTGGCTATGGTTTCAGTCTTCAGCAACAGATAGTTTCTTCTACTTGATAATTGGTATATTTCCTTTGTTCCTGCTTAGTCCCTTTTATTCGAGTATATTCCTATGCAGAGCTGTTGATTTTGCTCAGCAGACTGATGTGAATGGGTGGCTTCCAAAGGCCGAGCACAGCTTTTGTATTGTGCTATGTATTCCAAGCATTCAGGTAACTCCCCAATTGTCATTGTTGTTAAACAATCCTCACTCAAATAACAAATAACACTCGTTGTTTCTTGAACCTATTTCCTAGATGCATAAACATGTCTTTGTTTTTGTGGGGAACCTCTCAGAATTACACTCTTATAAGAGAGGAATACACACATTGATAGTTGGGGGAAAAGGTCAGAAAACAAAGCAGCTGAGTTCAGTTAAACTCAAGCAGTATTTTATAATTTGTATGTACCTTAAGACTCCAGTTTCCTGTTCTGTAAACTGAAGATGGTGACTTTTTTTTAGTGTTTATTTGAATTTTTCTAAAAGAAGGATTTATAGAATTACAGAATATTCTTGATATGTTTAGAGTGTTTGTAAATAAGTGAGAGTGGAAATTAACTGAAACCAATCTTTGCTTCTAAGCATATTTATAATTTTGAAGCTGACATGAATGCTACTGATGTGAAATTTCATGGAGGGGGGAGAGAGTTCTCTTCAAAGCACTTTGATTTTTCTTTTATGCAGTCCTCCCTGAAGTGTTTCAGTAACACAATTGATTTACTCTCTGATGAATATTGCTGTGTATCTCTGTGGATTGATTACCTTTACAGCAATGTAACTTCTTACTGAAAAGACAGATGATGCAAAGGATCCTCCTATTCCTGCAGAGACACTGGGCACACTTCCCTGCTGGACACTAGATTTTTGGGTAGTTGTGTGAAGACATATAAACACCATTATGGGTTCTTAACAGCATAGAACAGTATCATGAATAATCATGATGAGAAAGAGTTCAAGTGCTTCTGTAGGCTTAGGTATTCAGTCAGGTTGTGTTTGTCATGCAGGAAGCAAGAGCTACCATTTTGTCGGTCAACATCTGGTCTGAAGCTGGTTGTAAACTAGAAACTTTGAGTTAGTTACTTAGGAAAACTTTGTAACACCGAAGGAGAAAAAGCCTGGGGATTTGAGATTATCATCTTTACGATATTTTGGATTGCTTTGGAGAAAAAAAGCATGAAATTAAAGGTTCCTGTTTCAGTCAGTTCATTTGCAGTCTAAATGGAGTGTGTCACACACCTTTATGTGTATTCAGTCATAACTAGTGATAGAAGAACAGACTATCTGTTTCTGCCATACTTTTACTTACAGTTTTACTAATTTTTTCAGATTACCTTTCTGTTTCAGCTGCATCATGAAATCCTAGAAACTGTTTAAATTATGAACATCTAAGTAGGTGTAGCTTAGAGATTTTGAGTTAGGATATCCTGAGCTTGTGTGATGCTTTTACACGAAAGAGTTTTGTAGATGCTGTTGATAGTGTTTTTATGATTTTATTTGAGGACCACTACTTAGTAACAGGAGACAGCAGGCTTATGCAGGGTAGATTCACTTCCTACACTGGATTTTTTCAAATTATACTGCTTTTATATTAGACAGCAGTCGGCTTTGGCAACTGGCTTTTCCACAGTAGTATACTATAATTGTAGACACCCTGTATGGTGCTGCTTCTGGGGTCTTTGCCCATTTCTTTTATCTCAGTGTCAAAATGTAAGATTGTGATGTTGAATGTATGGGAGATCTTCTGGTGGTCAAAGTTTCTGGGCTGCATCTGTCTGCTTCACTACTCAAAGTGTTTTTTGAAAGCTTCAAAAAAAAACCCCCTAAATGTTTTTTCATCTTTTTTTTTTATTTTTTAGATACTTGAGGAAAATGTAGGAGTTAGTTCTACTGTATTGTTCTTACATTATTATGTAGTTCTAGTTCATAGAATTGCTGCTAACAGAGCACATAAATGTGAGCCGTAGCTTCCCAGATTTATTTTACTCTGCCTGTCACCTGCTGGGAACAAACAATTTGATTTAAAAATGGTAAAAATTGATCTCTGAGTTTGAATGTCACAATTCTTTGCATGCAAAGCATTCAGAGTCACTAAGGACATGAACTTCTGTGAAGTACTGCGTTGGTTGGCACTGCTGAACACTAGGAAGACCTCAGTTAAAGCCCTTAAAACCAAGTAATGAAAAACTTGACAAAGCATTAGAAAGTTAATTAATATTTTTCTTACTTTTTCTGGCTGTAGAACAATGGATTTTTGAAGGAGTTGATGCATCTCTGTCTAGTATTCTTGAACAGAAGATGCAATGCATATGCAAACTGACTCTGTGTTAAAATGAACATTTTCTACCTTGTAAATATGCACTTGATAACCAAGACTGTAGTGCATGGAGATGAGCTTATTTCACTAGCATAATAGCTGTCATGAGAAGGCAATACAGAGGCAGAAACATTGGGATTGACTTTTAGGATTGTCCTGGTTTTAGCTGGGGTAGAGTCAATTTTCTTTCTAGTAGCTGGTATAGAGCTGTATTTTGGATTCAGTATGAGAATAGTGTCAGTAACACCCTGGTCTTTTTAGTTCTTCCTCAGTAGTGCTTACCCTAATTCAACGACTTATCAGTTTCCCATGCTCTGACAGTGGGCAGGTACACAGGAAGCCATAAAGGAGCTTGTCCAGGACAGCTGACCTGAACTGCCCGAAGGGATATTGCATGCCACACAATGTCATGCTCAGTATATGAACTGGAGGGACTTGGCTGGGAGGGACCAATAACTGCTGGGGGTTTGACTGGACATCGGCCAGTGAGTGGGAAGCAATTGTGAACCACTTCGGAGTTTTGGCATTTTGTTCCTCTCCCTCTTTTTCCTTTGCTAGAGTATTTTACTTAATTATTAAACTGTTCTTACCTCAGCTCGTGGGTTTTACCTTTTTCTGACTCTTGTCCCCATCCCACAAGGTCAGGAGGGGAGTGAGCAAGCAGCTGTGTGGTATTTAGTTGTTGGCTGGCTGTAGATGACAACAGGATTCACCTGCTCTAGTGCTGGGTAGATAAACTTGATTTTCACCAAGTTACATTATATTAGAAGAGGTCTGTTGTATATCACAGACTGAATAGCAAGTAGGAAATATGAGCTATTGTTATACTATAGAATTAAAGTACTTTGTGTAGGAAGTAGTTCATGAGGTTATCTTGGAGGACAAACATTTTTTACTCTGGGGACACCCATGCTCATTGTTAGAATCTTCTTGCACAGGAAATTGTGCTTTTCTGACTGTTTTGGGGGGAAGACATTGTTTAAGTAAGTACCCATTATTTTGTCATTTCTAATTAGCTCATCTTGCAATGTGTGTGCTGAATTTATTCTGGGGACAGCTAAGTTAAGATACAGTTTAGGGTAAGTGTTTAAGCATATCAGTTCTGTATTTTCCCCCATTCCCCACCCTTGATCCCCCATGCTCCACTGGTTTACAGCATTTTCTGGTTTTCTTGGAGTTATTTCTGTAGCCACAATCATGTAACATGGGACCAAAACCTGCAAAGGGTTTTAGAAGCATGTAGCCTGGCTCCCTTCTTTCTGAAGACCAGGTGCTGTGCTTGGGGAGAATAAACCAGTGCCCCATTAGTGCAGCTTAAACGTTGCTTGGGCTTCCTATTTGTACTTAATAGAAAGACTGTTTTGACAAATGAAGAGAGAACAAGTTATTTGATTATCTGTTGACGTATTATCTGATATACAAATGTTATCTCAGCCTGTGTGTTGTCCCAATAAATTGCTAACGTAGAGAACCAAGACGAAGGATTAATTACTAAAAGGTAATGAGATGCATTAAGCAGCTTGGGTTGAGCTATGCAGAGCAATAAAATACACAGTTGTCTTAATCTTTAAACAGTGCCTATGAGACACCTCCTCTCTGTCAACAGTCATGGCTCTGGAAGTAGCCACAGCCTCTTTTCCACTTGTCTGGAGTCTTGGTAAAAGCTGTGCCAAATTGGAATGTGTTGTGGGGGGGAGAGTTGAGTATTTTAGAGATTTTTTTTTATTACACTGGGGGCCAGTAGGCTTTCCCTCACTGCCACTTATTTCTTTTATTTTGTATTTAAATGTTTCCAATTGGAGAGTCAAAAAAAATCTTTTGAGCATTGTCTGTTGCAAAGTTTAGGTGTATGGAAGAAGTGACAGCTTTGAAGCTTTCATTTGTTGCATATGGATGATGCTGTGCCTTCTTTACATTCTTCCATGATTGATGTAGGATATTCCATTGATAACTATCCTCCAACTAGGCTAATCACTTAACCTGTTGAGTTTCATTGTCTAGGGTTATGTATTTATTTGTATACAAGACAGGGAGCTTTTTCCCTCTGAATTTCTTAGTCAGATATTGGTTTTAACGGTGTTTATAGGAGATTTTTTTCCACATGAAGTTAGTTCATCCACAGTTCTGTATGTAACTAGAGACACACTGGATTACAGAGCTACTTTCCTCTTCCCAACCTGTAACAGAAATTCAAGGTGGCCGATACATAGGGTTTAGAGATTTATTACTGAAATCTGTTGTCAGTTGGGATTCTTAGAGTCTTCCTAAACAACAATCCCCTCTGAGAGAAAACCTTCAGTATCTTACTATTCATTGCTTCGCTTATGTCTTTGCCAATGCTAGTACATGCTCAAGGAAAGAGAGTTTTCTGTGATACAAATTCACTGATGTGTTTTTTCTCTACTCTGAATCATCAAAGATCTGCAGGTGAAGGATTTTACTTTTTTTGAAAGAAAGAGAAAAATATGGCTGTGAATATTTTCCCCAGTGTTTTTACATTTTTTTTTGTATTCATATTTAATCACATAAACATTCTTTACCTGTTTTTATATCACTTCCACTCTGATCTGAACCTATTTAACCAAAAGGAACTTGTGAAGTTTGATTGCTTCAGTGTCTGCCTGGGGTTTAAATTATGTATTTTGAAGTTTTAAAACTTTGAAGGAGTTATTTTCTTTCTACCTACAGGTTAAAAAGATCAAGCAGGGATCGCCATACTCTTGTTTTAGGATTTCTAAAGCTCTGTTTACTTTTAACATGCCTGGGTTTACAGCACAACACTATGTGGTGGAGAAATGCATACAAGTAATTACGTCAATTACCATCAGCTCTATACAATTCTTCTGCAATGCTATGTGATTTAAATGTCATTATGTGTCTGCAAAAGGATGGGAAATTGCTGTTGTTAGTTTCTGCTTGGTGCTAACAGCTGTTTTTATAACTGGTTTTGCTCATAAACAGGTGTTTAGAACATTCCTTTGACTAAGTGATACAGCTTGTGCTGCTGTTAATTAGTTTGTCTTGCATGTCTGTGTAGCTTGGATTTCTTTTGTTTTCACTTCTTCAAAGAAAAGAATGATGAATAAAAAAGCAAGAAGGCTCCCAGCATCTGAGGTTGTTTTGGTAAGCCATGCTTGGAGAAACTGGAAGTTTATGATGAGGAAGAATGTGTCCTCCAAGAGAAAGAGGTTTTGCTGTGGATATCTGTGGGCATGGCCTCCCAATAAAATCTCATTTTATGCTGGTTCCTGTCCTTTCCTATTGAAGGATTTTTTCCGGTACTTTCTCTGCTTTGGTAAGAAGTCCTGTGCCTGGTGCCTTTTATTCCTGAAGCCTATCTGTGGTATGAGTATGGAGAAATGGACATATGCTTCGAAAGTAAGTATGTGTTCAGTAAAATTCCATGGCGAAGACTTAACTCCACATGAAGTGCTTTTTAAAAGCATCATCAAGTGGTTCCTCTGAAAAAGGTAAGGTGAATTCCTCTCCTGCCCCTTGGAAAAGGTAAAGTGAATTCTTCCACTGGCCCCATTCTCATTCCCAACATCTGCAAGCAAGGGGAGGGATGTATTGCATGTAATTTGCCTGTGGACTTTTTGAAAGATTTTGTTGGGTGTTGTAAAACTTGTAAGCCATGTATGTATTTCATTCAAAAATTACTGATTTCTGTTTCATTCCTTGCTAGTTAATCAGAGACTAGAAAAGTAGGATGTTTTTAGCCCATTTAGTTGCTGCCATTTCATATATGATACAGAATGCTTTATTTCTATTAATTGTCCCCCTCCTCCCATAAACAGCCAAAACCAAAATCCAAACAAACCAAATTCAACATTCCAAAATTTGTGAAAATGTAAATATAAGACAAAAAGTGAAAGTCATTGGTTTGTATGCATGGGATAGTGCATTGATGAGAATGTGATGTTTGGTGGCTACAGCTAGCCATTAGAAAAACAAGATTTTCATTGAGTGGCCTTAATAATGACAATAACATAATATGGGAAGGAAGATGAAAGTTACAGATCTACTGTGCAACAAGCAGCTGTTAAACCAAACCACTGACTGTAAAAAATAAGCTGTTCTCCCAGACACAGGGTACCTTTGGAATACCTTTTGTAAGCAGTGTTTTGGTTTGGTTTTTTACAGACATCAATTTTAAGATATTATCTTTAACTGCATCTCAGAGAAAGAACTGTACTAGTAGAAGCATGTGCTTTGTTGGAGAGACATCTATTAATTTCCACTGAAGTGTGTGAAAATATCCATGGCTTGGTCATATTGTTTTTCTTTGGTTTTTTTTTGTTTTGTTTTGTTTTAGGTTTTTTTTTGCCAGATTGAATTTGTTTGTGCCCATTGCATCTCATCTCTTTGGTGGGCACTGCTCAGTCTTCTTTACTCCCATCAGGTATTTATACACATGAATAAGATTGCCCCTGCCCCCTCCCTGAGTCCTCTCTTCTCTGTCTTGAACAGTCTAAGTTCGCTCAGCCACTCACATGAAAGGTGCTCCAGTCTCTAAATCATCTTCATGGCTTTGTGCTGGGCTTATTGCTGTAAGTCTGTATCTTCCCAGCAGTAGCAAGCCCAGAACTGCACACACAATTCTAGGTGTGGCTTCCTCAGTGCTGAGCAGAGGGGAAGGGTCACCTCTGTTGACCTGCTGAGAGCATTTTTCTCTTGCAGCACGGGAGGCCTTCTCTGTAACCAAAGCATGTTGTTGGCTAATGCTCTGCTTGGAGCCCATCAGGACACCCAGGTCCTTTTCAGACAACATGCTGGGACCAACGAGCTGAAAAGCAGCCACTGAGGTTATTCCTCCTTAGTTGCAGATTGTATTCCCAACCGTTGAACTTCACAAGGTTCCTGTCAGCCCAATTCTCCACACTGTCCAAGTCCCTCCAAACTGCAGCACACCCATCTGGTGTTCAAGCAAATCCTCCTTCTGTGTCATCTGTGACTTTGCTGAGAGTGTTCTTTGTACCATCATCTGGGTCATGAATGCAGATGTTGAACAGGACTGGCCCCCGTCAGTCCCTGGGTACGTCATAATGACTTGCCTTCAAACTGACTTCCTGCTGCTGATCACAACTGACTGGTCATTCATTCAGTTTTAACTCCACCTCCCTATCCACTTATCTAACCTGTACTTTGTCAGCTTGCCAATGAGAATGTTGTGAGAGATGCTGTCAAAAGCCTTACTGCATCAAGGTAAATCACATCCATTGGTCTCCCTTGGCCCACTGAGCTAGTCACTGTCCTGTAGAAGGCTATCAGGTTAGTCAGGCATGATTTACTCTTAATCATTCCTCTCTGACTACTTCTAATTGCAATTATTCAAATTACAAATATATTTGAAAATGTGCAGAAGGATTTACTTTTTACTTCAACATCTTCCCAGGAACTGAGGTGAGTCTAACTGGTCTGTACTTACCTTGGATTCTTCTCCTTACCTATTCATATATGAGGACAGGAGTGACATCTCCTTTCCCATGTTCTGGAATCTTTCCCAACCACCATGGATCTTTCAAAGACAGTGGAGAGTGCTGTTGCAATGGCATCAGCCAGCTCCTTTAGTACTCATGTGTATCCCATTAGGTCCATGAAGTTGTCTCTGTCCTGTTTGTCAAAGTACTCCCTAATCCAGCTGCCTTCCACTGAGGGTTGTCTTCATTGTTTAAGCTTTTCCCCAGTCATGGCATCCTGACATTCCTGAAGACTGGTTTTTTTGGTCAAGGGTCAAGATGGGAGAGGCACAGGTATTCTGTCTTCTTTCTTCAGAGTCCTTTGTCACAAGGGTAGAAGTGGAAGAACTTGATCTTTTAATGGCAAATTAATTTAATAGAAGGTGCAGTTCCTAGCACGTAGCCTATTGTGTTCTTTTGTCTCTGTTAGACAAAGAAAGAGCACTGAGTATTTTAACTGTGAAGTAACTTCAACTTTTCCTGCGAGTATCTCTCAAGTCATGCATTTGGACTTGTGGGGTCTCAATACAACCTTTGTGGTGGTGCTTGTGCTTCCCTTAACACTGCACCCTTCTCTCCTCTGGAGTTCGGTTTGTGTACACCAGGGTCTGATTTTTTGGAAGTAATATTTCATCTAATTCAGCAAAAAATAATCAAGATGAAGTGATACTTTAATCTTAATGCTTCTGTTGAACATCTAGTCTGCAAGAAAAGCTGTACTTCCTGTGGCTTTGTTGCTCAGCTTTCCACAAATAGACCACCTTCTATGTTTGTAAGAGATGTCTTTTGGTTGCTGAAAAGGATTTGCCAGTGCATGTTGTCCACATTTACATCAAACAAATGCCTAGGGCAAAATTTACTGTAGATGTGTAAATCATAGTGAACAGAATAGAGGTCAGATATGCTTACTGTCCTAATGGCTCTAATCACTCAGGGTCACTGCAACTTTACATATTAAGTTTATCCAGCTGGGGTTTTGTTGTCTTTTCAATATTGAGCTTGGGACTCAGGCTGTCTCTACAGAAAAAGAAACTTAGCAGCAGCCTTTAGGATCTGCTTAGCCATCTAAAACATGCAGAAGCCATCTGCAGCACTCTGATGCCTGAATAGCAGGGACCATCTCCTGCTTCTCTTCCATGTTGTGCCATTTATTTCTGACGCGGTTATTTTTGACACATCTCTGATGAATTTAGTGTAATGGTATTTCACGAGAAAGAGAGTATTGTCTCAGTTAATAGATTAAGGGTGAGCAAATAAGTTTAAAGGGAAACTGAGGAAGAGCTTAGAAAAGAACCTGGACCATATTTGTGTTTCAGTCCACTGCCTAACCCATATGGCCATTTTGTAATTGCAATTGAAACAGAAATAGTAGATCACCAGTACCTCATAGTCACACAGTGAAAGCTTCTTCCTTGCTATGGATCCTTAAGAGAAAACCAGTGTGAATATCTGCTTATGAGGTGGCCACTCCACATTCCCCACCCAAGTCTTGGAGTTTCACAATACGCTTCTTTTCACCAGTGCTTCCTTTATGCGGAAAAACTTTTACCACTCAGCCCAGGTCTATGTGAAAAACCTGCAGAAATGGGGAGAGGCCTAGGTTGAAGGGATATTTTCACCATGGAGTGTGTGGAGACTCACAGAAGTTGGTACAAACCCGAGTCGTGCCCCATCAATGTAGCTCAGTTATGGAAGGAATATACACAGTGGTTGCGATTCTTTACAGTGGTTTTGTGCCTACTTGATTGGTGATACATTGATGATCTGTGCACTGCACAGCTTCTGGAGATATGCATCTTGCTGGAACAACCACCTTCTCATATATGCCTGCATTCATATTGTCCATGATTTTACTAGGCATGCTGTGTTCTTCACTTCAGAAAGTGTTTGGGTGTTTAGATAATGTCTGATTTTCTTTGAGATATGAGAAAAGATATTTCAGTGTGCACTCTTTTGTTGCCTCTTGTTTGGTTTAAGTTGCACTTGGGAGAAAAAAACTCCTGGTTCTTTCTTCATCATATATTTTTATTTGTGGTTTATCTTTTTACTTTTTGGTAGCAAAATCAAAGATCTCTAGACCTGTTTATTAATTTCAAATGAGAATAACGAGAAAACAATACAGCTGAATTAGTATTTGTACAAGCCAGTCTTACTTAGCAGGGCAGTGTACTATGTAGAGATTTTAGTCTATGGTACATCAGTGAATAACCCATTACAGATAACTTCTTGTGAATATCTGCTTTTGCAATAGGTGTTGTCACACAGTTATCTGGCTTTTAGCCTATGCAGGCATGTTCTGTATGATGAGGTGGTAAACTTCAATTTATATCTTGCCTTTATTAATCTGGAGCTTGTTAGACCGGTGTCCTTATTCTGGTTCTAGGTTCTTAGTGTCTTAAAAATTAGTCCTCTTGAGGTGCGCACAAGGCTTGAACACTTTGTTTCTCATAGCATTGCTCTTTTTTTTTTTTTTTAATGAGAACAATAGTGTTGGCCCTCAGGATGGTTGAGATACATATCCATTTGGCCAGATTCCTGTCTATGAAGTTTACCAGTTCTGTTATCACCTAAGTAGCTTTTGATTTTACCCATGTATGCCGTTATTTCTGAAGTCAAGCTAAAATCCTTAGTGGGTAGTTGTCAACAAAATACTGTTCTTGGAGAATTGGATGAAGCATCTATGTTGCAAGCAGGAGGATTTATTCCATCTTAGTACTTTTGCTGGAGTAGAGAACTCTCTTTGTCAGATTAGACTTCAAAGAAGAGATGGGGAAGTTAAGACAAAAGTGGAAGGACTGAAATACAATGGGTTTGTGTTTGTTTCCAGACTGGTGCTGGCAAAAACTAGACTTTAATTTGCATTTTGACTGGCAGAAGGAATTACATTAACACAAACAAAAAAATCAACTCTCAATAAACAAATATAGGAATTTCCCTAAAAATACTGTGTGTTCCACTAGAATAGCTAAGGTGTGGATTGGACTGGATCGACTGATTTGGCTTGTGATTTTATGTGTCTTTCTTACCTTAATCCTGGTATGTAGGTATGTAGCCATACTAAAATTCACTGTGATTCGTTCTAAGCCAGCCATTCAGAGTGGGAACCTGCATATTTTTATTCAGTAAATTGTTCACAGCTCTTTATGCAGGAGTTGTGATCTTGTCAGACAGGGGAGTCTGTGAGCATGACCGAAGTGATTGAAAATTTGCCCTTGTTGTAAGTTCTAGGGCTGCTGGTGAAAGCTGTTGGTAATGCTATGGCTGACTCCTTTCCATGAGACTGTGGAGGCATGTTTTTTTTATTGTTTCGTACTACCAATGCTAAAACACATTGTACTGTCATCAAATTTAATTACATCACCAGAATCTGGAGTGCTGGTCCAGATGAGAAGCATTTTCTTTCAGTTGTTGCCTCGGCCTCCTGGGCACCAGCAGATTTCCCATGGTGGAAACCCATTTCTGTGTTACTTCTTTCCCACAATGAGGTATGCATGAGAGGACCCTTTTCATCTCTCCCAGGGTTCCCTCTCTGAAAAGCTACAGTCAACATCAGTGGTCTTCTTGGATTGTCCCCCAGCACATGAGATGCTTTCCCAAAGCCCAGTCATCTCACTCATTCAGCAGCAATTTTTCTCACTGGTGCTTCACTGGGAGAAGTGCTGCTGGCTGGAGGAGCAGAGGAGGAGTGTGGGCTGCCTTCAGCTTCTCCGGGATATTGTGTTGGAAGCTGAATAGGGATGAGATTTTTTTG
The DNA here is from genome assembly GCA_013396695.1 of Sakesphorus luctuosus. NCBI lineage: Eukaryota > Metazoa > Chordata > Aves > Passeriformes > Thamnophilidae > Sakesphorus > Sakesphorus luctuosus. Next base: position 758,293 of record VWZD01010533.1, read on the forward strand.
ACTATAGGATGGTGTGATTTTAAATCTCTGTCAGTAGCTCGCTTGGCCTGTAGTTGGCACTCCAGAAAAGCATGTCTTTTTTTGTCCTATTTGCCAGTTCTGTGTGGGTGTCTCAGGTACCACTAGCATATTTTAAGTGCTGCAAGACACGTGCTTAGGCAGCAGTGTGTTGCGCTAACTAAAGTTTAATAAAGCTCTGAAGACTGGGACAGACAGCAGATAGATATATAGTAAGGCTAGCTGTTGCTGAGAAGAGCGTGTGATTGTTAAGGATACTGCAGAAAACTAGTTAGTAAGAACATATCTTTTTTAATGATTTTTTTTTAATATGATTTGATTTGGTGTATGCTCAGAAAAACTGATACTAATGTACCATGTGACTTCCCTCTGATTCAATAGCCACCTATGTAGCTTGAGAAAGCAAACCTGACTCTGTTCATTGACATTTGTCAAGGATGGTATTAGGTGGTATCACTAATTTCCAAATTTTCTAGTTTTCCTTCTTCACCTACTCTGAGAAGTGTCAGTCTTTAATTGCTGTGTTGCATGTGGTATTGCTTTATGCTTCACTTAGGACTTCAGTGCAGTTCAGTATATGTGAAACAGTTTGTGTATTTAACCAACAGAGTATAAGTATTTTGGAATTCATTAAGATGACTAGTAATATCTGTTCAGGGTTAGTATAGCTGTTAATTTTGTATGAAAATAAAGCTCTTATGTGGACTTGTGGTTTAGAGTTCATGTAATTGAGTTTATAGTGACCTCATCTAAAAGGACCCTTTTCTGGAAAAGAAGTAACATGCTGCAGGATGAGCTGGTCAGGAAGTTCTCCCTGCACTCTGCTGCTGGACATTCTGATGTCTAGCAATGGCAAGCTGTCAATCGCAACCCTGGATGCGGGCTGAGGACTGAGAACTTAGTCTAGAAATTATCTTGTGATTTACAGAATGGATCTTTCTCCTCTTGTGCTTCTGACATAAAGTGAGACAGGTTACTGGAGAAAGGAAACAACAATGAACTGAAAAGCAGTAATATTGAAATGCTACTTAATATTTAAATTTCCTATTTCCTACAGGACTGTAGGGGGTTTTACTGCCTCGCTTCAATTCTTATTTATTTTCCCCTCCATTTCACATCACTCTAAGGTTTTTTTATTAAATTTTTTTTTAGTTGAAACGATGGCCGAGAAAGGTTACTTTATTCTCTACCCTTTATTTCCCTTGAGGATAAGAAAATAGAAGAGAAAAACATTCATTGGGGCTGGAGTAATCAAAACTGTTCTTTGGAAAAGGTTTGAGTTTAAACTAGGAGAGGAGAAAAGGCAGGTACAAAATCCACTTCAAGACTGCAGCTAGTTATTAGGTATAGGTATGCACAGCAATTCAGGCTTCGATTTTTAAACTTGCAGGCTTTGGGAAATGCAAGGCATTTAAAAGGCATTACTCTTTTTAATTTTTTTTATGGTTACTTTTTTAGTTGGTTTCTATTTAGTTGCAGAAGAACAATTTTCCGACGGCTTGGAGCCCTTAGTTCATGAGCAAAGAATGCTATATTTTTTGAGCTATGTGAATGACTTGCTTCAACAAATACTTAGTTCTCAGTTTCTGAAAAATTTGAGATTGTGTTTCTAGACTAAAAAAAAAGACGCTTCATATAGTGGAACTGTATAAAGATAAGATGTGAAAAAGATTTTTGAAATGTAAAACTACCTGTTTTTCAGCATAAAGTAAGGAAAGATCAAAATATTTAAAATAATGAATGATACAGGAAATATAGTCTTATGAAACCAATAAAACTCTTAACAAAATCACGGTAAAACTGGAAGGATAGAAAATACAAAATTAATACAAAAAATCCTTTTCAAACCATTGGTTATACTATTGTAATAATTCAGATTGATGCTTTCAAACCCCAGCAAATTCTCAGTTTGTTGTATAGATGACTGGATTCTATTGCACTGTTTATCACAGAGGTTTGAGGGAATATTATGGCTCGTATTTCATAGTCAACCTCTAACAACAAAAGCTGGGAAAGAAACCTGATGTAGAGAACAGTGCGCCACTCTTGATCTTCCATGTAACTGTGCCATTGCCTCTGGCAACAGCCATGGTTAAAAATAGGATAGTGGATTAAGTGGATTAGAGCTTGTTTGTTTATTAGCTGCAAGTTCACTGTAAGTATAGACTCTCACCTTACTTAACACTTGATTTTAGTTTGTTATTCACTGTTTACATACATCCCAATGAGTCATTTCCTTCTATTCGCTGCAACAAGGCCTCTTCTTTTTTATCCTTAGTATTCTGTGCTTCTAAATGTATTTACCTGTTTAGTAGAAAAATTACTTCTGACAGTATAATCTTTTCTTGTTTTTCTTTCAGAAACAAGTGATGATAAAAGTTTGGCCACAAAGTTATACTCCTAGGAGGAATCAAGAATGTATCAATTAGATAGGGTATGAGTGGCAGGCAATGACTGAACTATTCGTCGTGAATGGTGATGAGATGCATGGGATACTCTTTTTCTTCTGAAGTAATAGAAGAACCCAAAACATGGAACTAAAACTGAAAGGCAGCAGATCCAACAGTAATTGATAAAATAAAATACTCTTGTCGTGTTTCATAACTAAGCAGTGAAACTCATTACCACAAGATAGCATCGAGGCAAACAGCTTAACTGCAGCTCTTTAATGGAAAATTCATCTGGATAAAAGTGCATCTAGGATTAGGTTATAATTTTCCTTTTAATAGAGTAGAATATACATAGGGGACATATGATACTTGTGCTCATTTCATTTTCATTCCAGTCTTTCCATCCCATGGGCTTGGAAGATGCTTCTCACATACAGAGGTTCCTTTCTTGTTGCTCGGACTCCTCTGTGATGGCTTACAGCTACTTTCCTTTGTACCTGCATGGGGACTCTGTTTTGGCTGTTCTTAGGAACAGAGTACTGTGGGCAGACTCACTGCATCAAGTGAGGAGTCCACTATTGAATGCTTTTTTGAGTTATTCATCTTTCTTTTTCTAACCTCTTAAAACCAGTTCTGTCTGAAATATCATCCAGATTGCCAGATTTTGAGGAGGGTCCCCTATGTTTCAAGTACCATTCATTACATGACTTGCAGTGTGGGAAATGTTTTGCTATAGAAGCAGTGCATGAGGAATAAACACGTTGCTGCTGTCTCGCAATGTGTGTCCTTTCCACTGCTCTTTAAGTCACTAGAAGACACTTTGTATGTGCGAACTGCAAGTGAGGCCACATAGCATTTGCAAAGCTGTCCATTAACCAAAGAATACTGTTCACAAATCTTTTTGACAGCATCAACTTTTTAAGCAAAGTCATCTTATTTTAGAAACCTCTCTACTCTTGGCATTTCTGTTTCTTTGCAGTCTAGAATAGCACCAAAGCCCTTTTTCAGCTGTGTCTTTTTTTCTAACCACCCACTGATAAAGAAAACATTGAAGGGAGATGAGTAGATGAGTCTCTGGTTTTCACAACTCTTACTACACTGCATCCTGGTCTTTTAAGAGTAGGAATTCTTTCTGTAGCCATTTATCATTGTTAATATTTAGGTAAGGTCTTTTTATGATTTAGGCAAGGGACTGAAAACCTGGATCTTTTCACAGGATAGTAAACCTATGAAGGCAGGCAGATAGATCATTTAGGTGTGAATTCTCAAAGATTATTCACATTTGGTTGCTAGTAAAATTAATGGAAGTTTGTAGATTTGTTTGAATATTTGGCCTACTGAGTTTTAATTTTTTGTAGAACCTGAAAAATTTTGTAATTCCAGCTCAAGCTTGGAATATATTAAGTATATACTGCAACTACAGATTTGATGTCAAAACTAATTTAAATTTGATGTTTTCTAAATTTCCTGAGATTTCTAAATTTCAGTTTTCTCCTGTAATAAAGTAGGATTTATAATTTTGATTTACCTCAGTGAAAAGGATTATCCCCAGAAAGAAACAGTTAAGGCATAAATTCCTAGGCACGGGTTTCAGCTAACTGTGGAGTTTACATGTATAAACTAGAATGAGCAGAGAAAGGAGGCTTATCTTGTGCCTCCTTTTCCTCTCTGTGTCCTATCAATCTGCTAAGATTTATGGTTTAGAATGTCTGGAACCATTTTAAAAAAAATCAAACGGGGACGCAAAGCACCTAAATAGCTTGCCTGAATATAAATTTGGTTGATTTACCTTGTTTCTCCAACTCCTGCTTCCTTATGAGCCTGTGCTGTGTTGTAGCTTTGGTAGGTGATGAGCTCCATCTAGTGACTCAGGGCCGAAGTGCGCTTCTGTGAGGGCAGTGAGACTGATGCACGACAGCGTGTGTCTGCCTGGCTGGGCATCACCTGTGGTTTTAAAACATGTCTAAGGGGCAGTGCCTTAGCACTTCGCGGGATTGAAAAATACAGACAAAACTGAAGGGGTTCTCTGAAGGCATTAATCATATCATTAAATTTATTTTTCTTACAGATTGTGTGCAGTTAAAAATTAGCATTTTTCCTAAGAGATAATCTATATTGAGTCATAATTGAACTCCATATGTATGTGTGGAGCATCTATAGAAACACTAATACTGATCACTTGAAAGTTCCAAAGCAGTCGGAGCCTTTCCCTCCAGTTTGCTGTATTATATTACTGCTGTAGTGATCTGCAAGAGAAACCGAAACTGGTCATTCATGGCAGCAATTCAAGGGTTTTGTTTACTATGGCAAGGCTATAAGCACCACAGTGTGTAAATAGCAGAGAGGTCTAGCACTTTTGTGTGCATGCTCCTCTTGGACAGCTCTACTGAGAGTCCTTGGCTGTACATTATTCATAATTAATAGAGCGTATCTTTTAACTCATTAACTGAAACCTGTACTTGCAGAGCAGAAATATGAGGTCGTGCTGGCTGCTGCTAATACAAAGAGAATGCTTATTATCTGAGAGAAATGTGGGCTGATTTCAGTCTGTCTCTTAGCAGGAATACAGGAATCTAGGTTGGTTTACGAAAATGTATCTGTATGTTTTCATGTTAGAAATTAAGCTAGGAACAGAATGCTGCTCCTTTTCCAGGGAAGAAGATGGGGTATGACAGTGCTCAGCCTTCAGACCCTGGCTTGGCAGACAGAGGAAAACTGTGGTGCCTCTGCTGCAGCAGCATGTCTTTTGCAACTCACAGCCTTCAAGATCATCTGGAGAAGCACATAGACTGCATGGAAAAGGTCTTCCACATTCGTAGGAGAAGCTGTGGGACTGTACTCTCAAGGTGTTCCTTTCGTACCTGTCGCAAAGCTGAGTAGCTGCTGAGCAGCAAAGACCCTCTCACCCCCTGTGCATATGTATTTCCTGTGGTTCCCAAGCTAGCTTTGGACTACCTCATTTCAGGTTAGCTTGAATATGCTGGCATACCAGTATGGATAGGTGTGTGGGTGGGGGACTTCTACAGCAGCAGGGACTTAGTGTTGGCTCTGGAATCATCCTGAGATGTCAGGCAGGCACCCATGCGTGGTTGATCTATAGTAAACAGCCTTCTGCTGATGCCAGTACTTTTGGCAATAGGCATGACACTGATGTGATGATGAGAGCACAAACTGCAGTCTAAATGTAACCTCAGGAGTGAGAGGGGGAAACTTTTGATGAGGAAAAACTAGATTTTCTGTTTTAAGAAAAGTTTTTCTGATGTACAGCCCTTCACTTTCTAGGAAGTCTGTGTGTAGCTAACATCGGAGATTAGAGAGTAGGAGGATACAGTTAAATAATTATGTTGAATATATCAATCAAACAAAACTTTTCCTCTCTCTCTCCTCCCCACCCCCCACCCCCCCTTCAATTTTAATTAAAATTGCATGAAGGAAAGAGTTTATTTATATTCCACATACCATCTGCTATAAGAGAAGAATCCAGCTAACCTGTTCAAGTTGACAATTTTTATGTTGTCATTTAATCCATTGTCTTCAATGTTCCTTGGAGGAAAAAACAGAGGTCTGCTCTTACAGGGCAACAGAAAGTCCTCTTGTGTGCTGTGTTTTACTGACTCACTTTTAACAGGGTGCATGTGCAAACAACCATCCAAATGTGCACAATTTTTTTTGTCTTTTAGAAGGAAGAATACTTCCCTAGACTGTCTTAACATCTTGTCACATCTCTCGCATAAACTATTTTCTCTGTTTTCCCTCACATGTTTGTGTGACTATTTTATGTTACCACATTTTTGCTAAGCTTTAGATCTCAACTTTCTTCATTTCATCATTTTGTCTTACTGACTTTTTTTTTTCTGTTCTGAATTTGTCAGGTTCCTCTATTTACAGATACTAACAACCATCAGTAATACACTGTGCTACTTCTCTTTATTGGTATGTTTCTGACTGAGCTAGTACCTTGTGAAAGGGAGTATTTCTTGTGTAATTCTGCTGTAGCCATTGAGTATCACTGATGGCATATGGGACAGTGTCCTGCAACTTCTTGGGGAGGTGTGGAGAGCTTTGGTTATGCAGCACATTTGCTTGATACCAAAAGGAGGAGTTAAAAGTCTGTGTGCAGTAACAGGGCTGTGACCTCCCTAGATTGTGGAGGCATGATGGGATGGCTTACCTCGTCGAGGGCTTATAAGGGAGAGAGACAAGTTTTTAAGAAAGGCTGGGAAGGTAAGTAGAGGGAGTTGGCCTTGATATGAGATCAGCTGTGTGCTTGATGTGCTGTCTTGGGACCAGCTGGGACTCAGTCAAGAGTTTATGGTGAAGACTAGTTGGTAGACTGACATGGGTAATGTTGGAGTGGGTATCTCTTATCGATTTCCTGATGAGGAAGAGAGACATTAGACTGCATTAAAACAACTGGAAGGAGCCTTGCATTCACAAGCCCTGGTTCTTGGGGAACATTAACCACTGTATCTTTTGGAAGGACAGCTCCTCAAGGAGATTTCTTGAGTGTGTTCATGACAATTTCCTGATAGAGGTGATCGGGGAGACAGCAAGGAGGGGTTCTCTGGTGGACCTGATACTTGCAAACAAGGCACAACTGGTTTGGGATGTGAAAGCTGGAGGCAGACTTGACTGTACTGATCATGAAATGATGCAGTTCGGGATGCAAAGTGGAGGGAGCAGAACAAAAAGCAGGACCACAACCCTGAACATGAGGAGAGCAGAATTCCGCCACTTCAGTGATTTACCTGGAAGAATCCCATGGGATACACCCCTGGAAAGAAAAGGGATGTAGGAGAGCTGGTGAATATTCTAAGGTCGCCTCCTCAAGGCTCAAGAGTGATCTGTCCCAATAAGTCAGAAATTGAGCAAAAAGAAGCAGAAGGCTTGCAGAGATTAGCAAAGATCTCCTAGTGATGTCAGACAGGATTTGAGGAAGTAGTAGGGGGAAGAAAGAAGAACACAAGAAATGGATTCAGGAATTAGGAGGAAGGAAAGATGTCAGGCTTTTTTTCAGCAGTGCCCAGAGATTTATGAAGTACAAAGCTTCCATGTGAACACTAGATGCAAAAGAAATTTTTTGTGTGTTTTGTTTAGGTTTGGTTTTTATTACTTTGTTCAAGCATGGAAACTGGTTGCCCAGAGAGATTGTGGAGTCTCCATATTTAGAGATATCAGAAATCTGTCTGGACATCCTCCTGAGCAACCTGCTGTGGGTCATCCTCCTTCAAGCACGGCTTTTGGACTAGATAAGAATAAGAGGTCCTTTCTGACCTAAATGTGTCAGTGAAAAGGCATTCTATAAAAATGGGTTCTAATGGATAAGCTAGTGCTCTTCCCCAGTGCTGTCACTTCCCCCATCTGTAAATCTGAGGGGTTATGGTTGGTAGGTGCCAATATTGTGTGGAACTGCTGGAGGCTCTTTTTGCCGTGCAGCTTCACTGGAAGTATTATTTAATCTGGCTTTTGGTATTCCTTTTTTGTCCTTTCATAAGTTTTTAAATTAGTACTTCCTCTAAAAAATTACATTTAGTTTTAAGAAGCTGTTTCTTTTGATATTATCTAAATTTACTCTTGTGTAGTTTTAAGGCTATTAACTTTTTTGTTATGTTAATATACTTAATCAGTCTCTGATTAAGGTTTGTTTATTGCAGAGTTCCTTGCTAAGCCATTTTTGGAATTTGAAAAGACAAGCTGTGGAATATGTCCTTTAAAAACTAAAGGTGTGCAAGCCTTCCAGGGCCATCTTCTTCTTCCCACAGTGCACCTTCTGACTAATGAAATGAGGTTAATCATTGGGAAAGAGCCAGAAACACTTTTTCTGGTGGGGAGATACTTCAGGATTGCAGCTTCTTAGGATCAGAACTTGGGTGCAAATATACTATGGTGATGGAAACAGAAGAAATGCTGAGAGCAAAAGCCACTAATACATCTGAGTTCTTAAAAAAACCACACTAAATTTACTGTACATTTTGTGTCTGCTGCTTCTTTTTATATATATGGTAAAAATAGATTATCGGTGAGAGAGAAAGGAAAATGGGAATTTAGATATGAAACATTATTTCATTACCTGTGTATTTTTGTTTTGCAGACTTTTTTTAATGCAATATTTCATTTTCCTCTTACCTGAAAGAACAATCTGACAGGCATTTTACTCATGCGGACTGATCTTGATTTAATATTGATGTGGCTCAGACTATGTAAATTATTTTTTTAATGTTCCTATGTCTTACTAACTTAATTTAGCTTTGCAGATGTCTGAATAGATAAGTGCATTGACAGCAAAAGTAGAGACAAGTCCTGTTGTGTGTTGGCGTAATAGTAAACTGGAATTCTTGATGGAATCAGAAATTTTCCAGCATCTGAATAGTCTGAGCAAGACCATGTATGCAGGTTGTGACAAAGCAGACGACAAAGGGCTGGATGGCAAGTACTGTCCTGTAAGTCTCATTTTTATACACAGATGAATAGACAGTTTATAACAATAAATATTTGCTTTGAAAGGCTGAAGAGGAAAAAAGTAATTGCCTGTATATATAGGTTTCATGACCATTCAAAGAGGACTTCAAATATGAAACATAATGGGAACAGATTCAATCTGACTGTAGAATGAAATAATTGAGGCACTTGTAAGAGAAATAGGCTAATAAAGGGATTGGGACTATTTTTTTTCTTTAATATTCACCACCTTTTGGGAATCTAAGCCTTTCTTTTGCCATCTGCATGGGCAAAATTGAAAGAATAGGTTTGGGCTGGACTAAACAAAGGAAAGTGAGTGTAGTTTTTGGACAAAGGAACTCAAACCCTATGGAGGCCTATGAAGACTTTTCAAATACTGACCTGGGTAATGACATATTTTTTGTGGTAGTTACATTAAGTGATATTGGCATGTAGGAAAGACATTTTGTAGTCTATATGAAAATGTAAGAGCTTGCAGGTTTGTAGAGGAAAAGAGAAAATTGGTTTGGTGCTTTGATTTTTTTACTTGCACTGGGTAGCTTGTATCAGCTGAAACAGTTGTTTACTTCCTTCTCCTCTCCTATCACCTACTTGCATTCATTGGTTTGTGTGCTTTTGCTTTGATGGGTTTTTTTGCTTTGTTACAGTGTTTTACTTGAGTTGACCTATAGTGTAAAGGTTGTGACTTATTCAAGGTAATGAAACCTGTCACTGGTGTTAAGGACCTCATCCAATGGGATACTAAAATTTTGATGAGATTACTTTCTTATCCATAAGCAGTGGTGTTGCACCCATTGTTGGTGATGCTCCAGTATTTGACTGAATTTACCTGCATAGACTGCTAAGGTAATTGCAAGGAGTAACTGTGTTTGAGTAGTTTGGGGATTTAGAAAGAAAGCTGTCACAAACACTTAGACCAGGGCTTCAGTAAAATACTCCTGAAGAAAATGATTGAAGAATGAGAGCAGAAGGTAACAAAATACTGATTAAGAGCTACTGTCTGAAAGAACAAAATGCATCTTTGTAGCATTAGAGTCAAGGAGAGAGTATTTGCACAGATGGTCAATTAGGGAAAAATTTCCACTTGTAACTACTGAAATCAGTTGATACTGACAGTAATAAAGCTTGAGTCACAATAGCACTTGTTATTTTGTGTGTCTGCTGTATCATTATATTAGGTTGTTTGGTGATATTTGTTTTTTCTGTGTTCTTCTAAAGTGCACTGTATACAGGTGGTTTTTGAGAAACAGATTGTACTACCACTCAGTGTAATTTCACTGCTGAAGTTGGTAGGGAAAAGGCAAGATGAAATCACTGCTAGCTTTCAGCAGTACTTTTCATAACTGAGACCTGTAACTATTCATTCTAGTGAAAATACTTGGCCCAAGTAAAGTGTGCATGAATATATGTGTAGAAATACACTCACATTCCTCCATGCATGTGAGCCCTATATATGACACCTTGCTGAGTGGATGTGCATCGTGGTTGTTTTTCTAGAAGTTCTCTATTGGCAAATGAAACAATAAAACAGTTAATATACTGTATGTTGATGCCTTCTAGGAATTTTTCTCACATTTCTGAGGCAGCAGCAGTTTCTAGAAAATGTTAGAAATCCTTCTGGAAGCTTAAGGAGATACTGTAAAATGACGTAAAGCTCTCAGAAGGTTCTGAACACTGATGTTTCTTATAAAGTGATCTTTAAAATAAAGTGTATGTATCTCTCAATAGGGAAGTATTATGTTTCAGTAGCAGAAATGCTAGTGCAAACAATCTGATCAATCTGTTGTGAAGTATTATATTTTGGAAACTACTGTGAATGTTTAAACACCTTCAAAAATTACTGCAGGAGCTTGTGATGACTAATCTCCTGGAAGTTTCTTTTTATCACTGTTTAAAGCAGGTACTAGCCCATAAAAAATCTCCACATAGATATAAGGTTCTACTCTTGGAAAAACTGAAGTAGTGCAGTCTCATCTTCAAAGTATTTATGAACCCACTGCAAATACATCCTACTCAAATCATGGGACAGTTTCAGATCATCTGATGTTTTCAGAAACTGATGTCAATGCTGCTACTATATGCTTTTGGCAATACCAAGATGTCTGTTGAAATTACCATAAACAGACAAAGCGGCATTTTAAATGTGTGTGTGTGTATGTGTGTGCACATACACAGCATGCTCTCTGAGCTTCTGTGTAGAATATACCATCTGAAGGGAGGGACTGAGCAAGAAGCTTCCAACAGACCTGAGATGCTGGGTATGGTGTTATGCACAGAGAAGCAGATGAAGTTTTGCCTTTGGGCTGTTTAGGCAAAGTGCTTTGTTATTTTTTATTTTATTTTATTTTTTTGTGATTTGCATATCAGAAACATTGTCTGTAGGTCTATTGAGAATGACAGTGAGGAAATCTGCTGTAAATGAAACAAAGGTGTAGTCTGCAGTGTGACTGACTGGTCTCTTGTGATGTCACCCGTCTGGGTGACTGCTTTATTTACCAAAAGATCTTGGTGCAGTATCCTCATCTAGTTAACTTCAATTGAGTGATGAGAACATCTTGAAAGGCGTAGATTTGTGTGTTTTGGTCATATGTAGGTCATTATTCCCAAGTACCTGTGACATTCTTTTACCTGATATGGAGTCATGTGAAGTTTATCCCTAGTGGTGGCAACATTATGCAGAATAGGTTATATCCCCTTTTCGAAGATTATTGTGTAGTTACGTGCAGATAAACATTGAAGTCAGCTTTGGTCACAAAGTAGACATTGGTGTCTGTATTTTGTAATAGTTAGGTGTAATCTATCAGTCCTTTTTATATGTATTGAGGAACAGAATGTCTTTATATTCAAATAATGTTACTGTGTAATACTAGAGCAGTAATAGGATAATACATTTCCCTGCAATGCACAAAAACTAGTCTGAGACAGTTCCTTCTTTGGTCTTTCATAAGCTCATTATGAATGCTTTTAAGTATCCTTATTTTGGGCTGTTGTTGGTAATAACCACTTATCTCCTGTTTGTTGCTTGGTTTTTTTTTATTTTCCTTTTTTTTTGTAATAGTGATTCCATCTTCAAACAATGCTTATAAGCTATATTGGTTTTGTATGTGATGCCTGGCTTCTCCTGCTCACAGACCTTGCTCTGGTAAACCAGTCAGTGCTGAGACCTGTAATCCCACCGCAGAACCTAGAACAGGCAAGGTGGGAGAAAGCATAGAGTGCTGAAGTGGGACATGAAATAGTGTTGAGTTCTGATTTGTAGTGATGCTATGAGAGACCTCAGCAAAGCCGGACTCTGAGCCAAGTTAGTGTGGAATAAGATGAAAAGTGAAAGTCCTTTAATATCAGGCCTAGGGCCCACAGGAATACATACTGACACACGCCCCAGACACTGATTTCTATGGTTTTTATAATATTGTCCACCCAATCCCCAGTTTACGCATCTCTCGGTCCAGCCCCGTCGTGTCCCTGGTCACACCTCCTCAGTATTTGAGTCAGGGGTCAGTGGAACCCTCTGTTCATCATTCTCTTCTTCCTCAGCACACATAAGGCCCTTGGAGCTTTTCCAGTGTTCTCAGGCCCAAGGTTGTTGGCTCATGTTTATGTCTCATTCTGCAGGCCTTTCTGATATTCTTCAGTTTTCTGCCTTGAAGAGAGTCTAAACAGCTAAAAGAATTTGAGCTGCTGATATGTGGCAGAGATTGGCATGTATAAACATTGAACTTAAGCTGTTAGAAATATTAACACACTAAATCTACATTTAACTACAGTTACAAGTACTTCTAAAATCTATAAAAATGAAAAAATCAAAAAGTCAAAAACCCCTTAGGCATCAGTAGAGATGGTCAAATATAGCTGAAAAATGTATTTATAAAGTAGGAAGAAAAATGTGGTAGGACTACCTACTACTCTTCCAAAGGCATCTCAAAAAGTCTAATATTTAGTGATAACTCCTTTTATCATTCTGGAAGAAGAATGATATAAGGATTCAAAAGTGTGTTAGCTTGTTGCCTATCTGGAAGTAGGAAGATTTTACTTGTTAAACAAGTACAGATTTAAACCAGAAACCTATGTGGAAGCCAATTTTCATTAAGAAAGAGGTTACAAAACCTTTAAGTTACGAATGGGTAGTGACCAACTTGATATTTTCTTAACAATTCAGTTAGACTGTCAAGTTATTAGGCCACTTTGTCTGCTTTACACCATGAGTAAGGAAAATTGCTGTCTGTCAATAGAAACAAGTTGTTTTTCCTGTTTTCTGTCGTCATATATTACACTGCCAGACAAGAGTTAAGCACAGAAGTGATTCTATGTTGATCTTTTTGAAGCACAGTCACGGAATAGTGAGTATTTGTGATAATTGCCTACAATTCCTACCCCTCTAATTGCATAGGTTTTAAAACAAAAGGTGGGGTGAATGGCAACAAATTTGCACTTGTTTTGTTTGAAAGTCGGTCATGCTAATTTACTGTTAGCAATTGCACAGTGCGATTTTTTGCTATAACTCAGTTTAATAAAATCAACTTTTAAACATGTTCCAAATGAAGCAATCAACCTCAGGCATGTCACTTTTGTGAACTGGCATTTGAAAACTTTCCTTTGAGAAAAATTCTATTTCAAGTATTTTCACCTGGCATATCAGACGTCAGTGTGAGTTGTCAAAGTAGAAGCACTAGACCAGGGGAACTTGGAGAAGAAAAATCACATAGTGCTATTGTATCACAGAATTGGATGTGTCACAGACAATACCTCAGATAACCCTAGATTATGTGGAGCATTAGGTGACACTTAGCAGTTGAACTGAAGGCAATCAGACCCACTAGACTAGACGCCCAACACCCATTGTGTTGTGAGCATACTTCAATACAAGTTTGCTTCTCAACTTTCGATATGCCCACTGATGTCTTCATGAAGAACCTATCTGATAAGTGAAGCCTACATCTTATCTTGGTTTAGATTTCCAAATGTGGTGACCATAGTAAATGTGGATTTTTGGTGATAGGATTTAATCTAATTTGGCCTAGAGTGATGGTGAAAGGAGTTAGCATCATACTCTGGTCCACCTTATGTAGCTGTGGAAGGATCATATGGGCTGTGGGCTCTGCTTTTGTTTGAGGAATATGGAAAGATAAATTCAATGCATTTTGGGGAAAATGTAACTTCAGTCCTTGAACTTGAGGTTTAAGGATATCTGAGACAAGATATTATAGTAACTGTTGTTTATGCAATTTACTTGTCATATGTATGCAACTAGCTTCTTGTTTTAATAACACAAACAAACTGCAGGGAAATTACATCTCAAATTAACAGATGCTATCCATTGCTACTGTTGACTAATAAATTCCCTGATGTAAAGGTACGGAACCTAGTATGCAGTTAACAGTTTAGAGTTTTTTGACATTGAAGAATTTGTCTCTTAAGAAGTAAAACATGTATAAAGGGTAATGAAATAAAGATTTGTAAGAGTTTGCATTTTTTCCCTACATACATTTGTTTTCTAAAGGTTTTAGTATGTTCCCCAAAGACTATGGACTGAAAGGATAACGTATTCTGTATGCACCTTAGATGTGAATGAAGAATGATTTGTAACCTGAAGTTGGAGTTGCAAGTAGCCTGGAAGAGAGCTGCACTGGTCATGCCCTCTTCCTACAGCAAGGGAGAAAATGACTTATTTGCAGTGAAGTTTCTTCCCAGAAATGTAGGTGGCTTTAGTCTCCAGGCAGCAGTGATAGAGTGTCTGAAGTTTATTTCAGAAATAAAGAGACCACTTCTAGGGAGGTGCACAGACTGCTTTTCTTGGAGCAATTTGCCTCAGTATTCTTTTAGTAAGCTCTGTGGTGCCTACAAGCTTCCTAGTCAGCCTTCAAAGATGCTGACAGCCAGAGAGTAAGGAAGGGCAAAGCATTGCAACAAAGAATGGCTTTTTACCAGAATCTGTCCATTTAATTTCTTATCTCACAGAAGTAATAACCGTCAGAACTTATTTCTGAATTCCTCAGTCATGGATGGGGTTTTTTTTTCCACATTTGCTACTATAAGACCCCCGTGTTATACATAAGAAGTAGAACTGAATAAACAGCCTTAAAAGAGAACAGAAGTTGGTCCCAGGTCTCCTGTGGCTTTGACAGTAACTGTTAACTGTCTTGCATATGTTGAGAACATTCTGAAGGTTAACTTGCTATTGGTATAATATTGGTATACTGTACTGATAGAAAACTTACTGCAAATACAGATTTTTTAAAAATTCTTATTATTTCATAGTGTTACTGAAACAAGACTTGAATTATGAATGGTAATTATTATAACTGTTCCAGAACATCATCATCAACAACAACAATAGTAATAATAACAACAACAACAATAATAAAAATAACAGTATTTTATTTGAACAAACTACTGATTAAATTATCAAGTTTTCTTCAAATCACACTGCAAGTACCTGACATTTGTATGTATAAATCATTATTTACAGAAGACCCCAAAGACAGTAACTGTGAAACATGAAGTCAAAATGTAATTTTTAAAGAAATTTTGTTGCTTTTTATGTTTTGCAGTTTAAATAAAATCTATTCATAATCTTACCTCCTTTCTGTTGTGGCATACAAGTAGATGTTAACTTTTTGGGATCCTGAAGCAGCACAATAACAATTTTGATAATACTGCATTCTATTATTACTACTAATTTTGCAACTCTGTGAACAGGCGAAAGTGCATCAATGAAAAAATAATGCTGATGAACCTAATCTATTCCAGTGTTAAAGACTGTTAGACTGTTTGTGAATAGTCTATCCAGTGTCACAGGATCAGTGGTGAACTAAGGAGTTGCTCGTCTGAGACACTTATCTGAGGAATGACTGAATGAAAATTGGTCTTCTATCCATGGCACAAGACTGGCCAATATCATTGGGTTTTTCCTGCCTTTCCTGGATTTCTTTTTGTTTTTAGAGGTTGTAGAAGTTCTAATGAAGTTTTACGTTCTCTACACTAGAGCGGGTGTAGGCATGAGAATTTTCGTGCCTCTAGGAACTCCAGTAGTTTAAAGATTTGTTTAGTTTTTTTTCTTCTCTGTTTAGATGAAATGTTAACACACTGCTAGGGAGTGCTTTGGGGAGCTGTGCAGTCTGCTACCTATTTGCTGTTCTGCTAGACTTCATTTAAAGAGAAATGTGGCTCAGTATGCAAAGGGTAGTTGTCTTTTGGGTCATCGCCTTTTATCTACCCCATGCCTTTTTCTTTCTTTTTCAATAGGTTTCTAAGCTTTCTGTGTGATAGTCTTTTGATTCTAGAACAATTGCTAATTGCTGCTGATTCCTCTTATGATTCTACCCACTCTGAAGAGTTTACAGCTTGGGCACTGCTGCCAGTTAAAAGCATAATAATTTTGTGTAAGCCTTCTCGAGGGTCTCTGCTGTAGTTATTGTTCACTGTAGTTGTTATTACCATTCTCATCTTTGTTATAATACTGCCACAGTGGGTTTGATATTAAAAAAACCCCAAACATTTAAACTGTGAATCTGTGTGCCTTCTTGCACAATATAGTAAGACACAGGGCAAAAGCAGTACTGTTAAGGGAAATCTGTGTGAAATTTGCTGCTTTTCATTGTCATGGAACTCTGAGCTGGAAATAGTGGCTTTCCTTCAAAGACGTTTGAGAGACTAGACAGTGTTGGGAAGCTGCTCAGTAGGTTCTTGTTAAAGACTCAGTGTTTTCACTTGTGTAGGAAGTGGAGTGAAGGTAACTGGATAGCTCTTGCAGCAGCTCTCCAGGTAAAGCAGTATGACTGTAATTAGAGACAAATCAGGGCCAGAAGACTTCCCTCCCTTCATGGATGTCACTGCTGAAGCTATGCCTGGCAGATTCCATTAAGAGGTGCTAGATATCAATCCAAGAATCCAGCCAAGAGGATTCCCTGATGTGGCTTTAGTGAAGGCAGTACTGAGATCAGTGTACCAACAAGAGACTTATTTGAATGCCCTCTTCACTGTTCCAGATTGGGGAAATAATGTAGCCATTATGTGCTCTGCTGTATTAAAATGAGGTCGGTGTAATATAGTGTGGCAGCTTTTTCCCTGGTTGCTTAGAACCAAGATAATTCACAGGCAAGCAAAGGAGATTTCAGTAGTTATTCACACAGGAAAGCGAACCTGTGTTTCTTCAAGGTTTTGTTTCTATTTTGCCATTCTCTCCTTCCAAAATAAAACAGTCTTGACATGTCCCTGTTGTATTCTTTCTCCTTGAAGAGGTTATATACGCTGACTGAAGGTTGGAATAAGCTGTTCAAAGAATGGCCATCCAAGGACTGGTGGGATTATGTGTAAATCCACACATAAACTCCTGAGGTCTGTTTCCAATGATTAAATTGAAAATCTGTTATTACTAAGCAAATATTAAAGTTGATAGGAATACAGACTTTATTCCTTAAAAAAGGAAAATATGGCAAAGATTTTGAAAGTTAATTACAACTTCTCTGGCATGGCTAATGAGTATTGATACATCATGTAAAGGCTTACTGATGCGTTATTCGGGGAACCTGCATGAGACATTTCTGGCTTTGCTGCTATAAGAAACGAAAAAAAAAGGCAAAAAAAACCCCCAAAAAAACCCCACAACACAAGTATAGGATTGTCAAACTTCCTTCCTTCACCTTATATGTTATGTAATATAGTTATTTATGTAGTATCTTCTTCCATTTTAAAAAAGAGAAACCTGAAGTGGCCCTGCTTATTCCCCTTCCCCAGGAGCTTTTCTCTGGGGACTCTCATTTCTTCACGTGTGGGAAAGGGGTACTACTTTATCGTTATTTGCTTTTGTATGTAAGTGCTTTGGGATTCTTGCATCCATTCTCATTTTCTTTTGAAGTCGAGAGCTACATTTCTGTTGTACTTATTTTCTCAAAACTGTTATTACTTGCAGTCATAACTTGGGGCTGTTAAATTTCTTATACTTCAGAGTAATAGGTACATAGCATTCACTGACTATGTTTCAAAGGCATTTAGAAATAGCTCTTCTTCAGTGTCCCCAAAATGCTTCCTTAAATTATCTTTTCATCAGTTTTTCACCTTGCAGCCAATTCTTTGGATTGATCAAGACAGCCTCAAACTAGCAGTTATGTTATGAACTACACCTTGTACCCTATCTCTTTCTGACAGTGGAGACTGTTATTAACACACAATTATTTCCTTGTTTCTCTGTTTCTAAGGGTATGGTGGGTTTTCAGAACCTCTCCATTCTTCACAGAGTATTCAGAAGGCCAAAAAATATTTTCCACCCATTGTGTGGAATAAGTGCTATAGAAATAGACTAATCTCTCAAAACCAGGAATACCTATTTCCTACCAGTACAAGTTTGTTTTGTTTTGTTTTCTTTTTTTGTGTGTGTGTGGTTTTGTGTGTGTGTGTTTTTTAATTGCACCATTAACTTAACTTAAAGTAGCCTTTTTTTTCTCCAAAAAAAGATGCAATTTTTACCAGAAGTGTAGTGTTACTAG
This sequence comes from Sakesphorus luctuosus, assembly GCA_013396695.1. NCBI lineage: Eukaryota > Metazoa > Chordata > Aves > Passeriformes > Thamnophilidae > Sakesphorus > Sakesphorus luctuosus. Next base: position 776,645 of record VWZD01010533.1, read on the forward strand.
GTACTGTGGAGACAGGTCTTATATCTGCTTATGAAGTTTGGGATGTATTCAATGCCACTGAGGACTGGATACACTGAGTGTGCAGTTTGAAGTGTTACTTTTTATTAGAAAGGTCTCATGAGAATTCCAGGGATAGGGAGGCTGACAGGTAAATGAGCTTTGCAGGATGAAGAGCTCTCAAAGAGTGAACGTGTGAGTTGCATGGAGAGCTGGGTAAAGCCCAGAGATCTGTGTTGCTCATGTTCTTCAATTCTGTTTACTTGTGAGGCAGTGAATATAATAAAGCACCTGCTGTGAAGGCCTCTTGTGTTCAAAGATGTGAGTATGAAGCAGTTTCTTTTGCTAAACAATTATTTCTTTTTTTTTTTTTCATCATTAGTCCCTCTCTTTCAGAGGTTTCTCTTTGTGCTACTAATCTTCTTTGGGAAGTGAGACAGTTGCCTTCAAGTCTTGAAAGGGATGCTGTTATGTGTCAAAAATGTCCAGTTTTTTTCCATTATATTGTGGCCGTTCTTTTTGATTTGGAGCTCCATGTGAAAATGTTCTGTTGCAGTGTGGAGAGGCAATAATTCTTTTTTCCACTTTTCTTGAGCATTTTGGCATCTGTTGTACAATATTGTGGTTCATTCTGGATGCACTTCTCTACTGAGTAGATGGTAAGATGCAAGACCTAGAAGAGCCAGGTATCTGGAAAGAATGATATAAAAGAGAAGACCAGAAGAGATTTGCAGGAAATCTTAAATAGTCCCTACTTAACAATTGAAAATGTAAGAACAAAGGCACTAGTGACTTTCAGTCAGCTTCACTGCAGTCCCCAGGCATTTGCCTGATGAAAGTTTTGGATGCTGAACAATCTTCTGAATTAAAATCAGCTTATTTGTTAAATTTCAAACAGCATTTCATTATGACTCCAATTATATGGTGGCAGTCCAACATTTTATTTCAATCTGAATATTGTTAGTTTTATGTTAATTTTTGTAGTGATCCCACAGCATGACTTCCTATTTATTTTTGTGTCCTAAAGTGCAATCTAATTTACATTGTTATTATTTTAGCTCTCTATATAATAACTCAATACTCTAAAGGAAGCCTCTCAATGGTTTCTCAGTGAAGCAAATTAAGCAAGTTTTCTATCTGTTCTTCATAAGTTATCTTTGTCATGGTGGGTCTGCTCACCTTCTGGACTTGCACTCAAAGTGGTTTCCATGTGACAAATAAAAATTAGCAATGGTGTGTTATGCAAAATTCATTCTATTTTATCACAATTATTTTTAGTGCATAGTTCATTGTGGCCCAAGATATCAGCACATTTACATTTCTGTCAGAAAAGCCAGTAGAATCTGCAATGAACATCAGTAGCAGGTCAGATGAGAAGTTTGGGCATGGTTTTTCCTGTATGCTTCTCTGGAGCATTGTACTATAGTGACTGTAGTTGCTGTGTCAGTTCATCTTTACAAGAGACATAATGAGCCAAATTAATCCTGAATGCAACTTCACGGAAATTACTTGAAGCTTGATTCCAACTCCTCTGTGGTATTTTTGGGGCAGTCCTCTGTGAAGAAGCCTATTGTGTTTCAGGAGGGTTCAGTAAAATGACTTATGTTCTGCATATGGAATGTGGGAGATGGATTCATGACTGGGTAGTTTGTGGAAGAAGAACTTGATTTCTTGGTAATATAAGTGTATTTTTTCGCTGGTACTTTTATGGCTGAAAGAGAGGGGTAAAAAGAAGTTACATTCCAGCAAAAGCTGAAGTTGCTTTACTTCTGTTGATTTTTCTTTTGTGTACCTTGGAAAACAAGTAAGCCTGTGTAAATTTTCACACAAATATCCAAGTATATAAATCCCTACGTGAATTGTTAAACGCAGCAGTTAATATAGGATTATAACTACAATTTAGTGTTGTCAGTAAAACCTTCTCTTTGATTCCTCACTTCAATGAAATATACATGTGTGCAGTAATGCACGTCTGATTATTTAGCCATTCTTTGGCCATTCTTGCACAAGAGAGGAGGTTACAGTGACTTGGCTATGCTTATATGTGCCATGTGAAGGGAAGGGCAGTATTTACATCTAAGAGCTGATTGAACATTCAGCTGTGCTTTGTGGAGCTGCCTAGAAATGCCTGGAGTGCTGCTTGCCATACCTTTCTTTGTTGTTTGGCACCCTGAAACATTATTTTCTTCTTCTGAAGAGCTGGAGGTTATTTGCAAAGGCTGTTTTCAGCAGGAAGGCCTGCAGTCTGTTGTTCTTCCTCAGCTTTGTGCTTTAAAAAACCAATTTCCTACTTCTTTGTGTTGGTCTTTTTTTTTTCCCTCTTCAAATATCATATTTGCACCGTGTTTCTAGCAAAGCATTATTTTTAGTTATTCTTTCAGCTGCTTTATTCCTTAGGGTCTTTTCAAATTATGTAGACTTTCTTTCCTGTCACCTATTTTGTATCTCTTTTGTACCTCAAAGCCTATCTTTATTGTTTCTTACAGTGATTGTTCTTGCTGTGGGCATGCTCTCCTCTGTTCCAGTTTAATATGTCCTATACCACTTTCTATTTCAGTACATCATCTTGTCTTTTTTCTGCCTATCTGCTAACTTATGGTGCCTCTCTTGATTTCCAGCTTCTCATCTGTCTTCCAGACTATCTGTACTTTTGTAAAAAATCATTTCAGTGTATGTGTCTTTGGTACTGGGAGGTGTGCTAGCCAGGCCAAGTAATGCTAGTTCTTCCGAGTGCAAGGTGCTGCACCTGAGTTGGGGCAGTCCTCGGTATCAATATAGTCTGGAGGATGAACAGATTGAGAGCAGCCTTGCTGAGGAGGACTTGTGGGTGATGGTGGATGAGAGGCTGGACACAAGGTGTCAATGTGCACTTGCAGCCTGGAAAGTCAGTTGTGTCCTGGGCTGTGTCAAAAGAAGGCTGACTGGCAGGTCCCGGGAAGTGATTCTGCCCCCTCTGCTCCACGCCCACAGGATGCCATACTAGAGTGCTGCATCCAGCTCTGAGGGCCCTGGCACAAGAGGGCCATATACTTGTGGGAGCAAGTCCAGAGGAATGCCATGTAGATGGTTGGAGGGCTGGAATACCTCTCTTATGAGGAAAGGCTGAAAGTCTTGGGTCTGTTCAGCCTGGAGAAGTCTCTGGGGTAATGTATTTTCAGGTTTCTGGTATCTGAAGAGGGGGCCTACAAGAAAGATGGAGGAGGACCTTTTACAAGGGCATGTACTGATAGAACAAGGAGGAATGCTTTTAAGCTGAAAGAGAACAGGTTTACATTGGAAATTAGGAAGAAATTCTTTACTGTGAGAGTGGTGAGAAACTGGAATAGATCACTTAGGGAAGTCACAAATGCCCCATCCCTGGAAGCGTTCAAGGCCAGGTTTGATGGGGCTTTGAGCAATCTGTTCTAGTGGAACCTGTCCTTGCCCGTGGCAGGGGAATTGGAACTAAATGATCTTTAAGGTCCCTTCCAACCCAAACCATTCTATGATTCCAAGAGTCAAGAGAATAGAATTGTAAATAGTTTAGCTTGGAAGGGGTATCCTGAACCATTCATCTGGGATATTACATGAAGTAGGTTTGATTAGGTCAGTTTGCAGGGCCTTGTCCAAAGAAGTCTTGAATATTGCTAAAAATCTCACCAACTTGAGAGTTCCGCCCTTACGTCATCATAAACCTATTCAATACCTTAAAGACACATATAGGAGTTCTCTCTCCTGACAACCTTGCTGCTGGATGCTATGGTGTGAGATCAAGTGCTATATGCAGAGAGTGGGCAGAATCCTCCACAGCATTCAGATGATTACCTGTGGAATTGGAGATAAGCAGCTGAGAGAACATGCCTTGCAGCTCCAGTAAAATTAATTCAGTTTTGATTTCTCATAAGAAACTAGTCACACAACTGTTTTGAAAGAACCTTGCTATTACTTTTAGAGAAAAAAACTAATCAAAGCAGAACTTAATAGCAAAACAAGAGGTTGAATTTAGAGGACTGGATGTAAACATCACATAAAAATGATGGAATGATGCTGGGAGCTGTCAAGGAGCATATCTTGAAATGGGGTTGACAGTCACAGTTCTAGAACCAACTGGAAATTTTATGCTTTGACTGTTCAGTGAGGACGTCTATGTTAATGGCCCACATTACTGCTCTTATGTTTGCTGGGATTAAACACCACCTAAGCAAGCTTTGCTTTCTCTAAAATTAAGCAACATTGTTAGGACACACATGGAAATGTGTGAAAAGATATTATACAGAAGTGAATACATCAGAAGAAAAAGGTCTGAAACAAAAAAGTGCCTCAAATTAAAGGGTCTTTAGTTATTTTTCACAGTGAAGGTAAATATTCAGCCCTTTTTACATCTGCAAATTAGAAGCTTATTGAAACAGTCATTCAAACCATACATGGGTGAAAAATATTACATTTTCTACTATTTGTGCCATGTTGATTATGAATGTTGACAATGAGTTGTTCTGGATTTTGTCCAGAGTACAGTTTCAGTAATTTCTTCTTTGTAACTCTACTTCTGTGTAATCTTGTCTAAATTGCAAGCATATTTCTTTATCGGTGATTTTAATAAATCCCTAAATAATACATTGATAAGTATATTTAGTTAATAATGCCTGACCACGTGATTCAATCTTACCAGACTTATTTGCTATGCTTGAATGAATTTCTAAAGATGAAACTTGTGTTGCGCAAAGCATCACAATTACATTGGCTTGGTATATGAGTGTTGACTGAACTGTCCAGGTTTTTTTCTATATTTTGAATTTGTTTTGGTGTAGGAGGCAGAAGCAGCTTTCATTTCTGTGTCATGACAAACTCAGATGCTAAGCAAAAGAATCTTAGCAAGTTGGGAAGCCTGGCTGAAGAGATGGCACGTTCCTACTGGATAGAGTTGGCTGTCCCAAACTGTTTCTTCAGCTTTTAGTGTATCAGTTCCTTCTGTTTATCTGTGTAGTGACAAATAAATCACCTGTTTTTAGTCAAAATGTTGAAGCCTTTCTATTTGCTCAGGGTCACTTCAGCTGTAACTCACACCAGTGTTGCTCTTCCAGGTTGCAGAACTGCCTCTTGAACTTCATAGAGATACCTGTCTCCTATTTACTTTCCCAGTGTATTTGAAAGTGTAATCCTAAAACTTCTGCAAGTGTTAGATCCTGTCTCTTTAGGATTGTATCTCTTTCTTTTGGACCTTGTGGCAGCTGATTAAAATGGATGTGACTGAGATTTTACTTCTGGGCTTGAATGCAAGGGATCTGTGGAGATAGGATCTTTTTAGCAATTGGGGTTTCATTTTGTGTCCTTTCTTGTCACGCCATCAATTTCTGAGTCCTTTGGACTAGCAGATCTATCTTGTAACTTACTCTGCATGGAAGCCTTCTCATGGTGAAGAGGAAAAGCATGGGGTGGGGTAGCAGAAAGTTTTTAATTTTCTAGCTGATTAGAATGTTCAAATGCAACTTTATATTGTGCTTTTATGTTGTACTTTTCCCCCCCCTTGTGAGTTTTTAAACTGCTCATGAATACAAGATGTTGGAGCTGTGTTCACTGCTGAGCAGACAGTACTTGTGATTTTTGTCAGGGAGATGTTTTATTGTCTGTAGAGGCTGATGTATGGCTGGCTGAATGACTGCAGCTCTAGTAAATGTCTCAAGAAGGCTTAAGGGGAAGCACAGGAAGCTAGAGAGCATCAAAAGTGTTGTCCTATTTACCACCAGCTCACTTAGGTTGTTTTCAGAGCAGGCTGTTCTTGTGATTACTTTCATTTAAACTTTCCAGCCTTTTGCTAGGGTCCCTAGCTAATTCACTCCTTCTTGACAAGATTGGCACTTCTGGATCATAAAGATACTATAGATGGGATTAATTTAGTTACAGCAACACACAAACTGAAGACAAACTGGCTCATCCACACCTACATGGCCTCTCCAGAGCTGCATATATGCACTAAGCTTATGTTCACACCATTGCACAGTTTCTTTCCTGGTCGGGTTTTTTCAGCGTGGTAAAGTTAGTGATTCCTCACAAATCTTGCATAGAAAGAGTCAGAGTCATAACTCATAGAAATAAAAATGACAGAAAGACAATGAGAAACAACTTTGGAACCAGATTGCCCCCCCTTTTCTCCAGTGACTGCCAGGAATTAGAGGAAAAGCTGAGAAGGAATTAATTCAAATCAGTCAACTCTGAAGAAGGTACTGGAGCCTCCCAACCCTCTCATATTAGTCATATTTCTTTGCCATGATGGTTTTAATGGTGCCTAACTGTACCTTGACGTTACCAGCCATTAGCTGTGGGGGAAAATAAGGCTGATGGCACTAGAGAAATAAGCCACTTGTGCTTAGAGAGACAAACAGCCATTTACTTTTGATAAACATCCATTACAGAGAGGCATAATATTTTGCAGAATGTTTCTAAATATTGTGGTAATGTTGGAAAAAGCTGTTGATCTGTTATATCCAGAGAAATATGACTATGGGGACTTCACACTCCTCTATCTCTCTGTTCTGTAATTCTTCTGTAAGAAAAAGAGAAATGTCTCTGATTTAGTATCTGCCTAGTTAAGTATAAAGCTCTTTGAGGTAATTTCTTTTCATATCTGTTATTTATCTGTAGTGACAGGATAGTGTAAGGTGTCAGTTGGAAATAACTCCATGTGTTTGAATTTTGCAAGTTTGAATACATTTCGAGTGTTCCCAAGGGCTCATGCAGTCTATCTGTAATGCTGACGTTTTTCCCTCTGAGCCTTTGGAAATACATTTTCCCCCTGTTATTATTTGATGAATTTAATTCTTTTGACAGGCTAGGTGAGTGGAGAAAGTGAAAAGAAAACTCTAAAGTAATTTGGAATTACAAGGTTATTGACAGTTTCTGATAATTTTTAACTTGATGGTGATTAATGTCTTTGCATTGGTATACCTAGGTGATAGTTAGAATGCAGTTTAAGCTGTTAAAGTGGCTAATGTCCAGCTGATTGATATGTTGTGTAGGTTGGCTCAGGGTCATTCCACATGAACTTATTAGGGAAAGGAAAAATTGTTATCCCTGTATTTCAAGGTATTCCTTTGTCCTAACTGTCAGCATTTCTTTGCAAGAAATTCTTGACTTGTTTTTGCATCTTTAGACTACTTATAATTAATCTTCATAGATATCTAAGTTGTTATAAATACAAATAAGCTCTTGAATATTTCTGTTATTTTAAAGATTCAAAATGGAATTAAAGCCTCTCTGAGCATTGTCAATCTGTAGTAATATGCTGAGGTGCTTTGCTGCTTCAGTTTGGTCTCTGTTGCTCATGAGTGAGGCAGACTGCAAGGGTTAGGGTTAGGTTTTCTGACCAGTTGTGGTTCTGTTTCACATCCATTGTGTTTCCCATATGGACGTAAGGCATACTAAAACTAGAGAAGGAGAGGTAGAAGACAAATTTTCAGGATCAGCACATGGGAAAAATAAATTTTTTTTCTGTGCATCTCCCTACCATGCCTTCCCACCCACATGCACATGCTTCCTTTGCTTGGAGGGGTGGCGAGCGTAAACCTCTGTATTCGTGAAAGTGAGACTGAACCCAGCCTTATGATGCAATTTAACCCCACATACCAGAGACAAAAGGTAGTGCTAGACCTATTCAGGGAATTAGTTTTAGCTGTATTTCTTGCCCTCATGAAACTGGACATTAACTGAATATAAGATACATGTGTAGCAGGGATTCTGGCCTAAAGGCAGAGAAGTTTGTGTAACTTTAGTGGCAATTTTGCAGCCAGAAAAGAATTATCTTTCCTTGAACACACATAAATTCTGGGCATAACAAAATAAATACCTCCTATATTAGCTGTGGATATTTGCATAAATCATGTTATGTTAATAAAGGGGTTCACAATGTCAGGAAGGAAATTGAAAACAACTGCAAACGAAGACTTGGTAAAGGAGGTTTAGCCATTTCCGTGCACAGTCCTTCAATTTGACTTTATAAGTTGTTCACAGGGTTTGTTCAGGTGAAAAGACTGCAGGAGAAATGTGTCTTCATGCTTTTTTTAAATTTTTTTTCAGTGGAAAGCTGTCAGATCAGATGTGCTGGAGATACAGCCCATTGCTCTGTATGGGGACATACAGAGAAATGGAGGTCTCCAGGGTTCCTCCTGCTGAGAGGCCCTGGGAATTCCACTGTTCATGTCTAGTGACTGTGACTGAGGAGGACTTGAACTGAATCACTGCTGTGATGAGAGGCACTCAGAGAGAATATGGTTGGCTTAGGATGGGTCAGACTTGAATTCCTTCATGTTGCACTGTGGTATGGTGTCCATGCTTGGGCTGGAGCAGCCATTTCTCCCATGAACAAGATGAGGAGCGTAGGGAGCATTTTTGACCAATCTCTTGGTGTGAAAAGAATAAGAATCAAAATCGGTTTGTTAAGGACAACATCTGTTTTTCTACTGACATTTATATGCAAAATCTACCTTTTTCTCTAGTGATCATTCTGTGAGAAAATATACTGTAAGCATCCTTACTATTTTAAGAATGCAGTCCAAAAGAATAACGTAGGTGGCAAAGGTGGCTGCCTTTAGTGTGTTGCAGAATGTTCTGCTCATTGTACAGCAAAGCTGCTGGTCAACTCAAGTTCAGAGACCTGAAATAATCAGGGCAGTCTTCCTGGGTGACAGTTCAGACATGCCGTCGGTGTTTTCCATGTCTGATGCTAAGAATAGTTTTATGTATGTTGGCCAGTACTTTAGCTTAATAAATATTGGTAGAAAGGGATATTAGTCCATAGACTATGCCTGAAGGAGTTAATTTTGTATTCAGTTTCTCTGGAAAGAGGTTTTTCTCACAAATACTTCGTGTTTTTTTTTTACAGCAGTAGTATTGCTGGAGGCAGCTGCCAAGTACAACTAGATTAAGTGTTTTCATTTGAACAGTTTATTAGCTGAAACATGCAGATTTATGTTGACTGTGTCTATTTGTCAATTTAGTCTGAACTTGGCAAATATTTATGAAAAAGGAAATGGCAAACATAAAAATATTATGACATTTAATATAAAAATATTCTGACTTTTCATTTTTAACAATGTCTCAGTGTTTAACTTATTCTGAAATTATTTCCTTCCCCAGTCAGGGAAAACAAAAACTTCTGAATACCAGTGAAAGAAAATGTTTTCATAGAACAACTTAGGTTGCAAAGTACTCTCTGGAGGTCTGCAGTCCAACTTGCTGCTCAAAACAAGGCAAGCTTTTAAAAATACTTTTGTCACTTGAGGACTTTCTTCTGTGACTGCAGCCTTTCAAAGGTGATTGAAGGCATTCTTGAATCAACAGTGGCTGGTTCCCTCAGTACATTTGGATGTATGGGACCTTTCTGGTCCCATTAATTTATCTATGTCAGAAACTTTGGAGGCCTGAGGGCAGAGCTTGCCATTGAATACCACAGGGAAGAAGGCACAGTGTGCGAACTTCACCACTATTCAGCTTTGAATTGAAAAAACTCCATGCAGAACTGTTTCTGGGTTGCTTTTGGAGGACAGTTTTTGGTCCAAAACCAAGAACATTGTCAGATTGACCTGAAGAGCTTTTCTCTTCCTTCTGCTGATGTTGCCTGTTTGTTCACTGAACCAAAATGCCTCCCATTCTTTGTATTCCTTAGATGCCAGATGTGGTCTGTGCTGTAGCAGCACCCCTATGGTCCATTTCTTGTTCCGCAAACATGTTTGCATACAGTATAAATATTCACCATAATGTTGTAGTCTGATGTACATGGTATTTATATTCTATCAGCTAGCATTCTTCAGTAGATAATCAGCTGTGGCTTATGAAAGGGAAAATTAATAGGATAGGTGCATTTTCACATTGCATTTTTGTTATATGCTGAAGGAAGATCTCTCTGTGTTGGTGAGAGAACAGATGTTCTGTGCATCATTTTTGACTATGTGGCTATTGCTTATTTGACTATAAATATAAAAGACTAAATTTCCTGATCCAGATGGTTGTCTTAAATTGGTGTTCTGATAGAAATAGTCTTTTTATTGTTCTTTGCATGAAACCATGTGTCTGCTTTTGATACCTCATTAAAAGTCGACATTGGCATAAAACTAGAAGCTGTTTTGGTTTGTGATGCTACTGATGTTGAATGAGAAATTAGAAGTCCCTTAATTCTGATTCATCTCAGCAGTACTTGGCCCTTTTTTTACTCTGTACCTGCTTGAAATTATGATAGTGACTTTCAGGGCTATTAAATGTGACCCAGTTGCCTGCAGGCTTGTACAAATTGCTTAGTTTATAGGTAAAACTTCAGCTACCTATTTGCTATTAAGCATTATAAAAATGTTTAGCAACTTTTAAAAATGGACTTGGGAGTGAATGAGAGATGATGCACCTATAAATGCATTAATTCCCATAAAATTGGTGATGAGATATAGCGATGCTCTGCTATTTATTGAGACTTTAAATTTATGTACCTTTCCATCTGATTTTCCAGGGTGATATGCTATATGGTTCCTATTCAGCACCTCTGAAAAGCAAGCTGTCATTGACTTTTTGCACATGCATTTGTTAAAACTGAACTGCTGTCAGTTCAAGATACCGTTAATTAATCTTTGGAGTAAAAAAGGTCAGAACTAATTTCCTTCTTTTCCTTAAAAAAAAACAAAAACAAAACCAAAAGAGCAAGTGAGAGAGAAAGCCTAGAGCCTCTTCCAGCAAAGAAGTGGTCCAGCCTTGCTGTTGTGGTTAGGGAGATGTGACCACGGGCTGTGGGGGCAGCACTGACATGTGACACAGCCCTCGGGCTGGGCAGGACACAGGAGTGTGACTGAGTTTGTATCCCAAGGTGTGAAGTGCTCCAAAGGCTTATGCTTGTTTGGGTTTGGTGGTGGTTGTTTGAAGAGCCACTAGGCAAGCTTGGTTTCTAGCTTGTTTCCTTCTCTTTGTCATCTTTCCCCTTCACTTTTTGGTTTAGGCTCCAGGAGTCTCAGGGCACACATCAAAGCCACTGATTGTCCTCTAGATGCTGCAGTGATTTCATAGCCTGTCAGCACTGAGGGAATGGGAGAGAATTAGATGTTAATGCTCAAGTTGTGGGAAAAACACAGACCTGGCACATCCAGATTAGTGTTTTTCTAAGTATTCTTCCATATTAAAAGTTCCTTTAACCATTCACTGATAAACCCCAGGCTGGTGACTGGGGAAAATTACTTGTGACTCAAGCAATTGAAGTTTCATACAAGCCATCCAGCTCCTTCCCAGACTGATGGTTGGTAATGCTCCACTTGACAAAAGCTCACAAAGCAGTGAGAGGGAGTAGTTTACGACCAGTGATCTAAAGCATCCATTAGCAATGCAGGTTAAACAAATAAAAAAGCAGAACAAAACAAAACGACCCCAAACTTGACCCGTGGTCGTACAGAGTGTCACACAGTGCAGTATTTTAGGACTCTGGTGAGATCAGGTACTTGCCATATTAGATGGAAGTATTTATTTCTATAAAAACCTGAAGAACCAGTACTTTTAAGATTTAGGAATAAGTGTCTTCTGAGATCTAATCCTCATTCTCCAGACTTGGCTTTTGCCTTGAATAACCCATCAAACCCTTACTTCACCACATAATTAATGTTCTTGCTGGTGTCATGAGCTAAGTGATGGCATTTGTTTTTCCTGAGTGATTCTGCAGTGGGATTAAAAATCTTAATGAATCATCTTAAAATACCTTATCTTTTTTCATTTTAAAAGAAAGCAAAAACCGCAACACCTCAGCCAAAAACTCTTCTTGAGAGGAATGCCTATTCCCTTGAAATCAAGCGAAATAGAGACAACTTAAAACTCTTGCCTTGTATAGTTGTGCCATGTGTAAGCACTCTGGTGCTGTCCTGGGAATTGACTTTCCTCAACTGATTGACACCTGGGACTTGATGGTCTTCTCTAGTTAGTGTAGTGTTTATCTTGCACTGATTGTAGAATATGTCGATTCACATTTTAAAGATAATTGACATGTTCTCCTGCTGTGATCATTTTCAAATTATATATTTGCTAATAGTATGGACTTTATAAATGTTAGTATCGTTCCAGCATTTGTTCGGCATAGGATCTGAATGCTTTCTGAACACGCATAGATTAATTCTCACAGTGCTCTTGTGAATGGTAGAAATTAGAGAAATAGTGGTTTGCTTGATATGGCAGCACACCAGCTGTTCACCAGCTAGAAATAAAGACATCATGGGGAACAATACATAGGGAGAGAGGTGTGTATAATCTACCCAACCCTATAATAATCACTACCTCCTTTTTTAACAGACAACTGGAGAAGGAAATCAAAAGCCTGTGGGGGTTTTGTGGTTTTGTGGGTTTTTTGTGTCTTCAAAAAGGCAGCACAGAAATACTATTCAGAGATAGAGGACATATTTCCAAACATGCAATGGAAAACAAAGGATACTTTTCAGTAAGTTTTCCATGGGAAGTGGAAAGAAACAGATATTATTGAGAGGTGTTTGTGACCAGCTTAAGCCATTAATCAAATTCTGTTTTCACAGCTTACTCAGAGGCCAACATGTATACTATTTTTTGAGAGTCAAACAATCTTACTGCTTAAATGTCTGAAACAGCTAGAACTAATATGTAATCCCAATGTCACTAGGCTTTATTATTTCTTTTGAAACTTTACAATGCTGGCTGCTTACTACTAACTTTACTGTGGTGCACAAGGTTTGATAACTCTTGTAACCAAGATTAACATGCACAGGCATCAGTTGTTCTCAGGAGTTATAAAGTCACTACTTTCCTTCCTTGTGTTGAGTTCATGATTTGCATGCTGATGTTGCTGTCAGAGCTCTGCTCTTCTGAAAATGAGCATTAACTTTTCTGTGTGTTGGGCAAGAAAAGGACACCCTCAAATGTTGATAGTACCTTTCTAGAAGTAAGTCTGCATCCTCTGGGAAGAGATCTGCTTGCTTACTCTTTTCTTTCTCCTGGTATGTTGCTGTTTTAGGATGACTCCTTCCAGTTCATTGTCTGGTGTATTACTATCTAATTTTAGCAATATTAGAATTGCACATGGATAGCAACATAGAGGGTTTGTACAAACATATACATATGAAATTGAGTGACTGGAGAGTTATGTTTGAGAAGAGGGATGGCATCATTTTGGATCTTAAACACTGTTTGCTATTGTGAGCTCTGAGGACAGAGAAATATGTGTATGTTTAAATCTATGTGCTTAACTTTATCATTCTCTCTTCATGTCCAGGGCATTTTTTTCCTTTACATGCTCCTTAGCTGATATGAAAGCTGTGACTTTTTTAAAATCCGAATTTCAAAGGAGTTCTCAATATTTGCCTCAGATGTCCTCTTTATCTCTAAATCCTCAACTATCCTTCAGTCTGCACTTTTGATCTCTCAGCTTTCCAGAAGGCTGTGATCCTTCCTTGATAGCTCCTTAAGCTAAATAAGGAGTCTCTTTCTGGTAGGCCTACATACCACTTGTCTTTCTCATCTGGGTTTTTCAGTTCAGTTAGAAAGAAACCTGTAGGTGCTACCAGTAGACTGGAAATTGGTGGTGTCTGAAAACTACCTGAGGAGGATTTTCATCAGTGGTACAGATCTTGTATGACTCAGGTGGGTTTCTGCTAGCAGAGTCCAAGGTCTTTTGGAACTATGCGTTGTGACTACTGCTGAGAGGTTTTTGGATATATAAGGGTTAAAGTGTCATTAAATAAACTATTTGCATCTATATTTTAACCAGCCTCTTGACTGCTAGATATGTCTTAAAGGTCTTTAAGTCAGTAGTCATTGGAGGTCTGGCTTCTGAATTCCAGTAAGGTTTTATCTGTTTTTGCAACGCTTGCTAAAGGAAAAGGAAAACATTTTTTCAAGAGAGTCTAAGCTTTTGCTATGCTGCTTTGGATAACACAACTTTGTCTTTCTATCTGCCTCATAAAATATGGTCAGCAGTATCCCTCAGTTTTATTTTAAGGTTGCATTAGCATTGTAGTGTCCTGGAAAAATGAGGAATTCTGCAAATACTAAGATGAAAATGAAAGGCTTAGAGGATGGCAACTAAAAATAAATATTTAATTTGTAGCTCAAGAAGAAAAAGGACAAGGAGACATTTGGAGAGACTCTTCTGTCTCTACTCATATAGGTTAATTCAGTAGAACTTGCCCATCAATTTTTTTTACTGGGGCATTTTTGTTTTCTGGTATGTAACCTGGAAATGTGTAGTTTTGACTGAAATGTGGCTTACCTTCAATAGGTAAAATACATATCAGTGCTCTATCTGTCAAATATCAGGAAGAATTTTTGTCACAATAGTATCATCTGTGTTGCTATGTGGTCACTATCTCATGCTAAGCATTCCTGTTTATGGGAGAATAGTCAGTGACTCTTAAAAATGTAAGAGCAGCTGAGGTCTGTACTCTGTTCCCTCTGAAAGACACCTCATTGAAGTGGGTAAGCTTTTAAACGCCTTTAACATTAAACACTCCAGACTGCGCTACTGATCCCTCAGCCTTCCAGAAGGCTTTTGATCCTTCCTCAATAGCTCCTTAAGTGAAATAAAAGACTCTTCTGTGTTAGGTTCAAGTACCACTTACCATCCTTCTCTCTATAGTTTCTCCCTTCAGGCAGAGAGGACCAATGTGCCTTTCCAGTTATGCACACACAGTTCAGTAGTAACCTCTGAAAACACAAGATCTCCACTTGCAAATTTCAGTTGCTGCTTGTACTTGTTAATAGTATGATTTATAAGCATTATGATGTTCTCCCTCCCAGTATACCCGGGGTTCTCAGTAGACTTATAAATACTGGCTAATATGGAATGGAGAATTTAAAAACTTCATAGATCATAAAGAAGAGTGGCCACCTTCAGGATGGATGGAGCATTGCAAAAAGAGAGCTAAACCTCAAGAGTGTAAGCAGTGTTTTGCCCTCCCTGCAGAAGACTGCAATCCTGCTGGCTTTGTAAACTGTTAGACGTACTTTCTGTGATACAGACTATTATGCTTTTAGAGGCAGGTTGAAGTTAGTTCATATCACAGTCCTAGCAACCACGGAGATAACTCTGTGTGCGTTTGTAACATGTCAAGCACTCAGGAGCCACAGGGAGGTACTTTAACTGGCAGAGAAATTTAGGTCCTTCAACCATGTGATGCTGCTGTTCTTTGCCCTTGATATCTGAATAAAGAAGTCTTAGTAACAGAACTGTCTTCTGTTTTGTACTGTGTTGTTAGTGAGGACTGTGCAATGTGTCCTAAACAGCATTTAGCAAAAAAAAAAAAAAAAACAAAAAAAACAAACCAACCAAAAAACCTTTAAGGCAATGTTTGGGAATGGAGCTTTAAGGATTTGGGTTTTTTAACTCAACTATCTGTTCAACTGCCTAATTGAAGTTGGGGAGAGCAGTTCCTTTATTTGGCATAATTTTCTGTGTTCTGAAAGAGGGAGACAAAGAGGCTATGCTATTGTTAGAAAGTGGTCTCTGATCCTTTCCTGAAAGGCACATATGTGCAATTACTGTAAGGCACTGTGTTGCCACATACCAGCTGATTTATCCTGTCTTCTTATCTACTTGCTTTTAAAAATTAGATGAGAAACTTACTATAATACTTAAAAAAAACCCCAACAACAAAACTGCTCCCCAAAACCCCTGAAAAACCCATCCCTCTAAAACAATAATCAGATAATTTCAAAATTCAAATAATCCTTTCAAATGAAGTAAAAGAAGAAATTAGAGCATGAGAACACTTGCTAAATGGATGATATGAGCTTTTTCAGTCTGCTGCATTGTAGTTCCTTACCAACACAGCAAAAACAAAGAGCTTTTGGCAGTGGAGGTGGTAGTGGGGTGTGTGTGGGGCATATTCTTGGTTTGAAGACTTATGCATTTGATTCATGTTTTTTCTCCTCTAAGTAGTTTAAGTCTCATCCAGGCTGATAGCAGTCAAATTATTTCATTGCTGTTATGTGTGTGTTTGCGTGATACATGATACGGCTCACTCTAGTTGTCTCAGGCTCATCTCCAGCAGCTTTTTCTCACTATCATCATGATTAATTCACTTGTTTTGTAGCATTTATGGGGAGATTTGAAACTAAATAGGAAGAAAAACTTCAGCTGTCTTACTGCTGGTAGCAGTCTATCTATGCTTCAAGTAAGGTACATCAGTGGCATTATGGAGAAGGTGTTTGGTTTTATCATCTGTCTTATTGTGTCTACACAGGAATAAACAGAAGAATTAAGTTGTTAGCTTTGTCATCCCTTCATCTTGCTTTGATTGCCACTGCATTACTGGAAAACTAATAAAATATAAAGCTCTCTTAAAATAGAATCTCTTTTCCTCTTTATTACTGTTGTGGTGTACTACAGTGTGTTCATAATTGTTCCTGTAATAGTTGCTTTAAAATTCTGTCCTGTGGTAAAACCTTGTGTGGTTCTGCATATTTCTTGAGCCATAGACTCATTTTTTGCATAGCAAATCGCATCAATTAAATGAATGTACCTGAAATCAACAAGTATTTGCTATTATGGGGACAAAGCTGGGTTGAAGTTTGAGTTATTTTAATTACTGAGGTGTAGTCACCTTCAAAGCAAAGTAGAGGGTGAAACTCTGGAAAGTAACTCTGAGCATTGTAATTCCTTGTGCTCCCATAGGACTGTGTCGCAGCAGCTGCAGGGACTGTGGTGTCCCTCTAGCGGTGCTCCCTGCAGTAGGCACTGCTCCTGTGACTGGCTGCTTGGCTTATTGCAGAAGGTGCTCTCTTGAGCTTTGCTCTCTGAAAATCTGGTGTGAACAAGAATTTCCTTGGGCAAATTGTAGTTGAGTGACAACATAGCAGCTTCTGAATTCTTTATACCTACATGGAAGCTTTTGTTGCTCTGATCTGTTAGGAACAGCAATATAAGGTGTTCGGCAAACGTGAAGTGGTTCGTATGACAGCCTTATTTGAAAGCAAAGGTAGAGCCAGTCTGACTGAAATAACTTTGAAGTTAATTTAATTAAACTGTTTTGAATCTTAATTTTAAAAACATGAATACTTGATTTTTTTTCATACTTCCATGTCCTTTTTTGTCCTCCCTACTATTTGTGAATATAAAATAAAATCCAATAAAATCCCTTTCCTTAAAAGTGGATAGTCAATAAAAATAGGAGACCATCTATTGCCATTAAAAATTAATCATATCTTGAATACATAATAAGAAACACTTCATTTTATTTTTAAACACTGAAAACTTATCTTGAAGTTGAAACATTTTGAACATTTTTGATTTTTGGAAGAATTGAAACATCCTTTCATTGAAATTGGAATTTTCAATTTAAACTCTATGGGGGCGATCAAGTTCCTATTAACAGAAATACTTTCCTATTAAAGATTATTCTGCTCTAGATACACACTAGTTATGTAGTCTCTAAAAGGGTTAAAATTCAGCAGTAGTGAAGTTGAGGTAAACAAGGGACATAACCCACTGGTCAAGATGGAAAAACCCCGACATAAGCACAGTCTGTGCTGTGTGTGACCTATACCATATATGCAATCAAATGATCTCTTAACCTGTGATTAAGAACAAGTAATGTTCATGTCAGCTGAATGACTTAAAACTTAAACTCTACATTAAGTTTTGTTTCAGAGCCATATGAAAAAGCTGCAGTCATGTTGAATGCAGCCTGAACCTGTGTTGAATCTTAGCTCAGCTCTTGGCCAAGGTGTCTGCAAGTGAAAGTAACTGTCATTCATTATGGTGCTACATGTATTTATAGCAAAAGCGAGGAACGATGCTGTGGTGGACGTATTCTTTTTTTTAAGGGCCTTTTTTAAGGCATTTTGAAATAGATTGTATCCAAAATAATTAAACCCAGCATAACTTATTTTTTGTCAAGTTTATATGGAGACTGGGGAATGTTTAAAAGAACTAGTAGGGTGGTCCTGCTACTTTTCAGTTATTTGCTGAGCTAATTCCATGCAATTTATTTGTCTGGATGTTGGGGGAATTCTTATTTGCACTTGTGAAGATAATTTACTCTGTGGGTGTTTAAAGGATTTTGCGTATGCACTTTTCATAACTGTACAAATGTAAATAATTAAAATTTGTTTCTGGGTAGGCTGGTGTAAATCATTGCCACTTTATTGATTTTTCACAATAAAGCCACTGTGTAAAGTTCTAAACATAGATGTTTTTAGCACAGCTTGCAGAAAAGTTGTTTCTGAAGTCCATGCTATGTTTTGTTTAACGTGTGGGGTGGTACATGGAGATGAGCCCGTTCCTTGAGGAAATGGAAAGACTGGTGCAGGTAAGATCCCCAGTGAAGGTATTGACTATCTCTAGGAAAGTCCAACTACTTATTCCTGGTGGAAACCAACATTTCCTTGGAAAAGGTATTCTAAAGCCTGTATATGAGCAAAACAAGTGTGTATGCATAAGAATATGTGTCAATTTGACTGGGATATCTACATAAATATCTGCAATATATGGAGAGTCTGGGGTTGCCAGTTGTGTCCTAGCAATTAACAATGCTCCTGGAGTTAAACAGCAGATACTGGCCAAGAAAAAGACCTTGTAAAACACTATGTCCATACTAGTTTTGCCTGAAATAACCAACAAAATTTCCACTACTGACTTATATTCAACCAAGACTGAAAGTTATTGGAGGTTTTCAGTGCAGCTGCCAGCTCTGCTTTTGAGCCATTCTTGTGTTTTGATATTTGACCTGTCCTTTTCAAGATCTTGCTATACATCAGAAAGCTATAAAGGTGTGTGAAAAATTGCCAGCATCTTTGTCCTTACATCCATTTCTTCCTTTTTCTGGGTCCTGTGATTCATTCTCATGTTTCACAATTCTGTGTGCACACATTTTACACAGCAAACCACAACTTCTTTGCTCATTATGTAAAACTGTAAGTAAAAGAAAATCAGTGCCCCTTCTCCAATACAAATGAAAAAAAAAATGGGGCCAAAGAACCTTCCCCTTCCCAGCCCCTCCCTGTCTTAGGATACTGATGGTATTTTGGAGGGATGTTGCCTTGTATAAAAGAGACACAAAAATGTGTCTTGCCACTGAAAAAAGCTGAGATGGTAGCTGAGCATTTTCATTAAATAGTAAAAAGTAGATAAAACCTTTTTATCATTACTGACTGTCTTCCCTAGAAAGTATCACTATAGAATTATTTGTCACTGTAATTGTAATGAAGTAAGCGCCTTTTCCATTCTCATCAATATGGCAGTGTCCTTTCTGGCTCTCTCTTCTGGTGTTCTGGAGACTTAAATATTTGACCTCTTCTGTAATGTTGGATAAGATATACACTAATGAAGATAGCCTAGTTTCATGAAGGTAATTTTAATCTTATAAATGGCTGAGCTCATGACAGCCAGCACCAAGGGTAAAAGAATGCCTTTTGATTCTGCTGTGAGGAACTGCTGAGGAGATTAACCCTCGTTGTCCTTTGCCTTTCATAGGAGGGAAATTCTGTGTGCTGTTAGCTACTGAGGGGGAATAACAACTGATGATTCCAGAGGTATAGTCAGAACTTCATCCTTCTTACCAGTTGCTTGTTCTGAACAAGTGATTTCTTGGGGTTCATATGCAAAGCAACTTGGCATTTTCAGAAGGCATGATCTGCTTTTTCATTCTTTATACTTTGGCATGTTTATTCATAGCGCTTTTATATAATGTATTTGAGCCAAGCTATCAATTAGCAGCAGTGCAGCTTTGATATAATGATTGGGGCACCCTGGGCAGATTGGGTGGAGCTCTTCCATGTTTGAAAGAGTATACTAATTGGTTTATATGAACAATATGCACACGAGTTTGAGTAGATGTCAGAGGATTCATGGGAGCATGAGGAGGAGTAACTGTGGCTGAATCAAGTAATATTTCTCTAGAAGCCTGACCTGCAGCTGAACTAATGTCCAGAATTGGGGGATGCCTAAGAGACAGATATTTTTGCTTCTTATTAAGAGGTGTTTGCCACTGCAAAGCATAAAAGGAATAAGCACTAGTCTGCCTCATTTGAGTTGGGAAATGAAAGGTAGTGATCAATTCTGTATGATACACCGTTCCTCAGAGGCCATTAGGAAGGGGGATGGAATGACCAAGAAGTCCAGAAACACCAATGGGAGTTATGCTCTGTCAGCTTAACTATTAAGTTGTTGCTACAGTAAAACCTTTCTTATTCTTTTTTACTCTTTCTTTTTCTTTACTCTTCTGATGCATAAAAATTAAATAAATTGCAAAAATTACAAAAAGCTCAACTGCCCAAAGAATTACAAAGCGTTTCCATCTGTACCACTTGTAACATTGCTGCAAGAGTTCCTTATCTTCCCTTGTCTTTTATCGTAAAATAATGTTGCAGAAAGGGAAGATATAGATATTAGACTTATTTTTCCTCTGTCCTTTTAATCTTTTGCTTTGATTCCTTCTACATCTGTTTTATTCTTGTTGGAGGGTGATATAGGTGCAGATAGCTTGAAAGGGGCAAAAACCCCTTTGACCTTGTTCTATACACTTAGATCTGTGTGTTTAGTTGTAAGAGCACAGAAATGCCTTACCAGTAGGAGATGATACTTGCCAGAGCGTTATAGTGCTGGTACACATGGCCCATTTCCTTTTTGTTTTCCCTTGCATCACCAGCGGTTGGATTAGGAATCTTAAGTCATCCTTTAAAAACTGATCACCGATATATCCCTGAGATTAGCTTAGCTGGTTAGAGCACAGTGCTAACACCACCACGGCCATGGGTTTGATGCCTGTATAGGCCACTCACTTAAGAGCTACACTTCATGGTCCTTGTGGGTCCCTTCCTACTCAGATGATTCTGTGATTCTATGATAAAGGTCTCTGTATAGTAACAGCACATGTAGCAATCATGCTCAATGAAATGAAATTTGGCATCCTGATGTGAGAGTCCCTCTGTACACACTTCTTGGAACCACTCAGAATTCAATGGGAGCTTACAAAGGGAGCAGTGATTCGTTTGCCCACTCTCAGTTGAAAAATGGGGGCACAATTTTGCTGCTTTTCAGGTCAACAGACCTGCTGTGTAAATGTCTTGGGAACATCTGAAAATAAAACCGTTTGTGTAGAGTAAAATACTGTTTGTTTAATGCTGATTTTTAAGCTCAGATATGGTTGGTTTGAAAAACTACCTGAATGCTCTTAAGCATGCTCATGTATTGAATTTTTGTATGCAGTGATATTTGGGCAACTCTGCTAAAAGAAGCCAATGCCCATTGTTGCCTGCAAAATGAAGGGTTGTAAATTAACAAAACTATTAAAACCTCATTTTTTTGTTTCTGCTGATCAAAAATGAGATTGGCTGATGAAGACATAGACTTAAATAAAATGATTTGCACCTGCAATGCTTAGTTTTTGAATTTATTAGCCCAAGTTATTAACCAGTTACTTCTAAATAACAATCTAATTTGTAGACAACCTTATTTATTTGAAAAAAGAAGTGAGTATCGAAACTTTCTACTCATTTATTTGTGAATTGATTAAACCACATTTTGTGTGAATCCAGTCCTATAACTCCTGTTGGTTTCACAGTTTCGTTTTGAAAATGTTACAGTGGTCATCAAGACAAGCCGTACCAGATCATTTTGGCTGACCCCTGTTTTGTCAGGGTAGTGTTGAAAAATAAGAGCTAGAAGGTCAGCAACTGAGATAGTCAACTATGCTGAACACAGAGCTGTTATGTAGAAAATGTTGTGTTGTAAGCTGAGTGGTCTACAGCACGCCTGATTATTTCTCTTAGCTGAGCTGTCCAGAGTTCTAATAGATATGTGGAAAAGATTGTTTTTAAATAAAGCATTTACTGCCCCTCCCCACCCTTCCCCTGCTTTCAGCTGGCACTATAAAAACACACAGGTATGGGTGAACTGCTTCATCTACCTGTCTGGGAAGTGGCTGTGTGGAACTACCATAACTGATGCAGTATATGTTGATGTAGACAATAATTTTGCTGGCCATGCAGAGATACCATTTTGTGAGTTTTGCTCTAGGATAAAACGCACTCACTCATGTAAATCTAACACAACTTTCTTGAACTCTGTTAGAGTTTTGCTTGTCTGGTTCCAAAGAACTTAAGTTTTCTGGCCATGATCTGGCTGCCTTGTACAGCTGGATTTACATGTGTGGTACAATGTGACTTTGGCATGTGGATGAGGAACTGCAGAGGTTATGGTTTTCTCCTGTTAAAGAGATACTCTCTGTAACTGCAATATATGACACCCTGTCCTTTAAATCCAAGAATGATTCTTATTTTTCAGTCCCTAGAAAAATTTTTCCTTTTAGTTTGTTGTAAAATTGGCTAGCAATGGGCTTTATTTGAAAAGGTATGAAACTGCTTTTCTATTAGCATGAACTGTATGATACTTTAAGGAGAATAACAGAATATTTATTTTGCTTTTGTCTTCTTCTGTAGAATTGCTCTAGTACACATTATATCCTAGCTGAGTGAGACACCTCCTTCTTTGCCTGTGTTCCTCCTTTGGTGAGAAGCAGTTACAGTAATGTTGCTAATTAGGCAGTGTGCATACTGTGGACTATGGACTGTCTGACTTAGTTTTACCAGTGCAGTATGTTGAGCTGCAGCAGTGCCTCATTATCTCTGTCCTGTCTCTTTTATTAAGTTCAATATGTCTTGTTTTTTCTTTCTTGGATTCCCCTTCTGCCAGTTAGGGCAGTGTGTCCAGACACAGTATGCAACAAGTTCTGCTGTCCTCATTCTGCATTTCTCTTACATCCCTGGATCAACCCCACCACTTTAGTACTGTACTGAAATGAGGCTAGATGCTTTTAATTTAGCACACACCATTATTCAATTTCACTTAGCATTTGACTTGAGTGAGGTGTTCCAGTCCTGTAACCTGAACAATTAATTTTTTAAGTAATTGCCTGTCAACTGTGATGGGTGAGCAGCGAAACTGAACAAATATAGGTAGGACTAATGCTGTTTTCCCAGGAGCATTGTTTGCAAGGTCACCTGTGGTATAACCTTTTGGAGAAGAAGTGGCTCCTCTTTTCCTTTTGACCTGTAATTCAAGGGGTGAAGTAAGCACCTCAAAGCTAGGCTGCTTTGCCAAAGAACCTTAAAGCAATCAGCCAGGTTGGTGAGTGGTTTTTGTTCTGTGATTAATTTTTAAAAAAATTCTTAGGCTTTGATGGGTTGGGTTTAGAGTTACATGGGGGGGGTTCTGTTGTTCTTGTTGGGGTTTTTTTGGGCTGGTTTTTCTTTCTTTCTTTCTTTTTATTTTAATTTTTTTTTGAGACTGAAACCAACCTGGTGTTTGATACCGAAGTATCTAGAGACTAGCGTGATTAACTTTGAAAAGAATCCCAAATACCTTGGGGATGTTGCAAATCCAGATTCTTAGAAGAGCACAATTCTTCTGTAATGGGTCCACTCCAGAGACATTTCACTCATTCACTATTAATGCAGTGTCTTGTACAATGTGATGTTTGGAAATCAGTGCCACAGCACAAGAAAGATTTCTACTCCTGTTTTAAATGCATGTGACCTCTGGGCTCTGTGGAGAAATGTACTTGACAGAGTGGAAGGATTTGTGGCTGACTCCTCTGAGCTGGGAAGGTGTAGGTGTGAAGCTGATTGCAGGTTGTAATACACCTGTTCAATCTACTGGTCTGTATCACACCAGGTTGATTTTTGGTGACGTTTTCCGTTGGGCAAGTACTAAACTGTTGGAAGTCTGGCATTAACTGCTGTACCTATCACCACCCCCAGGCAAGGGTCCTGAAACTCTTTATGCTGGGCAGAAACTCAATGACAACGAGTGGCACACTGTCCGTGTGGTTCGGCGAGGAAAGAGCCTCAAGCTCATTGTGGATGATGATGTTGCTGAGGGTAAGTGTGATGTATGAGTACTTTTTGATTATTATATTTGTATCTCTAGTCTCAGTCTTTCCTCTGCCATTATGCCCCTTCTCCCTGTTCTGTTGTGTATCTTCCCCCCCTCTTTCTGTTACTACTTGTGTGTATTTAGTATTGCTGTATTGAAAACAAATGCTCAGGTCTGAGAGACTAACTTCTTAGCCAGCACCAGAAACTTCTGCAACAACTATAACATTATGAAATATGAGTTTAGGGGACAGATAAGCTTACACATACCTGAGATTGCAGAAGTGTTAGGCACCACTCTCTTGATTCAGGCTCTGTTTGGGTAGGCTGTGAGTATACCCCATTCCTGAGCTGCAAATGTGGTTTCCAGTGCCGTGAAATCAAAGCCAAAGCTCTCTAACCTTTCCTCCGTACAAACTTTTCCTTGACGATAAACCTGCATTCAGTACATGTGCTAGAGAGCATGGATTTATGTCTGCACTGTTCATTGTGTGGGTGTGGTTGTTCAGGGTTTTTTTGCAGCTGGGAGAGGTTGTTGGTTATTCTTTTTTTCCCCCCCAACTTCTTGTGCTTGTGATTCAGAGCCATCCAGAAGGAAAAGCAAACAAAGTAGTTTGTTCTCAACTTTGTTTTAGAGGCTAGGGAAGATCCTAACTCACCAGAGCATATCATATCATGTTCAGCATGTCAGCCCTTTTTTCAGATAGCTTTTTTTGGGCTCCTGCTTGTTTTTGCAGGGGAACATAATTGAAGGGAGGAAGGAAAAGGTCAGTCACTCAGAAAAGCTGGTGTCTCCCAGGTTGAGATTTGCATTAAAATGATTAAGGTACTTTAGACTGATCTTTTTTTCATTACAAAATTTTAGTGATGATACTTTCTGATTCATTTCTCCATAACTGAAAGAACCAGAAACTTATCTTTTTTTTTTTTTAAGATCTAAAATTTTCATAGTTGTAAATAACTGTATGAACTGAGTTTCTGAGGAAAACATCAGCAGCCTGAAGGCTGATAATAGAATCAGAAAGAACAGGAACTCTGAATTCAACACTGATGTAGGTATTACTTGTGACCCACGATGTTTTTCCAAAAGCTGAAGTGAAGCTCTTCTAAGTAGCTTCTTCTTGGAAGGCAACTAGAAGTAATGGCAGTTGTATGCAGTGTCAGGATACTATATCCTATTTCTGCAAAAAGTTTTGTATTCTATATGAATGTGCTGAATTTCAAGTATTGTGGCAATTTAGATTATTTGAAAAGCCATGAGTCAGAAATTTGAAATAAGCTCAAAGAAGTGGGTTGGCAGTAAAATGATTTGAGGTATGTTTTCCTTCTGAAGGAAATATATGCTCTGCTATAAGGGCTATCAATTTGCAAGAGAGTGCAAGAAATATATGCAAGAAAAATCTTGCCCTCTTTTTGTTGGAAGACAACTTTGAAGATGGCTTGGTCAAAATTAGCTTATACGAGAAATAAATTTTATTTGAGAGGGAAATTTCTGAGTTAGTGACACGTACTGGCAAACATTTCATCCCAATTACTTCTGCATTTGAGAACAATTCTTCTGGATATGCTATTTTAGGAAGCCCCACGAGGTGGCACTCTTTGCATTACCGAATCGATGCCCAAAAGCCATCTGTTTTTGAAGTCTTTTTCATGGAACTGAGTTTATAAATAATAATGATAGAATTCTATACCAAAATAGGATATGCATATGTACATGTATATGAATTACATAATTAAAGATGCATTACAGCTAAAAATATCTGTTAAAAGAATGCCATCATATCAAAGTCAAAAGTCAGAACAGCAAGAGATAAGATTTTCAGTGCAATCTGCATCCCACTTCCTTGGGCAGATGATAACAGTCTTGAGTGATGTGGTCACATAGATTTTTCCACAGGATTCTTTTTGTCTTCGGCATAGATCAGAAGTCTAAATTGGGCCCCCAGTAAAAATAAACACCCTGTTTGATTTCCATCTTCTTACTGCTTGTTTGGAACAATGCAAGCCAGCTAAGTTTTTCTCTAAATATAGAGCTGTTTTTTTTTTTTAAAAAAATATATTTTTTTGTGTCTTTGTGTTTCATGCTACTTATCAATATATTTATGCAGAACTAAGAAGCTGTAACTGGATTTATTCCCTTGTCTGTTATGTGAAGGGTGTGGGTTTCTTTTTCCCATTTTACAGGTTTGGAAACAAGGCACCAGAAGTTGCACGTATTTGGTAGCAATTTGGTATGATTTTTCAGTCATTTTAATCAGAAAGATTCAGCATGTCTGAACTAGATCCCATAAATTAGTTCAGTTCTGCTACTTGGAGAATTAGGTCTAGACAAATAATGACCACCCATGAAAAATTTGTATTGAAGTGTCTAACTTGGGTTCCTACAGGATATCAAAGGCAGAAACAGAATTCGATTCCTCTGGACAGCATTTTCGGTTTAATCACAAAACCTTCGCCCCACATTCCACTCCAGCTCAGAACATTAGTGATAAATGAGATGGAAATATAGAAGGTATATTCTACCCTATAACGTCCTGCTAGCACCCAAATAGCACACAGGAGGCTGGAATTTTTTCTGTCTGCTACCACTTGAACTAAAGAGCTTCTGGTTGCTGTAGTAGTTACAATACTCACTTGAGAGCACAGTGGAGGTATTACAGGTGAACTCTGCTGGTGGGGCTGACAGCTAATGAAATAAAAAAAATACTGGATTTCACTCCATTATTTCCTAGGAAATCACCTCTCTGTCCGGATTCTGCTCCTGTATTGCTATGTCCTTTACAGCTTTCCACTGAAATACTCACAATGTGCTATACTACTGCTTCTAACACTATCTCATTTTTCCCCTTTTCTAAGATTCTGATCTCATATCTTCCAACCTCCGTCACTCCATTTTTGATGTCCCCTATGTTTGAGTTCCCTGTCCTGGTGTACTCCAGTCCTGGCTTTTCTATCTGACTGAGGCCACCCTTACTTCTTTGCATTTACCTAAATATGGAAGAACAAAGGAGAAGAATTTTCTTGCTTTTGGTCGTTGAGACCTCTTAATTTTATTTTTCTAATTTTTTTGAAGTAAAGAAGCAGGAATTTTTCTAAGAGACTTTCCTAATTTTATTTTTAAAAAAGTACACTTCTGGTTTGAAAAAATCATAAACTTTCATCTGATACCACCGAAGCTGAAACAGCCTCTAAAAATCACGGTAGTGGAAGTGAGAATATTTGTCTAAACAAATCTCCCCACATACTGTTTCAGTTTCTGGGAATTGGCCTTTTTCAAACTAAAATAGTATTATTTCTGTTAAAGAACTGTTTCAGGATTTAAAAACATTTGCATTTGTCCTGACACTTGAATTTCTGAATAGTCAGAAATATATGACTGTCTTCAGCTGCTTCTGAGTTTGATCAGCTGTATCTGCTTAGATTGAAGCTTTCCAT
Source organism: Sakesphorus luctuosus (assembly GCA_013396695.1). Lineage (NCBI taxonomy): Eukaryota > Metazoa > Chordata > Aves > Passeriformes > Thamnophilidae > Sakesphorus > Sakesphorus luctuosus. The sequence goes on from VWZD01010533.1 coordinate 803,903, forward strand.
GGTCTTTGTATAATGGCCTTTAAATTTAGATCCACTGCTGAAATGGGGAATAAGTGAAAAACTAAATTGGTTTGTATAATGTTTTTGCTTGATATTTGAAGTAGATACTTGAAAACATTTTTTCCAATAACTGTGCTTCTTTACTGTTTTTGCATAAAACATGATCACATTTGGACAAAAGTATAAACTGAAAAATTTCATGATCATGAGGGGTGAGTTAGAAATATTTCATTGTTTCCAGAGGTTCTAAGCAAGAAAATGAGCATCAGTTCATTTAATCTATTTATACATGACAAGCCAGAATGTATCACACAAGTATCTTTTTAAATGTGCCCAGCTTTCATTCTATCTCCAAGAGAAGAAAAAAAGGAATATGTTGCAATTACTAGGAAAAGTTTGAAAGACTGATCTTTTTTTGGTTGGTTGGTTCATTGGTTGTTTTTTTGGTGTTGGTTGGTTGGTTTTTTGTTTGTTTGTTTGTTTTAATTCTAATGCCTGAGAACCCTTTAGGTGAGAAATGCTGGGAGATTTCAGGAGATTGCACAGAATACGAGAAAGCTTTTAAGTCCCAGTTGATACAACCTAGGGAAATTAAGAGGAATTTGTCCTGGATTCAGCTGTGGTGAATGGTGTGATTCCCAGGTATAGTCCCAATGACTCAGAAATATCTCTTGCAGTAGTCAAGACCTTGTAGTACTGTAGTAGTTGTGTATGTATGCTTACTGACCAGAAGATGCAATCAAGTAGGATACTGTTGCTAAATTTTGTCTGTCTATAGCATACTAGAAACATGTATTTAGGTCTCTATCCAGTTGTCAAATTTCACAAAATGAATATGAGTTTAAATATTTTTGTCTTTTTTGTTTTTTGAACTTTGAGAATTTGTCCAGCATGTTAAAATGTTACTGGGGGCAGAGGGACCAACAGGTACTGTGGCTATTTGCTTTGGAAAACCTTCTAAAATGGAGGACTTTACTTGTGCAGTGATTATGATCATGGACAAAACAGACTTGACTTGGGAAAAATTAATTTAATTTACTGCCAATTAAAAATAGAGTTGGATGGTAAGAAACAAAGACAAAAGTAAAACACCATTCCCCCACCCTGACTTTTATTGGGTTGGCTCCTTCATTCCTGACTCTCCTAACTGTCCCCACCCAGTGGGATGCAGTATTGGGGAGTGGTGGCTGCGGTCAGTCTGTAACAGCTCATCTCTGATGCTTCTTCCTCCCCATACTTGCATGTGTGACTAAATAGTTAAAACTACCATAATGAAGAACTATGGAGGACTAAAATAAGGTTGGCTGAAAGAGTTTTCATTCTGATGTCACCCAAATTGTCTTTATAGCATAATGTTGTGTTCCATCTGTCTGTGTGGGTTCTGTGTCCATCCTGTCGCATAGACATTGAAATATTTAACCACCCTGTAAGGGTGGTATGACATATTTGGTATACTGAATAGCTTGGATATTTTAACTGAGAGGTTAAAATCTGTCATGATGTGATAAATAGCTCAAGTGGTAGCTTCATGATTTAAATATACAGAGGGCTTTTTGCCTGTTGCGTTCTTGTGTGTTTCCCTACTGTTGTACTCTTAAAGCAAGAGAAATAACATCAAGCACTTGGAGAGAACAAGGGAATAAATATTGGCAGTTTTGTGATTGTTCTCAATTCTCTCACTGCTCTATTTGTATTAATCTATGTTTATCAAATGTTTTCAGGAAGCATACCTGTAAGAGTTGTTTCAGAAGTGTCTGAGTTGCTTGGCAGATGTACTGTTCGATCAGATAGATCACCATGGGCTTTAACAGAGAGACCTTGTCTTCTTCACAAACAAAAGAGTCCGTGAAGCACAGGAGAAAATAGAACGCTTGTTGCCTGTGGACCTTTAGGCCTGTCTTTTCAGCCAGATTTTGTTAACTGCTTGACTCAAGTGTCTCCACCAAGAACCTGTACATTCTTTCTTATGCAAGCTATTGGATAGTGATCAGATAGGATTGTTAGTACTACTGTTAGTCTGGAAACTGGAGTGTGAAGGGCTTTTTATAACTGCTTCTTTATCCCTGATGTTCCTCGTTGTTTCTGTCCTTCAGGCACAATGGTTGGTGATCATACCCGCTTGGAGTTCCACAACATCGAGACAGGGATCATGACAGAGAAACGATACATCTCTGTTATCCCCTCGAGTTTCATCGGCCATCTCCAGAGCCTCATGTTCAATGGGATGCTCTACATTGACCTGTGCAAGAATGGTGACATTGACTATTGTGAGCTGAAGGCACGCTTTGGTCTCCGGAACATTATAGCTGACCCTGTGACATTCAAGACTAAGAGCAGCTACCTGAGCTTGGCCACCTTGCAGGCTTATACATCCATGCACCTCTTTTTTCAGTTCAAGACCACTTCAGCTGATGGCTTCATCCTCTTTAACAGTGGTGATGGCAATGACTTTATCGCAGTTGAACTAGTTAAGGGGTAAGTGACTGTTATATTCTAACATCTTATTTATAGATAAGTTTAAAGTGCTTGTATAGAGAAATTCAGCTCATACTCAAGTTTGCTCTGTTTGGTGAGGTGTAAGACAAAGCACTTAAACACTGAAGCTTAAGACTCCAGATTTTATCACTGACTTCCTTCTGTGGCTGAGGCAAAAACACTTTTACAGCGTGCAACATTAATATTGTAAGTCATTTGGATGTAGTTAGACTAATGTTTTGTCCTGTTAACCTCACAGCTTAGCACAGAGGAGGAAGAAATGTGCTGAGGGCTCTGTGCCTCTCTTATCTGCCCACCTCCCTTTTCCCCCTCCCGTAATACTCATTTTTCTGCCACCTCCACTGAAGGAAAATAAAAAACATATGGGCTGCTAAATCTATATTTCTGCTGGTGATACTTGAGGAAAAAGCAAACTCAGCTTGCTTTTGAGCTGCTATATTCTTTTCAAAAGACCAATAGCGTATTAAAAATAATCCTTTGTTAGCTGAACAAATTTTGATCTCTTATGATTTAGTCATGGTAGGCATGTTTTCCGCAAATACAGTTTACTAGTCCTGTTTATTTCAGTTCAATCTGTTTAATTTTTAACTTTGAGTATACTTCTGTAAGTGGGACACTGAGTAATAGAAAAAGCAGCAGTCTCAATCTCCTGGTGCTCTGCTGAGAGTTGAGTTTTGTGGTCTTTTTTTTTTTCTTTCCAAGTAGAATGCTTCTCTTTTAAATCCTCAAGTGGATTTCTGTGTTTGAACTATATAAATAATTCAGGGTAACACTCCCATGGCTTCAGTCTTCATTAGGGTCTTTATTTTTTGCTGAAAACATTGCTAATTGTTTTCCAGGTATTTGAATAAGACTAATGTGAATTGTAGTAAAATATTTCAAGTGAGTTTCCTTATTGACTTCTCAAGGGAGTTATTCAAAACTCAGAATGAACCTGAGGAATGTATGAGGAAGATAAGCATATCTAGAGTTGCTCCCCCTGTACATTTATTGATATCACTGATTTTTAAAAAATAATTATATGCACAGACAGCAGAACTTTGTGTGAGAGGAATGCTTTATGGTTAGGATCTGATGACTTCAAATATTGTAATCTCAAAACACTAATCCTTACACTTTGGTGGAAAGGAAACAACTATATCTTTTCAAAGTAGTGGCTAATATTTTGGGTTACTAGAACTTTCTAACCCAGAGTTACCTCCATTTGTGACTTTTGTAAGTATCAGCTCTGGCTGGAATAAGGGTCAGTAGTGCTGGAGTTGTTACACAATTTTAACTAGTTCCTGTTCTGTTTACAGGTATATACACTATGTGTTTGACCTTGGAAATGGACCTAATGTTATCAAAGGCAACAGTGATCGTCCTCTTAATGACAACCAATGGCACAATGTCGTCATTACCAGAGATAACAGTAACACACACAGCCTAAAGGTGGACACTAAGGTGGTCACTCAGGTTATCAACGGTGCCAAAAATCTCGATCTTAAAGGTAAACTCTACCAGACTGACAGTTCCCCCCTTTATTCTTGCAGGGCTCCACTAGTAAACAAGAGAAAACTTACAATAGCAATGAATTACAGAACAGAAAAACTGGACTTTGCTCATTTTGGCTTTCAAATTAATTTTTCTGGCTTGGCACCTTCCTGTAGTTTGTCATATTTTGTTTTTTTCAGAAATTAATTGTCATCTTACAGTTTTTCCTAGCCAGGTAGCAATTACAACTGGGATTTTTGTGGGGCTTTTGTGTTTTTTATGTTTGGTTGTTCTGTTTTGGCATTTTCTTTGGGGTTTTTTTTGTAGTAAAGGCAAAAATGACTTACATTTGTTGCTCTGTTTTTAACTTTTTCTGAACATCTGTTCACTGTACTATATTCATGTTTGGTAGCAAGGAAAGTCCCTCTAGAAGGTGTGTAACTTTCTCCTTGTATGTGTACCTCTCTCTCATCTAGGTGATCTCTACATTGCTGGCCTAGCTCAAGGCATGTATAGCAACCTTCCAAAGCTTGTGGCCTCACGTGATGGATTTCAGGGCTGTCTGGCATCTGTGGATTTGAATGGGCGTCTGCCTGATCTTATCAATGATGCTCTGCACCGCAGTGGGCAGATTGAACGTGGATGCGAAGGTATAATTGATTTCCATTGAAGTTCCATTCTCAAGCGCTCAATGCTTATTTCATTGCTGTCCTCTGCATCTTTTCTACCTTCTTATTCATTTCATTAGGTTGCTTTCATTGAGTTATCCTTCCTTACACTTATGTCTTCCAAACGGAACTTAAGGATTGTTAGTTTCTGTGAGTGGCTTAGTAGCTCTATTTTTCTGTGCTCCATCCGCTATGAGTTTGTACCTTCAGTAGTGGAGAAGGATGGTACTGGAATGCACTGCTACTTACTAGTAGTTTTCTCTGAGTGGTTTATTAACATTACAATACTCTTAAAATACTTTGGAAGATATTCTGAGCAGTCAATTAATTTGTGCTTGAGAACACCCTTTTGGGGGATCCACAGAAATAAGAATTTTGAAGAACTAGAGGAGACGGGGAAAATGAAAAGTAGAAGGAGATGAAGGGTGAAGATTGGACCAAAAGAGGAGTTCATTTTTGAGGACCTCCAGGAGTTCATTTTGGACCTCCAGTGATAGCACTGGGACCATTGCCTCTTCTGTCTGGAAAATATTTCTCTTCTGTAGTTTCTGTTTTCCAGCTGGTTTAGAAGTAAATGTGGTGAGTTACTTTTTGTATCACGTAAATAGTAGTGATTTCTTGAAGCCTTTTCAGAGACTTTACTGTTCCTGCTAAGCTCCCATTAGTGAAAAGAATATTGACATCAGCAGCACTGACTCAGTAAAATGCATATGGCTTCAATTCCCAAAGCACTTGGGGTACTTAGCATCAAAAAGCCCAAGCTTCTGCTGTCTGGGTGAAATGACAATCACCATTATGTCTAGTTCCAATCACTGCGAGTCTGCTGTGTTGGCTACTAGTCACTAGAGGAAGATAATTTTTTCTGTAACATTGGTATGCATGTTTGCTAAGAGAAAAATGTATGTCCTGAACTGATCCTTCAAAAACTACTTACAGTTAAATTACTCCTTGATTGTCTTTCCCTACTGCGTCAAGATTACAGGTTACATTATGATGAAGCCTTGCCCCTTGTCAAGAGTGTCCCTTCTTAGGATTGAAAGTATCATCTTAATGATATCTTTGAGTATTCATGAAACACCAGATTGGCAATCCAGTTAGATCTGATCCTCTGCTTGTGTCTAAGCTGGTTGTCTCAGACCTCCTGTGCCCCAGCCCTCCTTCCACACTCCCACAATAATACTCTGGTTTGTGAGAAATTTGTGTCCTTTCACAGGAGCTTACTCAGTGTCAACTCCCATGTCACAGCATTAAGTGCCACAGAACTGTAGGCTGGTTTTTTCCATCTTTTTTTTTCCTTAATAGTGTCTGTTAACCACATCCTTCCTTGTGGAAATGAGTGCATTGGACTTTGTTCTCTGTGTGTGACTCAAGAGCAGAGTCGTGATGCTTTCCCAGAAGACACTGCACCATCACTAGAGCTATGGTGTTTCCTTCACCTGTACCCAGTATAGTTCTGTGATTCAATGTCCTATTACTGAGGTTGCATAATGCCAGTGCCACTCCCAAAATGCACAATGTGTCACTTTATGCCAATATGGTACCAGTACAGCCGCTGCCTCAGTGTGGAGATTGGCTCACTTTTAGAAATGTCCGGAATGTGAATTATCCTTCTCTTCTAAAGTCCTTCAAACAGCATTCAAAATTGAAAGGAGACCTAAAAAAATGAGTGGTAGGGTCAGTGATTTTCCTTGTTCTGCCCTTGGAAGAACTTGATCTTGCAAAGCAGTACCTGTGCTATCTTCTCCAATGGTCCCTGCTCAGCACCGAAGGAACTGCTGAAGAGGAACATGTTCATTTTGCCAACATGTTTAGAATTAATAAAAAAGCTGAGAATCTGGTTACCAGAAAGCTGTTTAATTTGGTGGGTTTTTTTGTTGGTTTTTCTTTTTTAATCATAGCAGTCCCCAGGGCTTCATCTCAGATCTTGGCTGCTGCCTGCTGGTGTCTATTCTTACAGTTGCCAGTGAAAGTCATACCTATCTCCCATTTCTCTAAAGAAAGAAAAACACCAAGAATCTTCAGTCCTAATTTTTGTGTCCCTAGTTTGCTTCGATCTAAAGTGATCTTAGGTGCAATCTTTAAAATGTTTTCAAGGGCTGAAGTCCCAAGCAGTCCTTCCTGCCTCATGATGGTTAAATATGTTTTTAATAATCATTTGCAGGCTTTTTATGTGAATAGTTGTGCTGTGTGTTGATATGCCAGACATGCCCTTATTTCATCATGAAGGACAGTGAGATCACATCCGTGATGAGAACATGCGTGCTTAAAGAAATGTCATTCCATCCCCACATAGGAATCTTGCCTTTCAAATGTGGTGTGAGAGAAATTTCTGCTAACGGCTGTCTCTTATTATGGCTTTGCTTTCAGAAGCAGAGGAGATTACAAGGTGGCAGCTGTTTTCTCAGAAACTGTCAGTTTGATCTCAGGACAGAGTCAAAGAATGTGTAGAGGAATGAAGCCTTGAGAATAGTGAAATGTGAGATGTAGGTCGGGGGACAGCACTGCACTGCCGAAGATGCACCTGTAACCTATTCATGTTTGTTATCTGTTCAGGTGCATACTCCATACCACTAAATTCACAAGTTTTATTAGGAAAATTATATTCCTTATGGTCTTTGTTCTACTGTTACCTCATTTTATTCAGTTTGAGCAAGCCATTGAATTTCGGTGGCCACGTTGTTCGTCTCATGTGCTTTGGCATAATTCAGCCTTGCTGGACACTAAAGCACAAATCTACCAGGTTATACAACATCGATGTTCCAGTGATAGGTAAGGCAGTGCTTCTTCTTGAGCAGGAAGCACTCTCAGTAAATGATATTTATAGGAGATCTTCTTTTGGAATTGAAGAATCCCACAACATTCTCAGTCATATATTTATGAACCATTCTTGAAGTGCAGACATTCCTGAGACTGAAATTGGCTGGCATTTAATGGTGTATAGTTCTGTTAAAAAAAGAGCAGTTCAAGACCTAAGGGAGAAATTACTTTATCTCTGATGGCCTATTGGTTCTATTCCTATAGTTTCTTTAAATTATCTATGCTGGCATTTGTTTAGGCTAGCACAACTAAGTAACCTCTTCATCCTGTTAGGTGACGTACCAGCTTCCTTTTGTATCATGGTTTATTTCATTGCTCTTTTGCAATTGCTACATTTCTGATTTTTCAGGAACAACAGGCAGCTCTTTACTGATCTTGAAGGTCTGTTCAGATCTGTAGTTGGCAGCATGTGTTTCCCTGGAAGGTATTTGGCAAAGCCATAAACAACCTTCCTGCCTGCTGTGTTCTAGTGTGCGACACACAATTGTAAGGAGAACAGAGTTTGGGGACAATTACACGATGCCAACATATTTTTTTCATTTTTACGTGAAAGCTGCTAACTGCAGCTTTCATCACCATCTTTTATGTAACAGGAGGGTCCTACCCCCTTCCCAAGAGGGCCTGAGAGAAAAGCTGTTGAAGATAGGGAAGTGCTAAGACCTAAATGGTCCTTGTGTCAGTGTTGAGTCAGGGTACTGAAAACTCTGAAGAGACAAAATCTGTTCTCAGAAAGGACTTCAGATATGGGTGGGCTCTTCTGCTGGAAGCTTGCAGACAAATCTGCCACCTACTTTGGGCCTTGCTGTTCCCACCCATAAAATTCATCTGCAAGGTATTGATCTATTTGTGATGTAAGTATGAAATTCAACTGTCTTGCAGACCACTTTGAAACAGTGAATGGAGGCTCCTAGAGATTAGGAAAACATTTGAAACTGAAGAAAAAAAGTCTTCTGTCAAGACCAGGTTTTCTCCAGTCTCCATGTCAACAGTCTGTGGGGGGTGGTTGGAAATTTTTATACTCCTGAGCTGGAGTAATACAAGATATTTCTACATCAGACATGCACAGTTTGAGAGAAAAGATGTCTGCATTATGGTGTGTATGTAAGAGTTCACAGATGAAAGAAATTGTTCCAGGTCACCTCCTTTCCTTCCTTGAAAATAAACAATTTAAACTTCAGATCAGCTCTTTTTCTCTTCTGGACTTTTAAAATCAATTCTTTTTGCTGACCTCTTCATTCCTGATCTTTCTACTAGATGAATGGATCACTTTATTCAATCCATAGAAATCTAGACTGAGTAACTCACTGCATTTTCCTCCATGGTCCTGGAACAAGTTAAGCAGATGGCCAACTTTTTGTGGAGTTTAAGGAGGATGCCCTCAATATTAATGAGTATTTCCTGCATTTCAGGTGTTTTTTCACCTCTTTATTAATTTGCCATATGTTCTCCCATGTTTTTCTTCCCTTTATTTGGACATCCTTATGTTGCTTACCATGGGCACTAGAGCTATTTGTAATTTAGCTGCACATTCTTAATGTGTTCACCCCATCCTGCCCCCTACCAAACAAACCTAACAGCAGTAATTAAAGAACATTTTAATTTTTCTACAAGGTAGATTTTTTTATGTGCTTTAGAGATGCTGCTTCTTCCCCACCTGTACCACTTTGTTTCTTACAAAGGAGAGTGATTATTATTAAACTGGCTGACACTGTTCCAGATGTTTTGGGACTTTTTTTTTGTCCTAATTTAATCTTCTTTCAAGATCCTGCAGTAAAATCATAATCTCTTGCAACTTTCCATAAACTAGTATAGTTAACCTTTGCAATTCACTGGTGCATGAAAAGCATGAATGACACATTCAGGCTGGATAATCAGAAACACATTTTGCATACTAAGCAGTATGTGGAAAACAGAAAATCTAATCTCATGCTTAAAATCTCACAGCAGGATAATGTCAGAAAGGATTTCACCCTTCATCTGCTCAGTAGAGAAACTTCAAATTTGGTCATACTTCACTTTCTCTCTGAAATCAAAGTTTGTCCGTTGAGGAGTGGAGCGTAAATTTGCTCCATGATAGTTTGACATCTCTCCCGTTCTTTATACTTTTGTATTCCATTCTCATAGTGCTACTGGAATAATGGAACAAATCTGAGCTTTGCTTCAGCTCAGCTACAAAGAAGATGAGGAGTGGGGCAGTAGGAAAAGTATTTGTTATAGAGAAATTACTTTGTTACAATAAGTGTTCAAGATGATACATGAAGTAGTCATCCTTCTCCTCTTTCTGCTTCTCCCCCCTTTCTTTTGAATTCTGTTTATGGAAAAAGGGATTTTATAGCTTTACATAGTAAAGCAGTTCCAAAAGGAAGGAATATCTGACCATCTAAAAGGGAAGGTAATTGCCATCTTGAGCCATTCATGGGCTGTGAAACAATAGCAAAGATTCAAAATGTTAAAATTCTTAGGAACCTCAGGAAATGGGATCTGTACATGTCAGTTCTAATTTACTGGGTCGTAACTGTAAAAGGCAGATCTATCAGTCTCTCTTCGATATCAGCTGTGACATTACAATTTTTTAGGAACAGAAGGTTAAGAAGGTAAGTGTATACTTCTTAAATACCCATCTTTGGAGCAATGAGGTCATTGATTTGATGTTTTCTTATTTCCATTGTGCTGTGTAATAGAAATATGTAACCTTCAGTGGCAAGGGATTGAGGAACTCCTGCCAGTCCTCTCATCCCTGCTTTTGCCATACTGAAAGAGAAAACTTAGAATCAAGGTATAATACATCAAAAATCTATGTGACTTCTGTGTAAAGTGGTCTCTATTGGAAAAAAAAAAAAAGGAAAGAAACCCTATGTCTACATGGAAGAGGATCTGTAGTATCGTTTCTCTTTTCAATGGTCTTTAATTTTCAACAAGTATATCTGGATGTTTATACAGTCAGATTTATGATTTTCTTTTGCCATGTGGACTATGATTTGACCACAGATAACAAGATCGTTCCCACCTATGCGAAAGAATGAGCTGGTACAATATTTTTGTTGATTGCTCTGATGACGTTGACAAAGACTGTATTGGTCTAAAGCCTGAGCTGTCTGTTTTCCAGTTGATCTAAGTTTCCACAAGGATGTGTTGAAATCCATGAGCAAGTGCCAGCTTGTGAGGGGGCAAGGTTTTACTGTCGCTTTATGTCCAGGGTCAAGTTCAGTTCTTGGGATAAACAAAGATTGTTGTCTTACAGAGTTATCAGTCCCCTATGGTTTTCTGGCAATAAATCCACTTTGGAGAAAAAACGAGCAATCAGTGCTTTTATGGGAGGCAGAGAATTTAAATTCCGATCCAGACTGGATATAGAAACAAAAGAAAATTATGCTCGACACTCGTACTGAATAGATTTTATTTTTTTGCTTAAATGGATTCTAAGTATTTCTCAAATGAGACAAAATCTCTTTTAAATTATTGATAAATTCTGAGAGATGGGTTTAAGAAGGTGATATTTTTTCCTTCTCTGTGTACTATCTGTAAATTCTGTGATTTTGTGTGTGTGTGAATGAAGTGCATTTCCTTTCCTTTTATTTCATTTTGTCATCTGTTTGTTGGTTTGTTTCATTAAGGTAGTCATTGTCCTGTCCCTCTGTGCCCTGTTGTTTACATTGTAACTCCTTCATGTATTGATTATGCATGTTGGCTGTGATGATTATACCAGTTGCTTTTATTTATTCAAAGAATGTCACTTTGGTTTATCTAACCTTATACTAATCTGTTGTTTATTGGGGTTTTTTGCCTTTTTTCTTTTCTTTATTTTTTTTTATTTTGCTTACAAAGTTGAGTTGACCAAAGCTGACCTGCAAGGTAGAGAAGGTTGTTCTTCCCAATTACTGGTTTTAACTGAAAGATGCTTTTATGTAACATGTGATGCCTAATACTGGATGCAGTCACACCTCTAAGACCAGAATGACAAACCCTACCCTCTGTGGAAGGGGATATCTGGGTTGAAGAAGGAGACAGCAAACAATGGAACTTCTTTGGTTTACCTGAGTGGTTTGACTGTATCAATCTCTGAATAGCTGTAAGAGCACCAGTTGATTTCCTGAAAAGCCTCATGTTTGTTTAGGCAAATAGCTTTTATGTGTAGAGACATAGAAGACCCTTGGAGCTTTAAAAACCAAAAAGCTGACGGGTTTTTTTCAGGTGTGAGAACTTAAGGAGTGAGATCAGGAGGTAAAAGCTGATTAGGTTGGTTTTTTTGTTTGTTTTGGTTTGGTTTTTTTGTTGTTTGTTTGTTTGTTTGTTTTAACGTTCTCTGTGAAAAAAGCCCCAGTAAAATAACTTTCTGGAATTTCAATTTATAGCAAAAAAAATCTCTAAACAACAAACTCCCTTAATATTTAGAATTGCATTTTACAAGCCATAATCTGGGCAGGAAGGGCACCTCTCCATAGGAGGGTCAGCACAGTAGCAGAACCTGAGAGCATCATATAGGAGCAGCCACTAACACTGAGGGGAATGAGGAGGCCCCTTCTCCCCAGTCTCAGTAGTCAGAGCTACCAAAATTATCGTTCTTATGTGTCACAGAGCTCATTCTCCAGCAGCTGTTGCTGCAGCAGTGATGTCACAGGCTTCCCCAAAACCAGACCTTCTGAGAGTAGATGTAGCTATGCAGGATTCTGGTTATAAAGAGTGCTTGGTGCCTGTCCAGGAACCTGGGGCTGAGAGTCATTTCCTCTGCGGAAGGTGTGTTCTTGTTGAGGAACTGTGCCACCAGGTCAAGGAGTTATGTGAGGAAGTCAGTAGGTTGCTCACCTTTCACGAGAATAAGAAAGAAATAGATAGGGTATTCTCAGAGACCCTTCAGCCTGGTTCCCTGGAACTTAAGTGAGGAAACATGCCTTTTAGAAATTAGAAGGTCTTACAGACTAGTGTAACCAAAGAGATGCTTTCCATGGCATTAAAAGAGTATCCTTTAAAATATGATAGTGAAAATATACTTCCCATGAAAGTTTAAAAAATGCTCTTCATTTTTAATGGAAAGGGAGACAATAGTCTCAGGTATAAGGGAAAGTCAGAGGAATTGGACAATATCACTCTTAAACAGTCCTGGAGCCACAGATGGCTTCTGTTATGGTGTCAGCTTAGTTGCCTTGAAATTTTATGTCTAGGCCAAAGGTTTGATTGTGAGAGAAAGCATGTAAAATGTTCCTGTTTCACTTAATGATGTAGAGACTTCCCAACATTTTGCATATCATTGGAATTAAGTTTTTGTGGCTGTAACCTTGTGCTTCATAAACTCTCTTTCTGTTCTCTCTGTTTGCTTTGAAGACCTGGTGATATTGCTGACCTGATCTAGTACAATAGATTCCATTTTCAAATTAAAATATTCCTGTTCTCTTTTCCAGGTATAGGCAGGTAGCAATTAGCTTTGCTTCAGGATATCATCTGTGTGTTTAGGTAGGGTTTGGTATTCTATAGCTGAGTAGAAAAAGCTAAAAATTACTTTGGGGGAATAAAGATATTTTAACGGGTAAACAGCTTATCACTGCAGCATTTTTTAATAGACAGAAGCATATTAAGAGGCACCCTCTCACCCAACAGATAATGGTGCTGACAGTCTGAGATAACTTTAGCAATTGGATACATACAAAACATTGAATCTGAAAGATTTGACAGCCTAGAGGTAGGCAGAAGTGCGTGTAGTGTATTTTGTTCTATGCGTGTGGAGCATCTGACTGCAACTGTATTTTGTTGTCATCTCTGAGCTATTTCCTGCTATAAAAAGTTGAAGTACTGTCTTAGAGAGGTTAGGGATTTAGAGACTATTAGGTGCTGTCGCTAGGGAAATTCTGAAGTTAGTGTAAATTGAAGTGGTAAAAGATGAAATTTGAAAGATTGGGAAATTCATTCAGGCTGTGACAGATGTGATGAAAAAAAGTGACCTGGAAGTACACTGGAGTGTATTATGCCATCCATTTAAACTGTGGCAGTGAATTTGGAATTTGGTTTAGACATCAGGAAAGATCAAATCTCTCTGGCTGCAGTCATTGTTCTTTCTGGTTACCTATGTTGGCTTTAGAATTCAGACTGCCTGCACAGGATTTCCTGCTTGATTTCTGGTGTCCACTCAAGTGGATGAAGCAGGTTCTGCAAAAAACAGACTTGGGCTTTTTGTTTTGATTTTTTTTTTCCTAACTTCTCATAACCTAAAGGCTTTTCACAGCTGTGAAGATAATTCCAGCTCAAGCTCAAATGTTACAGGGGTCTTAACCCTGTAGGAATATTTATCCTTCAGATTGAGACACCTGATCTGATTGAAGCCTAAAGGGACGCATTTGTCTTGAGTGCGTAATGTGTATTTTTGGCTTTTCAGGAAACCAACTTTTGCTAAATAGGTTTGGCTATTTCAGAATAGGCCATGAGGCTTGGTACTTTTATACTGCTGTGATTTGCAGTAGGAAAGGTTGTGTTTTTAATTGGCTATGTTTTCCTTGTTCACATATGTCCCTTTCAGTTTTTCCTTTCTGCTTTTAGTTTCTGTCTGAATGCCGTTTACTTCCTCTACTTCATTTACATCTCCCTGTCCCTTGTGGCATCTTGAGTGCAGACATACTCCCTTTTATGCAGTTGACTGACTGTTGTATGGTTGGGATTTTTATTGGTTTGGGTTTTTTTTTTCCTCACCAGCATATGACCGTGTTTCTCAAGACCTTTTATGTTGCTCAGAGGTGAAGAGTGGAAGGGTGACAAGAGGGAGGAAGATAGGTATATGCCAGGTTTCATTGATGGGAAAAAAAATTGCACTGCCTTGCAGGTCCATTCTTTGTGGATTGTCATTGCTGCTGATTCCCTTCCCCTGTCACCTTTTGATAAATGTGCTTTCTGTGGAAGAAAGCATATTTGTGCATATTTGTTATTTTAACTATTCCCAGTTCCTGAAGTTTTCAGACCAGCCACTTATTTGGAACAGAAGGATTTGGGCTCATAACTGACATCAGGTGAATGAAGTGTTCAGGTTCTGTTGAGGCACTGAAATAAATGGCTGCATTTTCAGAGGACTGAAGAATGCTGGCTTTTGAGTTATTTCTGAAAATCAGTAACTTTAAATTTGGAACCTGACAGATGTCTAACCTTATTTAGGTGATGAAAGGAATGATGAATTCTTGACAAAATATGAGACTGAGAGCTTGAAGAGCTGGCCCTGCAATCCTTGAAAATCTCTTTGGTTTTTGGGTTCTGGTTTGCTATGTTAGTCTGTGATAGTCCTGCTTTATACTACCTGTAACTCAAAATACAGGATATAACTTTCTGAATCATGCACTGAACCTTGACTATACTTTACTGTACAGTGCAAAGTAAATGTTGTCATACCACCAATACGTATTTGACAGTGTATGTGATATGGTCCCTCCAATGAAGTGATAGTTCCATGAGATTCAGACTCAATTTTTCTCACTTTTTATGCAGGAAAAAAAAATATTTTTTTACAAATTCTTCTAAAATTTGAAGACTTATTGGGATTAACTTCATTTCCTACTTAACCTACACTTCTTAGTCCTGAAACATGTTTATTTTCTGCCTGGTGCATATTATTTCCAAGACCTGATGCCTCTCTGAGCTGAACTGGTACTGCACGTTGAATTAAAAAAAGCTGACTGACTCCGATTATGAAAGAGGAGTGCTCACAGAAGTGAATTGTAGATCTATTACAGGTATAAATTGATTGTAGCATCTGACTGGTAGTGATAGAGATAACTTGGTGCTTGGTGGCATTTGTAATTTAGGAACTACAGAACAAAGAAGCACCTTAGTCTGCAAAGACTGGAAACATGTCTTCTGTGTATTAGTTTCCTATTGCTTCCTAACCTCTTATGCTGGTTTAAAGGTAAACCAGCAGGAGAAACGAACTCAACACAATAGAGATTACAAGTCAGAGTTACAATTTAATAAAAATATTACAATGAATGCAAGGATACAAAGAGAAATTGGTTTTGCCTCACAAAACCCAGAGGTACAACCCAGCACCCTGGGGCACAAACAGAATGGTGTTTTGTTAGCCCCTGTTCTGAGACCTCCACCAGAGTTCCCCTGAGTCCAAAGTAAAAAGAAGGGGAAAAAAACCCTGTTGGTGCAGATAACGGTTGCAGTCTGGTTGAGAGTGGTAGTTGTAGTCCTTCGAGGTTCCACTCCTCTTTTGGATCCGACGAATGGTCNTCACCTCTTTGAAGATCCAAGGGAAAAAGATAAGAGCATTTAGGGAGATGGAGAACGAAGAAGGCAATGCACCAAGCCCAGCTACAAACAGGCAACAAAATCAGAGGTATTTCAGATTATCATGTGAAGACTGGTTCTGAAACTTTACTTTTAAATACTTTGACTGCTGTAAGTGTTGTCAAAGGAAGGAGATTAAAAATAGACTTGAACCCTGATGGCATTGGTAATTTAGAAGCAGTTCTATTGCTTTATATCAAAGTTGTTTGTCATCTTCTTTCCTTGTTCATTAGCACTAAAGGGCATGTGCTTGGTAACACAATCTTCATTTTTTATAAGCCTTCCTGTGCTTCTGTTGCTTTGCTCCTTAATCCAAAATCCTAATCCCCTATGACATCTCTATTAGTTACTCTGAACGAAATTCTGTTGCCACAGATGGAGGATTATGACATCAGGAAAGGGCTGTAAGCAGCAGGAGTAGATGACTTCTCTGAGACAAAGATCCTTTTATGATGCAAATGCCCATAGTACTAAGGAGTGAGGCAATGCATAATACCCAGCATCTATGCTGTGCCATCACAACTGACTCTAAAGATGGCAGATCAGGCTTCAAGCTTCCTTATGGTATTGTCAGGCTTTCAAAATGCCTCATAGTTTTGGGGTTTTATTTTTTTTTCTCCTCTGTTTTCTGTGGAAATGCTGTTCCAATATTTTCAGTTGATTTCTGTAAAATGCGATTCAGAAACAGTAATACTGGCCATGAATTCGAATACTTTGGCTCTCTGGACTCTTTTGTAGCTACAGTAAAATCAAAAATGAGCAATTCAGATCTATATGAGACTCTGTGAGACTGAAGGCAGCTAAGAATAAACAAGTCACAGCTGCTTGGAGGAGTTAGTTTCTCATGGAAGCTCCACAGGTTTCTCACAGCACACCGGACAGGTTCTTGAAAACATCTAGGATAAGTTCTCCAAAACATTGGACTTGGGAGATATGGGTTTCTAACCAATTGAAGTTTCTAGCGTGGTAATGTTTTACTCTTTTTAGCCAATAAGCTGTAGTTCTAACCCTTTATAAACCATATGCTATGTGTAATACGATGTCTTCGCTATGAATCTTATAGATTTGTTGTGTGAAGTCCAGTTCCTCTGCCGTTTATTTTTATGTTACTTTACTCTTTCCCTATTAACACCTCAATTCACAAGTGCTAGGCCTCATGGAACCTTATTCCTTCAGTAGAGTCCTTGTGACACCTAGACAAAGGATATGCCCCTTGGCAAGTCCAGTTACTGATTAAAGTGTTCTCAGAAGAATGAAGAAACATTGTCTTTGAAAATGCTGTTCTGCCTCTATATAATGTTATTTACAGTTGATTCTGTATCAAGTTTCCATAGAGTCACAATTACTTTCTGGTTATATAAATATATGAATATGTATGTGTGTGTGTATATATATATTTATATGTATAAAACTTTCTTCTTCATACATCTAGGAGTATTGGCATTCATATTTGTAGTTCGAGGTTAGATGTATAGTAAGAGGCATCTGTTCCTCATTCCTTATCCTCAAATTACTTGGACATTTTAGGCAAAATGACAACTAATATTCTATTTCAAATTGTTAAATGTCATGCCTTCTTTTGCTGGATCAGAGCAAGTCTGAAGCAAGTGTCAGACCACAACCTGATGCATGTGATATTTTTCATCCATGTTTTTCACAAGAGTAAAGCAAGAGGGAAGTGTGTACATACATGTGCCTACCAGCCCACACTGGAAAGTCTGTCAGCTCTGCTGTAATCCTAGAAGTGTTCTGTTGACTTCACACTGTGCCACTGAGACCACTGGGACTTATATGGCTGCAAATGAGAGTTGGGTGGGTGGAAAGAAGAGGCGGAGGGGAGGGGAAAAGTGTTGAAAAATTCTGCTCAGCTTTCCTTCAGTATGGCAACATGGGATTTTCTTGCTGCAGCTGCTGTGGCTGCCTCTTTTCAATAGGTGCATTTTTTTTTCAGATAGTTTGTTATTTTCTTTTGTTATCCACATTTATGCTTCTACCCTAGAGGTTTTGGGGTTTGTCGGGGTTTTTTAACAGTGTAATAAATTTTGGAAGAAGCTCAGGTTTTTGTTAACGTTCAGATACATTCAGTCAGACTACTGAGTACTCCTTCTCATTGCAGGAGAGATGTAAAGAAACACAGATAGCTAAAAAGATACTGAAATTCACCCATTCTGTTCTTACAGTGGCAAAAATGATCTGGTGGGAATAGCAGGAACCTTGGACCAAGGCTATAAGGGTCCATTCCTGGCTTGGTCTTCAAATTGTTGGGAACATCATGTTCTGACATGAGGCTTCCCACTAGATGTGGGTTCTACAAAGACTTGTAAATATGGAAGTTTCCAGGTGCAGAGTCTGAATACTAAAGAAATACTGAATACTTCGGTGAAATCACTGCAGGTGGTGTCAGATGGAGGTTGAGCAGTTTCATTTTAGGTTAAAATATTTGAAAATGCTGTCTCTACTTTGGTCTGTCATATCTCTTCTATATAATACAGATGGTAGTGCTGATATGGTGAAGAAGTAAGGGTGAAAAGTAGGATGAACCTCATGGAGTTGCTGTTGCTAGCAAAGACTGATGAAAGATACTGGGATGGATTGAACAGTGGTTTCTTTGTTCTTTTGGTATTGTCCTTGACTGAAAGTGGCTAATTAACTAACCTCAGACAGCCCAGCCACTTTATCCTCTAGTATCCACTTTATTTCTTTTGTTTCTTCTTCTTTTCCAACATGTGCAAGATACAGAATAGTAGCTATGTCAGAAGTATCTGTACATTTTATTTGAAGTGCTGCACAACAGGAGTGGCATCCCTTTGTCTAAAATGCTGAAGATAAAACTCTCTTCCAGGAACTGACTTCTAAACTCATAATCTATGACATGCAGCTTGACTCCTGTTCTCAGATGATTCAAAATCCAGCTACCTCCTTGTGGATGCCATACTGTCATGCAGGTTCTCTCTGATCAGATCACTTTTTTCCCTATTGCTTGGATTTTGTCTTTGCAAGGCTTATCTGAGTAGGATAGCAACTGTTAGCTGCAAATCACAGAACAATGAAAGGCTATTTTGTTAGTAGTAGCTGCTTCCTTCTCTGCTTCCTCCAAGGGCATCAAACCACTCCAGAATAGAGAAGTGCTGTGGACTAATGTCATCCCCTTCTGGGGACTTTGTTGATGTGTTTCCAGAGGAACTAATGTAATAGGACTTGTCAGAGTCTGTTTGTTTGGTTTTTGGTGGGTTTTTTTTTGTTTGTTTGGGTTTTTTTGGTTTGTTTTTTTTTTTTGGTTTTAACCTATAAAGCAAAAGTTATAGCAAACTGAGGCTTCAAAACTTCAGTTTGACTCTGCATATCAGGATTCTTTGGGCAGGATGAAGCATTGCTCGTGAGCCCATTTCTTAGCCTTCATTTCTTCAAGGGGATCAAACTTCTAGGGAAGTGGGACAACCTGACCATGCTTGTTATCCTTGCATCACATCATATTTTACTGTAAATTTCTTTAAGCAAGCTTGGAACATATGACTTGGGCCTGCCTAAGAGGGAATATGTTGCTGTTCCCTTTTCCTGCTTGCTCTATGTTTTGGTTTGCTGTTTTGTTGTGAAGTGTACAGTTGTCTTTGTGCTCTTTCTACCTGAGTTTCTTGCATGTCCAGGAATGGAACAATGATTGGTTAGTGCTTTTTCTCTTCTGCATGAGGATCCTAATGGTAATTTTAGTGATGAATTGAAGATTTTTTGGGCCTGAACGAAGTGCTTGTCTCAGCTTTATTTCACCCTTTTCTTGTCATCCCTTCTCCAGGACCAAGCACTACCTGCCAGGAAGATTCCTGTGCCAATCAGGGCATCTGTAATCAGCAATGGGAAGGCTACACATGTGATTGCTCCATGACTTCATATTCTGGAAGCCAGTGTAATGACCGTAAGTAAACTTTTCCCTTGTATTGGTGAGCTGTGAGTTCTAACATATGGGAGTGCAGAGAATATATGATTAGTTGTTCTTTCAATTGCAATTTCTTTTTTTCCTTGAAAGTTTGTATGAAGCATACAGCAGATTATTTTCTCATTAAAATTAAAATGTGCAATTTGGCATGTGTTGGTTTTGCTTAGGGTTTTTTCTCTTTTTGAAAGCAAACTTGACCAGGCCAATGATGATAATTGATGTTAATGGAATTCCTGGTTTAGGAAAACCAGGAATGACTTGCAGATATTGTATGTAAGGTTTACATACGTAAGAAATTACCTATGAAAATTTGAGATTTTCATTCAAATGTTGGTGAAAAAGACATGGAATGCATGTAAAATGAATAGTGTTCTAAACCGTCTTCTAGTGAAATACCTGCTGTATGCTAAGATGAAGTATTGGGTACTGTTTGCTAGAAAGTTCAGGGAAATCAGTGATCAGTTAAACATACAGCAGCACTGTTGTGCTTCTCAGCATATTGATTTACTTTATCTCAAAATATTGGATATTCTTCTTGGCCAATTGCTATTAAGATCTCTGATAAAATAATTGAATAAAACCCTTAAGTCTTCCTTTAGGGGGCAGATAATCAGCTTCTTGACATTCCCTTCACTCATCATGATTTAGCCTTTGCTCCTTCTTGGAGGGAGCAGATCAGTTCAGCTCTGCTATCTGCCTACTGTTATTTAGGGTGACAATCCCCTTCTCCCTCACTGCTCCAAGGCAGGGAACAAAGGACCACATTATGAGTGCTGTGATAAGCACAACAGTAGGCTTCAATAATTTGGTTCATTATGTGTGTAAATTTTAAAAGCAGAAAGGACTCTTGCAGTCCATTCTGACCACCTGCATCTCACAAGCTGCAGCTTTTCATGAAGGATATTCATGGCACAATTTATTAATGATACCAGCAAAGTTCACTTAATATTGGTGTCACAGTACTGTCATATTTGCAACCCTTCCTCTAGAAGTCTGAGATGTGGCTGAATTGATAGCACTTTTGAGATGTAGCTGAATTGATGGCATATATGACAAGCTGTTTAGCACATGGTGACAGTCTGTTTCTGCTGAAGGCCAAAAAGCCTGGTTTTTTTGAGTCATTCATAATATGTAGTGTTGTCTGTGTTGGTCTCCAATTTCTCTCAGCACAGTTCTCCCAAACAAATAGGGAAAGGCCAACCAGCATTTGTCCGTTGACAGAGACTGTATAAAAAAGGTGCTACTGAGACATTTATAGGCAGTGCTGCCATGTCTGGTGTTTTGGGTTGCTTTCAAATTCAGAATGAGTCCTTTGGGTCCAGAAAAAAACCATTTCATATTGAAGCCACAAGATCTGGTGCCAGTTTTCTGCATTTTTGTTTTGGTTTGCTCTTGTCAATTGGACACGTGCTTTCCCATTCTCTAACTGCTTGTTCAGTCATTCAATTTGTGTGAAAGAAGCACTGCTTTGAATCCTGTTGGGCTGCATTTAAATACATGTCCAGGAAATCTCTGACATTATTGATACTGTTTCTAATGTGTTTGGCTTCACAGCTCCAGAATGTCGCAGTGCCCTTGTTAAGCTTTTGCTAATGACTTAGAGCAGGCTCCAAAGTGTCAAGAAGCCAGGTTCCTGTGTCTGTAATTGGGGATTTCTTGCTGCTTTTTGGAGCTGTCAGCTGGAAACCATGCAGAGCAGAGAAGGGAGTTGGATATGAGTGAGGGTAATGTGAGCAGTGTAGCAGCCAGTCTCAGTGTCAGGCCTGGCAGGTGATTTAGAAATGTCCACAAGAGGATATGGGTTTCAAAATGATCCTGAAAGGTAAGTCATATGGACTCCTGGAACACAACAAGACTTCAGCCAGGATCTTCAAAAAGTGCGTATAACAATTTTAATGTTTTGTTTTTGTGGGTTTTTTTGTTTGGTTTGGGATTTTTTTGGTGGGTTTTTTTGGGGTTGGGTTTTTTTTCCCTGTCTTTGTTGTGTATCAGTGCATTGGAAACAGAGTTCTAGTCCTGATTTCCTGATACAGTTAGGAAGACTTTTGGGTTGTGTGGAGGGAGGAGGCTTAATTCCTGTTTAATTCCTGTTCCTATCTCTTAGATATGGTTGCTATTGTACCCAAGTCTAATGGAAACACAGTACAAAGTTAATTGAAATAAATACTCTTAAGACTGTATTTTCATGCAAATAATGGCAGGGGAAGATACCTTCTGTGTAACCTGAAGCCTTTTATTTAGAAATGCGTTAGGCTCTTTGGTAGAAATTTCTTTTTGCCACAGTGGTCTAATTCTATTAATTTAGTAGATGGGTATTTCTACCTTCTGAGCAATTTGTGGTCTCCCACTGATGTAAATATGGACTATTGAACTAAATAGAACAGCTCTAGTTTTGCACAATGGAAACAGTAGTAAAAGAATTACTTACTGTATATATATTTTGCTTTTCAATTTCTGTTCATCAACTTGAGTGTCTACACTGGAAAATTTGCATTTTCGTGTGTTTGTTGCAGAATATTTCAGTACTTCTGAGAGAGATAAATGGAATGTATGGTGTTCTCTTCAATTATTCTTGATGATCTCCTTGGATTATCCCAAATTAATTATTAGTAGGTGTGATTTGTGTTTGGGTTTTTTAAAATTATTTGCTAGGGTAAAATTTGCAAAGATATTCAGTCTTATCAATACTCAGGAAACCTTGGAGTGACAATAAGTTTTTGCTTTTTAATTTTTTTCCCTGGACTGGACTGTTACACTTAATAATTCAGATGCAAGTGGCTTGGAACTGCTGTGTCTGAAAGATGAAGAGGAAGCACAGGTGGCAGAGACGCATGTTGTACACCTATAGGCATGTTTATACATTCACTAGTATTGCTTATCAAGACAACGATTAAAATTCCTAGTGGAAATGATCATAAAGCCTTTAATTTTAGCTGTTGTGTAGCTGTTTTAAATGTTCTTTATACTGTAGAAACCGAGATTCCTCAGAATAAGAAATTAATGGAAGCTATAGGGGCATAAATTCAGTTTTAATATGCTTTATTCTTTATTGTACAATTGTACTAATGTTATTAAAAAAAAAAAAGCCAAACCCCACCAAACATAGGAAAAACACCCAGACATCCCCAGTCCTCACATTTATTTGAGAAGGACTGTTGTACAAAAGTGAATTTAAAAGTTTGCCCTCCACACTGGGTGGTATAAAGAAAGGTAGAAATAGAATGGATGGTAATATTTGGGATATGCTCATTCCATTCTTGTTGCCATTAAAGATCTGTTCTTTGTGTTTTGAAGTCATTCCTCATTCTTCAGTCTTTGGAAATTTTTTCATTATTTCAGCATCACGTCCAATAAATGTGGGCTTTCAACCTGTTTTCAGAATTTACGTATTCCTCTGAGATGTGGGAAGTCAGGATTAGTGTACTGCAGTTGATTTTATGAATGAGTGTTGAAATGCGTATCTTGAAGCTTGTAAGGTAGCAGAATTAGAAGTTTACCTAAAACACTAACAAAGTGTCTTGCATCTGGGATGAACTCCATCCTTTTACTGTTCTTAACCTGGATACACAATGAAAACATGGTAGTTAGGCACTACAACCAACCCGACATATGACCTGTATTTAAACTGTTGTCCTACGAACAGCTTTACAGATTCTTTAACTTATTCATGTTCTTCTCTGTCTGGCCAAACAATGACATTTTCTCTCCTTCACAGAGGGAGTGCATAGGAAATGGTATTAGCAATTCAGCTAATGGTAATGATGTAAGTACGTCAAGCTAGATCACAGAAAACACTGCTTCTTTACTCAGTGCCTCGTGCAGATGAGTAACACTGAGGGTCAAGCTTTCCAGGAGAAATTGCCAGGCTAAAACAAGTATGTATTAATGGAGGCTGTTTGCCTGTAAAAGGTCAATGACCTGCTGCAATGACTGCAGTGCAAGCAGAGTATAAAGTACATTTTCAAACAGCTTTTTTGTGGTTGTTTTGTTTAAAAAGTTAAGTCCATCTGCTGACTATTGATTGGCCTGTTGGACAGGTTATTTATTCCGTTATTTATAAACTCTGGGTTGTAATAGCCACCTGGGTTAAAAACAAGTGTTCCACTTGATTGGTAAAGAGAAAAGGCAGCCCAAGTTTATCTCTGCTCTTGTGGATGTATCTTCATATGCTTCCAGTTTCCATGCTTTTCAAAGAGCTTGTTGATAAGCAGAGAAGTCCTTCTAACCTTCCAATGAGATTGCTTGGCTAAGTGGTGCTTGATTTTGTCTTGGGGAGAGGTAACATACAGAGCTGTTGGGTTTCTTTTTGTGCAATAAGTTTTTGGGTTTTTTCCCCAGATCCCTATCCATGTGGTGCATAACCTATGTGCTTTCACTGTCTGTTTGTGAATCACATTTGGAGGAGGGAAGAATTAGAGGGAAAGAGAGTCATGGTGATTTTGCTCCTGTGTTCATTAATATAGCACTGTCACAAGAAGAGGTTTTGATAACTTCAGTTCTGTAATCATAGTGAGTGATGCTTTCTAGCCAAAATCTTTTTTTTCCCCCTGACTTAAAAGGAAGTCAAAATCAGCAAAAAAGTCTCATATCAATACTTTAGAGTAAAGCACAAAGTATTTTTGATCGATTGATTGAGGAAGACCACAGCTGGCCTCTTTGCCTCTTTGACACATGTGCTCTAGGTGAGACACCAAGGATGTCAGAGCACACCCATCCATCTTCCATTGATGCCCTTCCTTTTTGTATCCTAAGTAAATCAATGAGTACCTAAGTGTATTGATGCTTCTGGAGCATGGTCTGTAAACTAGGTTGCTAAAATGCAGTGGCAGAACTAGTTTCTCTCATGCCTGTTTAAATAGCATGGGTGAATAGTCGTTAGAAGAGACTGCTAGCAGGGCAAATGGCTAAATGAGTAACCCTTATTTTATGCCTTATTCCAATGTGTTCATGAGCCATTTGCACTCCAAACTTACTTTGTGCCACTGAGCAGTTAGAGCTTGTGCTCTCCTTGGCAGGATTCAGGCCCCTAGTCAGGAGACCTATCCTATTCCCTCTCCTTTAGTATTTTGTGTTCTTCATCATCTGGGCCAATTTTTGTCCAGACTTCATGACCTCTTTTAATGTAAATGCCAGTACACTCAGCTTGATTTACTTACAGAAACCCTCTTCATTGTTCATGTTTAATTATCACCCATTTGTTTCTAATGTGCACAGCTTACTGAGTTACTGAGTCAGAGAGCAAGAGGTTGCTAGTGTGTAGAAAATAAATCTGCATAGACTTCATTAGTCATGCATGGCCAAACCAGTCAGCTGTTTAAATATCAGCACGCTTAGGGATTTGCCTTTGATACTACAGAGACATCCACCCTACATGAAGCAAGAGTCACCTCTGATCTATGAGTGAATCATACTTCATTACAGCAGGTCAGACACTCTGCCTAATTCTTACTTCCTCGTGCTTTGTTCTTGCTTACCTAGTGCTCTTTTACATATTATAACTAGTGTTTTCTGGCCAATGGCTTATTTCCAGTTCCTAAGCTAAGCCTTTGGCATCTTCTGACTGTGAAAGACCTCATCATCTGAGAATTTGGATTAAAAGGAAGAGAAATGCAACTGTGTGCTTTAGTACATGATGTAAATTGTACCATTGTGATTTGAGTTATAAACCCTGCTTTCACCCTTACCACTGTTTACTTTTGTTTGCACTGCAGCTCCAAGGACTAACATCATTAGGGCAAGGATGTGGTGCTACTTCTTATTAAAGCACTGTGCACTTTTCTGATGCTTAGTAATAGCCCACTACATAATTGCCTTAGCACTTCAGTGGTTTAAGAAAGCTCATTGTTTTCAGTGTACTGTAAGGCATTTCCCCTTCCCTGAGTAACAGCTGTAAAACATCAGGTCAGTCTGCAGATCAGGAGCTTGTTTGCCCCTTGTTCCCTTTGGGAGTAATCCGGAATAGGCAGTGCTGTCAACATAAGAGAGAAATTTGTGTCCCTGTTTTGGGTGAGAAAGAGGGAATTTGAGTGACAGGTGCTTCTTGGAATTGCTTCATCTGCCCCCTTCAGCTTCTCAAGGTGCCCTGACATAAAAATGTTTAATGTCAAGCTAGCCAATGCCATTTAAGTGTTTAATTGTGAAAGCCAGCCAACTTTATCCTTTTGTGATCCCCAAAATGCAGGTAGGTCTCTAGTGAGTAATTTAATTTTGATTCCTTCAACAGCTTGGCAGAAGGAGCATTTAGAATGAGAGCTGCAATCAGTCATTGATATGTGTGCGCACCTGGCTGCTGTCAGCACATAAGCTATGGTCCAGCCATGCTACAGGCTTCAATAGCATGGAAGGAGAGAGACTTTTTACAGGTGGGAGTGATTACAGCTTCTATTATCCACCTCTGAGCAGATCAAGCAGTTAATGAATTTCCTGACGCTGCTCAGCAGCTATGCCATTTTCATAGGCATGTCACAGAAGACTCATGCTGTAATTTTGTTGGTTGTGATCTCTGTTCTCTCTGACAGTATTTTTTTTTTCTGATGTGATACTCTTTAGTAGTCATGGCAATAATTACCACTTTTCATGTTACAACTAGCAGAGTGAATAGTACTGTGTCCTGGGTATATTGCCCCATGAAAGAGCTGACCTCTGAAACTGTTCCTTCCATAATGGCGTGCCCAGGGTGTAAGCACGATAAGATACTGATGTGAGTTGACAACAGTAGCAAAAATTTTGTACAGCAGAATAGGAGTCTTTGTACTTTTAGCCTAAGCTCCATTGGTCAATGATGATCTCTATGCACATCTTTTGACTAAATGTAAGATAATAAATCAAGTGTTCTAAATTTTCAGGTGTAACAGGTATTTGATTAATTTTAAATTTCTGGTTTTCCTTGTTATATCCTGCACGTTTATATTTGTTTTAAGAAGCAATAAATGTAAAAACTCAGAAAAACCACTAAAACAGATCTTCAACTGTCAATTTTACTCTTTAGAGATTCTTTTCTTCTTAGAGCAGCTTCTCCACAGAAGATTGTACAGTACTGAATTTGGCAGATGAAAAATATTTGTAGAGTTGGATTTTATGGGCAAAAGTCATCCTGAGCTTGAGGATCTTTGTTTTAAGTGGAATTTTTTTTCTCATAATGCTATGAAATTTCTATCCTCAATTGTATTATCCAAATACTGTCAATAATCTCACACTAACTATGTTTTCATCAGAATGAGGAATTTTGGGTGTCAAATGGTGTGCAGATAGTACCTGTACTTTTGCAGAGAAGGGAAAAAAAACCCTTGCAAAATTCAGTTGATCTTTCAGCTGTTGCTGTTGATCTGCAACAGGATGCCCCAGTCACCAGTCCAGGTGAAAGCACAGCTGACTTTGATTGTTGCCTCCAATTCCCTATGAGTGTGTTGTAACTGGCAGTATGGATTACCAAAATGTGATTCCCCTGCTGGCTCTGCTATCCTACATGAATGCTCTGACTTGCAATAATTTTAATGCATTTTTTGCCCCAGCTGGTTTCATGTGCTCTCCCATCTTTGCAGCACCCAACTGAGTTAGATGTCTGTGTGATTGCTCTGAGTGTGATAAATGGAGTGTAATGGTGTTGATGAGATGGAATAGGCTTCACTTAGTGCTTTGCCAGACAGCGTGGAGCTGTCTGCTGTAGGACATGCCATATTGCCTCCTTATTCCTGTTGGGTGCTCAAGGTGATTATTGTTTATTTCCCAGATTGTCTACATAGAAAATAGTCTGCAAAGAGGACCCTATGGTAATGGTGAGAACAAATAGCTAAAGATGAAGTTGATATTGTGTATTTTATGGACTTTACTTTGTGGTAGCATTTATAATTACAAAGTAGTTATTTTAATTTCAGTGAGGTAACTCAAGATTTATGCCAATACTAGCAGATTGAAACCTGGTGTGGGATTCTTGGAGTCCATATATCAAATATGCTTAACTGTTTTGTACTTAAGATGTATATATATATGTTTTTATACCTTAGATTGAAAGCTACCTTTAAGATTGCAGTCATTATGTGGATAAATCTATGTCATACAATATTTACAGGGTGTGGGTAGCTGAGAGAATGCCAACATGCAGAGAGATTCAGGCAGTGCTGCAATTCTTCAACTTTTGTCTTCTTGATGGCTTTTGAACTTTCAAGTCTGGGGCTAACTAAGGGACAAGGCTGGGGTCAGTAGAGAGAGAGAGAGAAAGATCTTTTAGCTTATTCTGGCTGTTGCAATGGAAATTTTTAACAGAAAAAACAAAGGCAGGAGGAGCCAGAGGTCCTGAAGGAGATTCTTTGTTCACTATCCAGGCTGCCTAATGTACTAATTATTTCCTGTCATTGGCAGAAGGCTACCTATTGATCTCCACTGGAGTTTAGCTGTATATAGGGATATACCTTTATTATGTTGCAATTTTGTTACCCAGGAGCTGGTATAATAATCTCAGCTGTAGAACATTGAGGATTAGATGAAAAACCTTGATTAAAGTTATCTTAATAATGATCCCTGAGGAGCAGATTGAAACTGGCTTCTTGGGTACCTGTGAAACAAGCTTTGCACAGGGGAGCCTATTCTCATGGATGTCGTTATATTTGTGGAGGTGTTTAGTCATGTACTGATATCTGAGGCCTGTGCAAATACTGGGAGTGGGGTCTGGAACCTCAGTTGCCTTTTTCTATCCTCAGAGATTTTGAGCCACAAAAGAATTTTGATGATTGTGGAAGAAAATAGACTTTTCAGTAAAAAACCCCAAGAACAATCATATAACATGAATTCCATTGGGGTGTGTTAACTGAAAGCCTTGTTAGCTAATGACTGTCCACAGAAGAAAAAGCCTCCAAATCTGCGTTTGTCATTTCAGTGCATATGGTCAGGGTGCATACAGTGCTGGTGAAAATTTTGCATGGGGGGTGGTTTAGTCAGTTAAAACTGCACATTTGGGGCAAGTAAAGCTTTGCCTATTTAGTGAAAAACTTACCAGGAAAAAATGAGGGAGGACTAAAGGAGCAGGATGTGGTCAATTTCATTATTTTCAAAACAAAGTTCAGGATTTATTTACTCTGCTAATTTTCAAGATAAATTCATCCTTTTGATGCAGAACACTTAAAAACCTGAGAAAGAAGAAAACTAATCTTACTTTAAAAATGCTGACCTAAGCTAGTTCATTCTCCTCTGCCTAGGCTTATTATTTAATCAGGTGCTGTGCCGTGATTTCCTGAGGCTCTTCCCAGACCTTTATGTCGGACATAGGCAGCATGAGCTTGAGGTGGGCTCGCTGGCCTGGGAGATACCTTTCAGGATGTATCTGTTGCCAGCAGGGTGCTCGAGAGGGTGTTCTTGAGCAGGATGGGGAAAGAGAGTAGACGATTACTCCGTCCCTAAGAAAACAGTTTTATCTTTGTACCATGCTTTTGTTCAGGTGTCTCTAAGCAGCAACCTGAGAGTAGTTGTGATCCTGTCTGTTGAGTGACTGTCCCAGAAAACATAACTGACCTCTAGACCAGAGTGTCTGGACTAGACTCTGGTTTTAATAATACAACTGCCAAATATAAGCATATTTTTCTTCCAGAGAGACTCTGGTATGTTTATTTTGAAGGAAGTGTGGTTGGAGCTCTATTCTTCCTCTTGTCTCTGATGTGAAACCTAATTGCATTGCTTGACCACAGCAAAGCTGGTGTCAGGTTTGCTGGCTTCCCATAACTATTTGTCATATTTGTTTTCTTTTCTTTTTTTTTCTTTTTCAGGTTCACTAAATGACCTTCTGTCTGTTACCCTTCTGCCCTCTGATCTCAGGCAAATGATGAAGATAGATAGCAATATCACAACTCATCCATCGTACAGTTTGTAGATCCCTTAGAAACATCTGTGTCTTTAAGAGTTCATCTGTCACAGAGAGTTTGCTGGAGAGATGGCTAATATCAGTATTTCTTTTTACTACTGGAGACTTCAGCAGTCAGGTGTCTTTCACTTGGAAATGCAGGCTGTCATGAGAAGTGCCTGCGCTCCAGGGTTTAAATTATAGATCCAAGACAACTGCATGTTACAGAAAGCAGAACTACTGCTGACATCAGCAAAGGGTCATTTTTCTGCTTTGCTGTTGTAACGCTGGATTGGTTGTGTTATAAGTGCAGAACTGAGCAGACCTGGCTTTCAAGCCCTTGCTCTGTGTGAATGAGCAGAAGTTCTCAGAAGCAGTGACTATGACTCTGGCTGCTGGCAGATGTTCATAGGCACTCCAGCTACGTGATATGGGACAAGAGAAAGTCTAGTAGAGGGAGTGTGTATGTGTTTGAGAGACAGAAATACCAGTATACATCTTGAGGTCAATGGGCATAATATTTGACATCAGAAAACATGTAAAATTACCCAATGGGGCATGATTTTGATCTCTTGTAATCATATTGTCAGCTGTGCAGAATATATAACCAGTAGGAGAGTTGCTATGCATAGATACCTTAAATACTGATCTGAACTATTGCTGAGTTGTGCATATTTACATGGTATGTTAAGCTAGGTAGGGCACCATGTTAATCCTACATGCCACATGATCTTGAGGCATATAGTGCTGTAGCATGGAGAATATCCTAAGAATTTATCTTGTTATAGTTTTTTTGAATGCTGGGAACTGGGCTTAGACAGAATTGTCTATGCTTGCTGTTGTTAAACACAAATCATAGGAGTTAAGTGTTTGTACTGTCAGAAAAAACCCAACAACCATAACCAAACAAACAAAACCCCCAAAACCAAACCACCAGTCTCTTTTGTCATTCTTTTTTTCTCTATTTTTTTGCCCTTGTTACCAGTAGCGAATTTACTCTACACTCATCCCCACTGGAAGAGGTTAAAGGCTTAAATCCCTTACCTCATTCTACTGAAATAGAGATACTTCTGATGGATACTTGAAACATGAATTTGTGCTTTGTCTTAAGGGAAGCATCCTCAGGGAGATCCCCGCTTGGCTGTGGAATTGCTACTGGTAGCTCATATGCACAGAATATTGATAGTTCAAGTCATTTAAACTTAATTTAGGCACATCAGAAAACCTACTTAGCCCAAATATCACACTTGAGAGACCTGTACTAAATTCATTATGGGAGCTATTCAAAATGCATAGACAATATATCATAGTGCTTTCTGCTTTAAAAAACTTTCATCCTGGGGACCAGGATAAACTTAGAAAAATCTTCAAAGTATTTGCTAAGTGGAACTTGGTATAGCACAATACTTTAGAAGGAGCTGAAAGTAAGATTGACTATATCCTCCTGCACAGAGACCCCTGTATTTGCCTACCTCCTTTAGAAGCCAGGACACTTCAATGCTTTCTGTTGCAGAGATGAATTTCTACCTGCCAGTGAAATAGAAACTAATCAGGTCTTCATGCTTTCAGTGGTACCTGGAAATCCTTATTTATTACCAGTAAGATGTGAACCAGCTGGGTAACTTAAGCTGCTCCTTCTCAGACAAAATGCAAACATACCTCCATATCTGGGACAAAATACTGGAGAGGGTTGAACAGCTGGTTTTCTGAGTTACCTTCTTTTTCTCAATGGAAAAGGACTTTTTTCTTTTCCAGTACTAAGTAAATTGAAGTATAGATTGTTAGTCCTGGCAAGGTTAGTATTTAGAGGCTTGTTTTCTTTGCCCACCTCAGGCAGAGGAGATTCAGACTTGCGAGAAAAGGGTGCTCACAGCTGTGCTAGGCCTGCTGGCAAGTAACATTCAGTACAGATGGTTGTCTGCCCACACTCTATTTATGAAGAGGCCCCCAGTGTTTATGTTAACAGTGATGAGTTTGAGAGATAAAAATAGGGAGTTGTTTGTTGTTCATTTGTTCTTTATAGATCTGCAGTGAACTTCTTTTATAAAGCACAAATTCGACAGAGAGATTTGTTAACCTTCTAGAAGAGCAGGCTGTCAAAAAGCCAAGCTGCAGATGTCTGAAGTGCTGAAATCCTTATTCCTTGTTTCTTATACTTCTTCCATTCACTCCACGAGATGGTGCTGTGTTCCCACAGACCCCAGGCATCTTTTGCTTGACTTTTCCCAGGCTCTTGGTGGGTATTTGGAATACAAAAACCTGAAATGAAGTTAGAAATAATCTCTATCTTGCAGTTGTCTTTTTCTCCTCTCCAAATTAATCACAAAGAGAGATTTTCCAATATCACCTAAGGTTTTGTGTAGCCCTCTGCAATTTACATCTTCCTTGATATTTACTGAGTCCTGCAGCTTTGCTGTGATTTAAGAGAGTTTAGAAAACTTTCTGGAGGCTACTTCAAGATGCCGTAGTTTCAGAGCAGCCGTACTAAATAGCAAACAAAGAGCTGAGGCTGTGCCTTGTCTGTGGTTGTTCTTTGTTGAGAGCCTGATGAGACAGGAAGACATCTGCATGTTGCAGGGGTCTGCCTAGTTCCACATTTATTTATTCATTTAGGTCTTGTGCAAAATTTTTCTGGGGCTTCAGCCCTGGAAACTTTAATTATCTGATATTGTAATTTAAAATAACTAGCAGTTCTGCCCTTCTCATTCTCCTACCATATGCTTTCCTATTTGAGGAAGCTGTGGTTTTGGGAGCTATTGGGTGTTTTATTTCTCCTGCCTTCAAATAAATTTGGAGCAAAGAAATACTGGGGATACTGTCCTTGCAAGAAGGAAAGATTGGAAGCTGGTCTTTTAAAAGGCTGAAGTCCACTGAGCTGCTGCCACAAGGTGGAAAGAAATTTCTGGGAAAAAAGAAGAAAAGTCATTTTGCACAAACTGACCAGGGTATTGGCCTGCCTTGGGTCACTAAAGTGAATTTTCTGTCAGTGTGGAAAGTAATAGAAGCAACTCATTAGTTAATTTTCAAGTCACAGATAGAGAACTTTCATTTGTTCTGCAGAACAGATTCTTTCTTCACAGAAACACGTGTCTGAAGTGAAAGGCTTCTTCATCCATTGCGTGTCCCTGGAGTCTGCCATTTTAGCTTCCTGATGAACATTTATATCTTTGGGTGTTGTAGATGTGTGTTCAGCATCTTCACAGCTCTGCCTCTCATATCCTCATGCTTCCATAAAGAGCAGTTTGACCTCAGTTGTCCTCTTGCTTTTGTTCTTAGCATTTTTCAGAAGCTCAAACTTGCACTTTCCTGTTTTTCTGCTGACTGAGAGTGGATTCCTGATTTATAATTCCTAGTCGCAAACCCCCATAAGTGGTGTGTAGGTGATTAGTAGAGAAGAGGTACAAAATCCTTACATGTCTAAATGAGGCTGAGACTCTCTCCATTTTTTAACTCCTTGTCCAGATTAATGTGGAACTACTGCAACTCCAGGGCAAGTCAGTAACAGTTTTCCATTTTAAATACCCAAATATGTTTCAGCAGGACTCCTAATGCATTTCTTATTTTCATAGCTGTGTTACATTTCACTGAGCTTTGGAACTTTAGGACCTAACTACATCGATGACATCATTGTAATAAGGGTTGTTTCCTACTCCGTTCGCTCAGGATACATTCTGGATACGAGCAGCAGTTTTTGCCAGGAGCCATTAATCCCTATGAGCTGTGGCATGTAAATGCTGTGTCATAGATCTTCTCCAGGGCAAGAAAAACTTCCTAACTGGATACCTTTAGCAAGCTTTTGAAGTTGCTAGTAATTGTTGAAGTAATTGCTTGTTGTGGGTTTTTGAGTTCTTACTCAAATTTTAATACCCAGATACAACTTCAGAAACCTTTCTCAGTATGACTGGATATACACTAGAGGGTTTTTTAACCTCACAGGTGGTGGTTCTCATCACTTCTCAGCCAGTATCCTCCCCCTGCTGCCATGAAAATTTACCAAACAGTAAAAGCCAGGCTGCACTGATAGATTTTTCTCTGTAAGTGCTCCTTATCTGGGGTTGTCTTATCCTGGTATGGTAGTTATGGCTTCAAGGCACAGGGGGTTGAAAAGTATGATCAAGACTTTATGAATAACACTGTGAGGGTGTTTTCTGCATGCAATGGGACATTTTCTTTGCCATCCACAAAAGTATGCATGTTAGCAAGTAACTCTTCTTGCTGTTCCAATTAAGGGACTTATGTTTGCTACATATAGACTATACTGAGTTTTGGAGATAGATTATACTAAGCTTTGGAGACCGAACTGGGTCACAGTGCACCAGGAACTTGGGAGCATTTTGGGTGTGAAAGCAAGGACATGGATGAGGTAGACTAGTACAAAGCAGAGTGTGTTCTCCATGGAAAATAGTGGATTCTACTCTCGTTAGATTGACAAGTACAGCTTTTTGCCCTGGCTGATCTTGTCATTACTGGTTTAATGCAGACTTCCTTCTGCATTGTTGTCTTCTCTTTGGCTTGGGGTTTGCTATTTGAATGGGGGAAAGACTCTCCATCTTTTCTTTGTGTTTCTTTCTGAAGGCAGCCCATGCCTGCACAGAGTAGCAGCTGTGAGTCAACAGAGCTTGCAGTAAAATAGCAGGAGGACACATCAGAGCAGAAGTGCTTGAATTCTAGAGGGACAGAGTTTTTAAACTGTTAAGCATGGAGCAAAGTTTCCCTTGCTCCTTGTTTGCTTGTGGGTTTTTTTGTTTGTTTGTTTGTTTATTTATTTATTTAAATGACTACGTGTCTTTTGACATTTGTTGCTGCTATCCTAAATGACTTTTCAATCTGGGAACTGCTAACTACCGCAGGTAGTGAGACTACTTCACGTCAAGGGAAGCTACCTCTTCAAAAGGCAATAGGAAGGTAGTAGGGAGGATCAGCTAGTTTGGGATTGGTTACATATCTTCCCCTGGTTCAATTCTAGCTCAGGCACTGAGAAAAATAACAGCTTTGACAGGTAAATAGCTTATTTTGGGGGATGTTTTCAAGAACTGGAAAGAGATTTGGAAAGGTCTTGAGGAAAAGCTTGAACATCAGAACAATTCTCCTGCTTTTGGCTCCAATTAGGGCTTTTGCTTTTGGTCACAGCAGAGAGGTCAAAGCCTGAATGAGTTTTTTGGTGTTGTCCAGATAAGTAAATGCTCTCCAATAAATGCCAAAAACTGGAGTTTCTTTTTATTGGAAATCCACCAAGAAATTTTGACTGAGCCGCCACCTATGATCTCTAGCATTTGCAATTGCATGTTTTGACTTGATGTTCTGGTAGTGCTAGTCCTCTCAGAAAACAAAGGCTGAGCTCAGATGCTCTCAGAAATCTGTAGAAATAGTGGAATTACCTCTTCCTAAGTGCCATAGGAAAGTCCTTGGTACCAGAAATCCTAATATTTCAGTCACTCACCAATATGATACAAATTGGCAAGAACAGCAGCTGCAGTAATATCTGAGAGCACTTCTGAATAACTCTGATGAATCCATTAAAGAATTACCTTCTGTTTCACACATCCAGGAAAAGGCAAAACCTTCTTAAGACAAATGACTGTTTGCCTGAAGAAGTAGGGCATAGCAAAGCCCAGTCTTCCTATGCCTTGAACCTTCAGGTCTGGGCAGTAAATCTGTCTGCTTCCTTTTGATCCAGGAAATCTCCCATGACAGAGTTCTGCTGAACTCTGATGAAACCTAAGTTTTGTCTTTTAGCGTGATGTTAGTGCCAGTCTTCACTGAACCTGCCTCCTTTCTTTATGGAGAATATAGAGCCCTGTCCCTTGCAATTCAAAGGGAGGAAATTCTGACTAAGGTTTTTCTTTGTTAGTACTCATGGGGTGTTGTGGAGGCCTTCTCCTGGACTGCTGCCACCCAAGTGTTAGTATTTTTGCTGTATCCATTCATCTGTTCGTGACCTCAACTGAACTACACTGGTTTGTATCATAAGTAGATATAATCTTAGGTCCTTTGGAGTCTCCTGCATGTTTCCTGATAAGTATTTTCTGTAGATACAACTTGAGAACCTGAAAATAAATATTTGAAGTTAGATGGGCATAAAAGTACAAGTTTATCAAAACAAGTCTGCTCAGTGTTGGCCAGTTCATCTAAAGACACATTCATTAATAAGCTTTAAGACAGGCTTTAAGGAAAAAAAAAGGAAAGAATAAAGTTTATTCTAGTAAAATAAAGGGTTAAGTATTTGTATTTAGAAAAGAATATGAAACAATTTTTGGACAGAAGCTTCTGAAAGACTAGTTTCTAAGCTTTTTCGAAAACTCTTTTAAAAAGCAATTTCATATTCCTGAATTAGGTTTGTTATTCTCCTGTGCCTAATGTTGGTCTTGCACACACTCTGCAGATTTGCAGAGAGATCACTCAGATCAAATTTTAAATCTCTGCCTGCCACTTTTGCTGTCTGTATGGATTTCTTTCATATTTTTTCACAATATATCATTATGCTACTAGAGTTGCTGGCAGTTCAAGAAGGCATTTTCTTTAGAAGGCACCTGTGGAGGATCACTATCTAAATGTTTGCTCCACTGTTCAGATTCCAAGTAGAGGATTCCTTTGCTACTCTTTTCTGTCTTTCTGCTTCAGAAGAATTTAAACGTTTCACTTGCATATTTACTGATCAGCACTGGAGAGAAGTCTGGTAAATTGTTTAAGTAAGGTTAAGTTCAGACTGCATGAAAACATCCTCCTACTTTGCAAGCTAAATGGGGCACTCACTGGTGTCAGCTTGCTCCAGAACTATGAAAAAGCTAAGTTTGATCATAACTAAACACAGCTCAAAAAACCTGTTTTCTATCTGCTGCCGTATATGTTATCAATTTCAGGGGAAACTAGTTCCACTTTTTTTTTTTTTTGACATCACGGGATCTATTCCTGATTGCATAAATAGAGTTTCCAAGTTATCTCATGATGAACAGAAAAACATTTTTATCATCTGGGCAAAGCAAAAGTTCTAGGAATGTATCTGCTTCTCCCACCATCTATCCCTTTCATCAGTTCACAAAAGAAATCATTCTTTCTTTGAGTAAGGACTTAGAAATGGAATGGCCTCCTGTCATGAAGGTTAGTTTTACGTATCTCTAAAAGCAGGTGTAGCCACTCAGGACTAGGCTGTGTTGATGCAGCAAATAAGCTCTTTGGCTCTATGTTGCACGTGCATTCTAACTTCACTGGACATAAGTGTTTTTTATTGATGAATATTGAACAGTGGTTGGGTAGTGTTTGAATGTAGAGAGAAGGCAGCACTACACCGTTGCCTAAGCTGCTCCTGAAGCTTTGGAAGTATGCAATAACACTAAGTAGCTGGACATTTGTTTCTTTCTACATACGCTGAAACTATTCCTCTCTGGTTTCCTTCAGCTGGTTAGGTACACTACATTGAGACAAGATTTTTGCTTCCTTGGAAGGGTAACATCACATGCAGAGCGATGTACTTCCTTCTCAGGGCTGATGCAGATCTCTCTTCTAAAGTACAAATCCAAAGCATTAGCTGGAGGTGCTTCCCTTCTCTATTTCTGCTGTGGAGATCTCTGTCCCTGAGCAACCTTGGAGAGTCATTGTTGGTCTTCATTTTACAGTCTTCCTCTTCATGTCAGGAGAGCACTCTGCTGCTGATCAAGTGCCAGGCACTTGCTGTATCACTTTAGTGTGATGGATGCCTCTTTCTCTGCCTCCTTACTGTTGGAGCTAAAACATGGGATTCTAAGCTTGGAATTGATTAACCTTTCCTAATGGGACTCTGCTGCAAGCAGGATCTCACCCACCGCATCTTCATTAGCCTCGACCAAAGCTGCATTACCTCAGATTAGGTAATTGGTCATTTATAACACAGGAGAAGGAGGAGAGGAAGAGCTTATGAAAAAGTGTCAACTAGATTAAGGTCATTAAAATTTAATTCCTGTTATCCAAGAATTCTGGGAGGCAATATTTAATCAGGCATGCAGCTGAAAACTTCCCATCACCAGAGGATTTGGTCACAGTGAACATGGTCTTACACACCTCTGTGTAAGGAGATGTGTAGTTGAAATGGATATGGCCTCTGTATGTGCTGTGCATGAAATCAGTAAGTCAGTTCAGGGTTATTTGTGTAAATTTAGGAGCTCTCGTAATTTACACAGTAAGGCAGAGCTTGCAACTGGAAACCACATACACTGTCTTATGTCAGTTGACTGAAGCTTTTCTGAAGAAGTAGTTTGTGTTCTAAAAAGTACCTTATGTTTCCTCATTTTCTCATGAACACTTTTGTCCAGATAACTTCTCCATGCCCTGTTATTGACTATCACAGATAACATCTACTGAGGGCCTAGGGCTTTCCAAACACTTTTCTCTGAAGTGTATGGAATATCTTCAACTGCCTTTATAATATGGAGTATAGGAATAGCTGTCAAGAGGGAGTTGATAGATGAGATTCAATCTTTGTGGCAAATTGTTTTGTTTTGTTTTTGTTTGTTTTGGGTTTTTTGTTGTTTTGTTTTATTTGGGTTTTTTGATCCTAAAATAATGATAAAATGTTGTATATTACATGTCCCCCTACAGTAAACATGATGCAACCATAACTAAGGAGTGAAGCAAACACATCAAGCCATGTAATTCTGCAGTATTTCTCAGAGTCTGTGAAAATTACTTTCCTGCTGTGCTGCAACATTTTTGTCATATACATGTATTGAAAGATCAAACATTGACAATCATCTCTGGGCCTGCAAAAGACTTGAGTGTGTCCTACTCTTAAAAGACAAAGACAACATGTAATGATAATACTCCTAGCCATGCTGGCAATCTTGGGCTCCATCCTTGTATTTTATGGAAAACCTTAATAAAAATAAAAATGAGGGGGAAAAAGAATTGGTCTTTTGATAAAGGTACTGTATTTTCAGAAGACAAAGGGACATCTTTCTTTTACTGGTGGTCATCAGGAGGATTGTCTGGAATGCAGGAATATGTTGAGAAGTTTTCCTGAACCCAGAAGACCCTGGGATTTTTGTTTTATGAGTTCTAAAGGAGTTGATGTGTTCTGTCTGCACTTGCCTCCTGCCTGTGGCTTTCGTAATAAGGTACTGTAGAAATTCACCTCAGTCCTTCTTCCCACATTTGGCCGCTCCAGAAGTCCTTCCCTTAGTAGCTGTCTTGTTTCACCCCTCAGCAGAGTCCAGCCAGACTGGTTCTCCATGTAGTTGTTCTGGGAGGTCAAAGGATTGCAGTACGGTACTTTGATATGTTGGTGCTGCAATGACCAGGTTTTACTATGAAATGCAGAGAAGCACAAGGCTGCAAGAGACCTCAGGAGTCTTTGCCTCTAGTACTGTGCTTTGGTAGGGAACCATATTTCATAATACCTTTCAGAAATATGTGAAGCTTTATCCCTCAATTAGAGCAGCTTTCTGCCCCTGTTCCCTGTAAAGACTCTTTAAAAGCTTCATTGCTCTGCTGATTAGAAACCTTTGTCTAATTTCCAGTCTAAATTTATTCTTTGGCAATTTGTAACCATCTGTTCTTGTACCAGTATTGTCCTTTAGTTAAACAGTTGTTTCCACTCCTCAGCCATCTCTACCCCTGAGTATTTGTGCATGGTGAATGTATCTCCTCTCAACATTTAGTTAGCTGGTCAGAACAAGCCAAGCTCTTTTAATATTCTTTTTTTCAGATAGGCTTGCCTGTCCCCTGGTAGCCTTTCTCTGCATCCATTTTAGTTATTTTTTCTTGACCAGTATTGTACATGCATTGGCATTTTTCATGCTCAGAAAACAGAGTCCTGCGTTTTTCAAAAAGTTTTTGCTTCTTTTACTGGTTATGACTCTTATTTAAATTATGCTACTAATTTT
Source organism: Sakesphorus luctuosus (assembly GCA_013396695.1). NCBI lineage: Eukaryota > Metazoa > Chordata > Aves > Passeriformes > Thamnophilidae > Sakesphorus > Sakesphorus luctuosus. The sequence goes on from VWZD01010533.1 coordinate 843,233, forward strand.
TCTGGCAAGTTTTACCTTCTTTGATGCTTGGGAAATAGGGGTAAATAATTATGGTAATGGCTCTGCAGTGCTGGCACAAGACTAAATTAAGGGTTGTTTGTAAGCCTTGGAGTATGTCCTTTTTCCCTGGCATTTCCATGAGCAGCTGCAGACCTCTGCTGCTGTCCTTTTCAGAGGTGCTTTGTGCTGTCTGGTTGGCCTGACGGAGCTGCCTCTTGGTAAGCAAACCTTGGTGAAATTTCGGATATTTGGTAGCACTGTGGACATGCTCTTATGGGGATTACACAGATACCTGACACATAGGGATATTTGAACTAGTCAAACTCCCATTATGGTCAATGAAAAACAACAGAGTCCTCCAGGGCCTGAATGATCTCATTCTAAAATACGTATCTTTTAATTTTGTTACTGTCTATTGCTTATAAGCTAAACTTATGAACACCTTTGTAAATAGGATGATGCATCCAGTTAGTCAATTAAAGCCACTTTTGTACTGTTTTTTGCAGCCCATATTAGCAAAGTGGAGCTAATAGCAGTTACACATCTCTCAGATGTGTGGTAAGGAAAAGCATAGAGGGCTGCCAGGCCATTCAGGGTTTTGAAACTGTATAAAAAAGGTAGAGAATAAATGACATTCTGATTGAATTATTGCCTGTGGGAAGATCTTGTTTTTGTCAGCTACTAAAAGATTATTCAGTCTCTCTTTTTTGGAAGCTGAGGGCATCTCTTAAGGAAAAAGGGCAAAGGAAAGTAAAAGGAATAATAAAGCCTGCAACAGCTCAAGGGGTTGGAAGGACTCCAGGGTAGATGTGGTCCCAAAGTGTGTGCTCTTTTAGCATCCCGGTGAAATCCAGGTGGTTGAGTTTGGGTTTTTTGTTTTGTGGTTTTTTGGTTGTGGTTTTTTTCTTTTTTGTTTGGTTTGGTTTTCTCTTTTGTTTTTGGTTGGTTGGGTTTTTTGATTGGTTGTTTTTTTTTCTGTTGAACAAACAGATATTTCCCTTTTCTTTAGAACTTATTTTCCTACACTTCTCTACAGCAGATCGAGTCATTATCACTTCTCTTGGAAAGTTTGGTAGCAAACCAAGACAGAATAGATTCAGCATGTTAGATGCTCCTGTCTCTTCTCTGAAAGGGCATGCAAAGAAGAAATTTGACATATGGAGGGTACCTCAGACATTTTTTCTAATGCTGAATTTATTCCATGGATACAGGTCTGCAGCATGAGCCAGTTTTACTGCACTGCATGACAAGATGATTTTTTTTAAGAGGCCAGGAAGAGACAAAGGTAGCAAACCAGGAAATTAGCTGATATGCCCTTATTTTGGCCCTATGCAATTTCAGAGGAACAGAATAAGGTCACTTGTCAGCCACTTCATTTAAAAGAAGGGAATTCTCTTGAAGAATCCTCGTCTGTTGAGCAGATAATGTGGATGCTAATGAGAAGGAAGACTGGTTAGGAATTGTTTAGTAGCTAATCTGCTGCTTACTGGCATAAAGGAATAGCATTTCAAGTGTAACATGAAAGTAAGCAACATGTGACATGAGTGTAAATGGTTCCCAAGACTGTAAAGTCCTGAACAAGTAAGGAAAGCAAGAAGTGTTTGGAAACACTGGACAGTTAAATGAGAAGGGGGCCTAAGTGAGTGGGCATAATGCTTGATTTATTTGAGTATTTCTCTCTAGTCTGCCCAAAGGGGGTTCACATCAAGTGATAAGTATATAATTTTTGAAGTGCAGAAATATTTCTGCCTAGTAGGGAAGATCTGCTCAAAAACCAAGCCAACAGAACAGGAAAAAGAATTTGAATGCTATAGAATATGTGGAATCTGAAGGCCTTTATGGTGTTGTCCAATGCCAAAAGAGGCAGTGTGATCTCAATCTGAAGAACTGGATGACATTTCTTATATATAATGCTTTTGAAATGTTGAGATGTGTGCAGAATTAGTCTGTATAGATGTATAACCCTTTATAAAATATTTTCAACATTTTACCCTTCATGATTGGTTTTTATAGACTGTGATACATAAGTACAAGTATACAAGAAAAAGGAAAAACAATAAGTCTCAGCAAAAGTCAATAATCATGGTTGGTTGTGTTTTGTTTTTTTGGTTTTTTTTTTTTTTGTTTTTTAATAGATAGGCTTTCCCACAGCATTGCTAACATCTCAAAGAAGCAAAATGGTCTCTTTTTGACTGCAATGTACCACCTTTACAGAGTTCCTTTTTCTTTACTGCTTGGCTGTTGATAACTATGATTTTCCCCTTACTGTTCCATGAGATCTGGGATTCGAAATAGATGAACCTTGTTTTTCAGCCCAATTTGAATTAAGAGCTAAACACAGATGAATGTCACTGGTGAGCAAAACAAGTCACATTGATTTATTTTTTAATGCCATTGTCATAGTATCTCTTGGTACAAAGAATGACTCGTTTCAGCTACAGTCATGGCATTGGCTTTTCCCCCTTAGCAATCTCTTTTGTGTTATTTTGTTGTTATTGGACGATTTAAATCTTAATGTTAGGACCGTGTAGCATTTTTGGCCTTTCTGTGCAAGGAGAGCTAGTAATCAGCAGCTGAGTTCTGCTCTGGCACACCAGGCTATGGTTCTGTGTGTCGTCTTTCTCACTGTGCAGTTTTCCATGGTAAAGGAATGAAATTCCCAGGTCCCTGTGCCTAAATAAAGCAAGGGCTCATTGCATGCACTCTAGGGCTTGACTCTTCCTCCCTCTGGGGCTTCCATTATCATTTACGTTTGCAAAACATGAACACCAAAACTTAGCAAAAATGGAGCCAATGTAGTCATTTTCAGAAGCATAAAATAAAAAGAGTAAAGTGTTGGAAAGTCTCCATAAATCTTTCAGTAATGTGTGATCACTGATACTTCTGTTCCTGTTGAGCCTTTCATTTCCAAGTTCTTTGTGGACCAGCTACATACCAGGATAATTCTCCACATCTTTAGGATAGACTATGACAGATTTTCAACAGCATGTAGCACTGCCACTCAGACCATTTGGAGAAACAGATGAAGGAAAATTCCACACCATGCTAAAAGCAGAAGAATTTGGGGAGGCGAAATGCTTTTGGTGATGCTGCAATTGGGTGTGCCCTCCCTTTTGTTGCCAGAACTTCTGCAAGGGTTTAGGACACATACTGTTGTATTACTCAGCCATGTTTTAAAGGCTTTCCACCATGAAGTCCAATGAACTGACATGAACAGGATACAACAGAAAGGTACACAAATGTAAGAACTCTCAAGAGACTGATACAGTAATGGAGTGCTGGCTCGCCAGTGCACAATTCAGTGCACCACCTGGACCAATTGGGCTCATTTGCAGTGGCCTGGCAGGAATGTAGTTTGTTTGGAGCACACGTTTGCCCTCTAACTGAACACTAGAAGTAGTTTCTTGGCTCTCTTTTTCAGCACTTTTCAGAGGTTATCTGATTTTTGTCAATATCTTCATGAAATTAGTTTGGGAATCTTAGTGAAGCAGAGACCTTATTAAAACCCATGAAGTAATATAATTAAAGCAAATAAATAGTTAGCATGAATGTAGCTATGTAGCTATTTCTCATAAGCTAAAAAGGTTTTTCACTGTATTTATGAGACAAAAGCCACCTTGCATTCCATGAAATTGTTTTCCTAGCCTTTCTGAGCAGCTTCAATTACCATGTCAATAAAAATCCTTTTTTTAAATTTTGAAGTTCCAAATATTTCTGGTTTTAAATCTAGAAATGTCTCCATTGACAAGGGACTGCTTCTCTTCTTTTCCAAATAATTTTTCTCAAGTTACTCATGAAAAATAAGATTTTTATCCCTAATTTATACATGATGCAGTCATATTAGTAATAGCCATTGTCCAGGTATTTAACTACCAGCTCAGAGACTGTGTCCTGATTTGGATACAATTGACTTATTAAGCCTACAGCTAAAAGTCCCTGTAGTTCCTTTTACAGTTGGTTTTTTTTAAAATATCTTTTAATTAGCAAAATAGAAATATTGGTAATTTCCAGAGATCTTCCCTTCAAGACTCTATCTTCTGGCCATAACTTATTATGATACCTTAACTTATACTAGTGTCAAAGGACTATACACGCAAGTAATAAAAGCAATCTCTGCTATAGAGATGTTAAAATCTCCTGAACAACTTTAAGTCTTTTCAGCTGTTGAGCTTGTGTAGGATCATGCTTTGAGATGGCTTATTCATACAGGGCAGCTGTGATCACACTGATGGCCTGTTTGGATTGTCCTGCTTCACCTGACAGTAACAGAAGCCCCCCTGAGGTTACTGCACAGAACTTCATGTGGACTGGAGAGGTCAATTTACTTGTAACAGACAAGGGAAGTGGATTTGTACAGTGGGAGTCAACCCAGGAGGAACAGATGGACACTGACAAGACACTAGAACTGTGCTGTGACACTGGCATTGAAAGATAACAGGGCTGTACAGGGAGGCAGAATGTAAAGTATGATTTTGGAGGGAAGAGGGAAAGATTTTTGAAGATGTAAAAATGAAGTGACAACACCAAGGGTGCAAAACACTTGATTATGCTTTATAAAGAAGTTAAAACGAGGGGTGGATAAGGACATATAAATTGGCAGCAGATTGTGGTTTATGGTAATGGCACTCCCAGAGGAATGCCTTTCTCTTGGTGACATTGAACTAAATTGCATTACTCAAGATGTGTACTAAGGATGGATAATGAGATGTGTGCATGAGAAAGAGAAGACTGCTGCTTTTATGATGCTAAGAAATGACTGAGATGAGTGTATGTGTGTGCCTGCTCATGCACATCTGAGAGCGGGTGCAGAGCAGGGAGACGGATGGCAGAAGAGGTTGGGCTGAACAATATCTGTTTGAAAGCCCTATAGCTGAACTTTCTAGAGAAAGGAACTTAGGTCATAAATACTGACCTAAACTTTTTTCCAAACTGAAATTGGGCTTTAAACGCCTAAGGCTTTGCCTTTGGCTGGACAAAGAGAGCTATGTTGTATTGATATTTTGTGCTTTGAACTACAATTGCATGTGGAAAATATCTGGAAAGCTGTTTTTGTGAGGCTGATGACTGGAAAATCCTGGGTAAAGTTTGTAGCCTGGGTGTCCAGGCTGGAACAGATTGTCTGTGTCTCAGAACTGAACTACTCCCCCTATGATCACTGCTCTGAAGTCTTGTGTGCCGGAAATAAAGATAATACTGGAGAGTAGAAAGGACCCATATCTGCTCTCCTCAGTATGCCAGGGTAAGAAAACTTGTACCAGATATTTCAGAATAGATGAATTATTCTTCTAATCATTGATCTTGGCTCTGTGATGCATCAGATTTGCCTGATTTCTTGCTCTACTCTGAAAGAAACTTCAGGAACAATGCACCCCTTGCAGAGAATTTGACACTACACATCATTGCACCTTATTACCATAACTGAATGCTTCTAATTTACTGTTGAAAAAGACCCTGTAGTTTTGTTTTGGTGGGAAAGTGTTTGAATGTTTTCTTTACACTAGCCTATCAAGGAACTTCTGTATAATTTATGATTTAGAAAATGCAAATAAGGTGGATAACAGGATGCTCAGAATATGAAATTTGTCTTCACATGCAGTCAAACTAGTTATCAGCTGAACAGCATATCTGCTATGCCAGGGAATGGGCCAGGGCTTCTGTGGCCTCACTGATGTGAACTGTTTCTTTGTCTACAGAGAGAAACACAAAACAGACAGTAGTTGAAGGCATGTAGCCATTTACGTCAAGAGACTGACAAAGTTTCCTCTTAGGTTTGGGCCTTGGAATGGAGAATGGTGCTGTAGTGCTGGTGTCCATACCACTGCCCACTGAAGAGAGAAGTAGTGGAGGCCCAGGAGCTTTGTAGTTGTGATATCCGCTTAATAAATAAACCAATGCAGGGGTGATGCCATCAGTTACAGTAGGGAGGAAAAGACTTAGTATGTATCTAAAATGCTGGATATTGGCATGTCAAATGCTTAGTCGAAAATGCCTCTACTGGTCTGGACTAGCTGTCCAGTTGTATACCGTACCAGTGTAGGATTCTTTCATTAGCCATCTAAATGGCCACTCAGTTCTTCAATTACTGTCCCTTTGGCTACGTGAAAGGGAAATGGATTCTTGTGACCTTCCTCATGGTATTCAAAATACCTTGCAAGAAACCCCAGGCAGCCACTATGAAAAAGGGGAGTGGTGCATTGCATGTCTTTCAGTGCTTGTCTGAGTTTTTAAAAGAACTCAATCTTCTTCCTCTTCATCCTAAACTGCAGGCAACTCCCTGCTTTTGAAAAAGGCATGGGGTGGTTTTTTTTGATTGGGACTTTTTGGGGGTTTGGTGGTTGTTTTTTGTTTGGTCAGTTGGTATTTTGCTTTTTAAAAATGTTTTAAATTGTTTTAAAATACTAGCAGCTTAAAGTAAAGTTTGGTCAGTGAAATAACTGTGCTCTTAATTTTTTAATGAGAGAAATTCTTAGTTTGGATTTCTAAATATTTGAAAAGCATCTCAATACATGGAAGAAACTTGCTGATACTTAGGCTCATACTTTCAGGGATGTGGCCTTTGGTCATTCCTTCCTTTGCAGTGCTTTCTTTTCCCAAAACCAGGGAGCTTTACCTTGAAGAACACGTCATCCTAGAGCTTACTTGTTCCTGAGAGCACCAGAGGAGTCTTTGCCAATGCTGACTGGAGTAAATTCACTCAGGCTGATGGCTGATGAAGTGATGGAGAATTTATAAGTTATTTGAGTTCCCATACATCACCATCTGTGTCTCTTGCTTATGATGTCCCTGCCAGGAGATAAAGAAGTGCAGGAGTCTCAGTACAGGCCATAGTGACAGGCCAGGGACAAATGTCTCTGCTGGGTAAATTGATTTGAATGGCTCTAGTAAAATATCAGGCTGGCCTGAAAATATGATTGCATTTAATGATCCTGCTAGCTTTGTATCCTAGTGGAATTCCAAATACAGGAAAAGTTAATTAAAGTAATGTGTGTGTGTATTTTCTCTAGAATAGCAGACATGGATTTTTTTAGACATCTCTGTATGCTAATCTTTTACTCATATCTTATCTATTTAAATACAGTCTTGCACTATTTCTAATGTGTTGAATTTGCCACAAGGGTGATAAATATCAGTTGTAATTTATAGGGTGTTTATTCAGGTAATGGTGTTCAGAATACTTTCTACAGCCCCTAGAGTCTAAACAGGCAGACACCTAGAGGCATAAAAATGCATTATGAAAAGACAGAAAACAGACAAATTGTTTTATTTTCTGCAGGTAAAATTTAATGAACATAAAACTTGGTATGGTGTTATGCATATGTTGGTGGGGGTTTTTCTTTGTGCAACGAATGCAGAGCTTGAGAAAAAGTGACTGGCATGAGGATTGTTTAATTAGATTTTTCTGAAGCAGAATACCTTGTTTTCTTTTTAATGTTGCCATTGTGTTTCCAGTGAGTCTGAGCCAGCATTTCCTACCCAGCTGCGAGGCATCTGACAGAGGGGCTGAGAAAAGGGGATGCACAGAAGGACAGCCTGCTGGTTCTGCAGGCTGTGCCTGCAGAGTGGCTGGCACCCAGCTGCTCCTAAAGGCTCTCATCCCTTTTAGATGCTCTCTGGTGCCCATCAGACCTTTTGATCACTTTAGGGCTTTAAGGAAAGTAAGCTATTCCATGCCAGCTCATGTTACTATCTTCTGTGTTAAGAAAACCTTTCTGTACATCCCTTCATAGCAGAGTTGTGGGCTCTGGCCAAGTTGTGGGCTCAAGGTGTGTGTCAAGTCAGTGCTATGACGAAGCATCAGGATTAAAACTGTTTATGGCTCTTCTGCAAGTGCAATTTGAGGAGCTTTCTTTTATGTGCGTATAAGTTTCTAATGCTTCTGGAAAATTGCTAGTTATGACTCTCGTCATTGTGGTCAAAGAAGTTGAGGTATGGAACAGGGAGTGACACTTTGCTAAGTTCACTTGCCACGTATCTGAGAGGCAGGCCAGAAACCCAAGATTTGTCCATTTTTTTTTTTTCACCAAGGTACAGGTGACATATGTTCTTCCTGGTCATAATTCTTTGTTGCTGCATCTAGTGTTTTACTAATTCCATGGTTTTAGAAAGTATCGATAGCACGCAAATAATTTTCAACTTTTGATACAAATCTATTATATCGACCTTTTCCTTCACATAGCTTTCCCATCTACTTCTCCCTGTAAATGTGTGACAGGATTGGGATCACTGTTCTTTTCTGGTTCAGCTGATTCCTCAGCAGCCTTAAATTGCAGGCATCTCCTGCAGTGTGATCACTGAGATGACTCGGACGACACTGCCAGGAAAGCCTGGAGCATGCAGATTTGAGAACAATCCAGCAAGAACCTGCTAGAGCTCAGACTGAAAACTGTGTGGTCTCCCTTCTAATCTGTCATTTCCCATCAGTACAATTATACAGGAGATTATCCCTAGTGGAACTGAGAATGCAGAGGGCTTTGACCAGTGAGCCATGGATAATCGGGGGAAATATTAGTGGAAGGCTCAGGCTCCTGTAGCCAGCAGTGGTGACAGGTGGCAGGACTCTTTGGCACAGTGTTGTGGCACAAAGACACAATGTCAATCAGGAATATTTCATTGCTTCAAACTTTATCAGGGCAGAAACAACAAAATAAAACAGTGCTTGCTCTGTGTGAACATTAATATATGTACAAAATATGCATCACAAATTTCCAAAATTGCTGGTTCAGCATATGCTATATTAACACATAGTAGAGTATTCTGAACTCAGACTTGGCTCTAAGACTTCATTCTACAGTCCAAGTACAGGAGTCTCAGATTAGATGTACTCTCTTTTAATAATAATTTCAGAACTCTGAACTATAATTTGAAGACTTCTGCTTGATGAAATGTTCCCATTTCTTTCTGAATGTAAAGAATCCATAGGCAGGGCAGTAACTGAACTGATCATCCTGCAACTGCTTGTTGTCATCATTTGTTCAAATGCAGATTGTGTGAAGATTCATTGTCTGACTATAAAGTGCTTTAATTAAATACAAATTTCAGAGTTTGAATAAGCTTTTGGATTGGATGTACAGTATAATGTAATAGTGGGAGGTGGTGGTGGTGTGTGTGTGAATACTGTAATTAAGATACTGTTTTCAACCCTAGAAGTGGCTGCACTTTATCAATTGCAACTAACATGACAACATGGAGGAAGACTTGATTGCTGATGTTTCCAACTATATTTTAATACTAATAAGGATATTATGGTGGCAAGTGTTCACTTTAAGCAAAAACTGTTCTCATTGGTTGAGAAAGTAGTACTTCTGCTGCAGAGGTTGGAATATATGATGTAGGGCCTTTTTATTAACTATATAATTAATGGCTCATGTCAGAGTCGAGATTTCCTCATTACTTCTTTGGAAAATCTTCATTAAGTTTTTAGGAATATGTGGCCAAAACCAACAGATATTGGTGTCCCATAACTAATAAATATAAAAAGTGAATCTGATCTATGGTGTGTCTTCCCCTGCAGAGATGTGATGAGGTTCAGTTCATCAGCCAATCAGTTTGTTATCTCTATCACAGAACCGGTGGGTCTTCAAATGGCTTGAGTTAGAAGGGACCTTATATATTGACTAGTTCCAACCTCCACTTTTTCCACATACAGAGCTGTTTCTTCAGTGAAGTGGAAGAAAATGCCTGAGTTTTGCCATAGAGCAGTGGTCTCCCAAGGGATCAGTGTTGGAGCTGATATTGCAATTGCTTAATGGGTTCACTAATAAGTGAGGCGATAAGATAGAATAATCCCTCTTGTTAAGTTTGCAGGTAATACTACGTAGTGGAATCAATTGATATGCCAAATGTCAGGGCTGCAGTTCAAAGGGTCTCTCATGACCTGCAGAAATGAGTTGCTAAAAGCATTAGCCACCCTAAGCATGAATGGGATGAATTTGGAATCTTGTTACCAGCTGAGAGTAAGGAAACAATAGAGACGCTAAAACATCCATTGCATTCTCTGCAGGTCCTGAGTAACTTTGCTAGAGTACAGGTTTGATTGTGTTTTCCACTGGTTGTTGTCCCTATTGGCTGCCTAGCATCAAATGAAAAAGGTGAGGCTGCCGGATTTATGGCATAAGCAACACCAAATCCAATCTGCAGTACCCCTCTTTTTGCTTCCATAGAATGTATTTATGAGGCTTCAAAGAATAAAATTTGAAACAGTCAAAGGCAGGAAATTCACATGAGAGTTTTATTTCCCTACCAGAGGCAGCACAGAAGGTGGAATAAGTCTCATGATCTCTAAGGGTTACATGGAAGTTCTCTGGTTTGCCAAAAGCCATTTTTGATTTTTCAGACAGTAGAAGGCAGCTGCTCTCTTCAACCTACATTTAAGATTAAAAGGTAATGACAATGAGTAGAATAAAAGTGAGGTTATATTTGGAGGAGGTCGAGCAATGTGTCCTCTGAATGAGGCTGCCTCAAATCTGAAGGCAAGGTGCGCTCATGTGAACTTTACAGAGCTTTAAAGCTCTCCATACGTGGAGAAAACATCTCACAGATGCACATCTCATGGAGCACAGTCTTTTCCACACCTTTATTTTTTTTTCCATCTTTAACAAATAAGTATTTTCATTAGATGCACCAATGTTAGGTTGTTTCTGTTTCAGTTGCCTTATTTAGCTATTAGTGTCATCATGTCCTGGCACACAGAGACTAACGTATGACTAATGTGTGTGTAAATTAAGCTGGAAGCTTGGAGGTCTGATTTTGCCTGAATTTTACCTCCCTCTCTCTCTTTACATTGTTTCTGCATCTTGCTTGACTGTGTTTCAGAGTTGAAATGCCATCTTCTGAATGCTTCCAGGAGTCTGGAGGCACCTGGAAGTCCATAGGTCTGCTTTTGAGATGATGTATTCTAGGGAGTAATAAGACTTGCAGAATTGTCCTGCTTCAGTGCCTGGCACCTTCACTTGGCTATTTTCACTTCTTTGTTATCGAGCTGGCCAACAGTACATTGTTAAAGTGATCAGTATTGAGTGAAATAAATGTGTTAAATGGTCTCAGTTGTTTAGGGTTATAGTGTGCTTGTCCCTTTATAAATGATAAATAACTTCTTTAGGGATTGTCACAAATTCAAACTATATTTTCCTCATTTGTCACAGGATATGAATGAATCATGGACTTCAAAGGCAGCCACTCTGGCTTGCCATGTATCACTGAACAGTCATTTTGTTTGCAAAAGCAAGGATTGAAGTCTTGTCAACTACTATTCACAATAAAATTATTCTCTTATGGATTATTTATTTTCTCAGTAGACTGAACTGTACACTTGGAGACATTTCCACAGAAAGCCTTATGTTGTCAGGCTGTTAGGCCACACTTCCCACTCCCAACTGCCATCATCTGAAAGTTGTGTCCTACCTTAAGTAGCTGCTTTAGAGCCAGCTGGCAGAATGTAGCCACTCTTCAATTTGTGCTTGCTAGCAACTCTGGTATTTTTGAGATCATCCTGCTTTTTAATGAGGCATCCCTGTGTGTCTTCAGTGCTGCTAATGGGTATGCTTTAGGTTCCAGGAAAATCTGTGAGCTCTTTGGTCATCACACTGAATTTTTCTGTGAAAGCATAATGGCTTGATACGTTGCACCTACTTTCCAGCAGGATTGGTGCTACAGTGTGGTAGGGGGAGGACCCTGATAGTCAGCAGTGCTCTGTTCTGAGGCTGAGAAGCTGTAGAAATTTATCTGCTGGCGCTTTTTGTACATGGATCTTTAGGAATGCAAGTCTGGGGAAGCTTGTTCAGTTAGTTAAGCATCTATAGTACAGTTTATGAAGTTTATTTAGTGGGAGCTATCTTTCAGTGATGAAATGCACAAATAGAATTAGTGCTAGGTGAATATGTGAGCTCAAGCTGATATACACCAAAGCCCTCTGAGCAACTAAGTTTATAACTGTAGGTTAAAATAATATTAATCAAACTTATCAGCAACTGTCTCTCCTAAACAGAGTTTCTACCTGTAAGTTATCGTCTACATCTTACTGCTTACCGTTCATGCCACTCTGATTAGAAAGTCTCTGTTCAGAGGAGGAGGTATAACAAAAGGAAATTAGGGTACCGTACATTGGGAAATATTCAGTGTTTCATCACTGTGGATGGTTGGATTTTTTTCATTGTTAGGAGACTGGAGTTACAGTGTGTGTGTGGACTGAGGCTCCTCTTTCTGGAGAGGGCTGCTGAAGCACCTGTGGCTCTAGGACCCCGTAACCTTTTTCAGAGTCTGGAGCTGAATGACAGAAAACAGACTTCTGTCTTTTCAAGTGCATAAGTTTTGTGGAAGCTTGTCTTTTGTTACTTCTCATTTCCAATTTTCTCTGTAGGCAGAGCTTTCTGCTTTCTCTGACTGCTCTGCATGTCAAACAGGGTCTGTTTTTCTGCTTCCTAATGTGGCTTTGTAACATTTCTATAGCCTTAGAGGGAGGATGGTTTTCTCCCCCAAGTCCCTCTGTCTTTCCACAGCCCTTGACCTTATCATGTGAGCTTCTTTTTTTCCTCCTTCCACAGAACAGAGGAGAGGAGGATGGGACAATTGCAACTGTACACTGGTGCTGTAGAACAGGGAATTTAGGAAAAACAAATTTCTGACAAACACTCACTGGTGAGGAGGAGAAACATATGCTTCCACTCATGCATGGCAGTGCAGAATGAGTACCCTGAGGCAACTGCAGTTCTCATCTGTTTCAGGTGAATGGAGATATGCTGTTTGGAATCAGATTTGCTCAGGTGTTAGTGACCTCCTGCCTATACAGACTCCACCAGGATTGTAATTACTGTACTGCCAAAAAGTCATTAAATTTCTTTCACCTAAGCAATAAAAAACAGTGTGAGATAGAGGACAAGGTGCTTTGGAAAAAACAAAGCAAAACAAAAACCAACCACAAACAAAGAAGAAACCAAATAGCAAAACAGTTTTGTCCTCAAGGTGTTTAATTACATCTGTTGGGGAAGAAGGTAGGAGAGGGAGTGTCTCAGGAGTCAGTGAGTGAGAGTAAGCGTCTGGCTTGGTGAATAGCAAGTCACTTCTGGCTGGTCCAGAGAGAAAATATGTTGCCATGACTGAGTAACTCAATATCCGTACTCTCAACTTTCTGTTCAGCTGAGTCTCTGCTTTTGTGCACCTGCTTCATTGCTAGTGATGATGATGTCCTCAAAATTGTTTTAAGGGCACTGGCATAAGATGTGAACTGTCGGGGCCTTCTCAAGCCTTCTTTTCTCTAAGTGAAGAAGAAAATGAAATACTTGACTGAGGATCATTGTTCAGGGCTCTCAGCATCAAAATGGAAAGTATCCTGGACCCGTAAGTTCAGATTCCACCAAGAATAATTTTTTTCCTCTTGATTCTCTTGCCATAAGTGCAGAAGTGATGTTTGGCCTTAGGGGAATATATCAGTGATCAGTAAAACCGAGCAAGTAGAAAATTTAAGTGTGTGAGAGACCTAGATACTTTAACTTGCTGTTTCAAGGAGTTTATTTCTATCTTTATTTAGAAGAAACTTTAAAAGAGAAAATAAAATGCTGCCAAGTTTGATAGTGGTAGTGCGGAAGTTGTATTACAGCAATAGACAAAGGGTGTCCTCGAGAATCTTTGAGGGGAGAGGAAGACCTCAATAGCTCCAGGATGGATGACTACGTACAAGCTTTTCTGTTTCACTCTCCATACAGAGAGAGAGGAAGAGTACAGAGTGGCTGATTCAAATAGAACTAATTTGAGGCTCCACAAGGGCTTTCAGAGTTAGCTCTGGTACCAGAGCTGTTTTGCAAATGTTCCTGCTGTGTGTGTGGCCGCAGGTTAGGATTGTCTGTAGGCTTTTCATTTTAGTTCTGTACATGGTACACCCAGTGCCAATGCGAGTGATAAGATGAATGGCTATTTATTTCATTTTACCAGAGGTAATCCATCATGGTGCATGTAGCAATTGGATTTCTGCAGTCTAAAAAACTTTTGCTTCCAGAGATTAAATAAATAAATAAATAGATAGATATAAGGACCTCTGTTTCTCAATCTTTATTTTTCTTCTCCTTGTTCTTTTCCTGCTTCTTGCCTACTGTGTAATAAATATGTTTGTTTACTACAGTAAATATCCATAAGTTGAAAATAGCTTTATTTAGCTCTTAGCCCACTGCAGACATGAAGTGACTGATAGCAGCATTGTTCTGGCATGCCAGAAGATAAAATCAAGATTTCTTTTTGATCCCTAGATTAATTGGAAACAAATGTTTTCATTCCTATGAATCAGCAAAGATATTGCATCGGGATGGAAAGATATGACCTTTGCTAGGGTCTATTAGTTCCTTTCTGTTGGAATTGATTATTTTTTTCTTTTTTTTGATGTTTCAGCAAAGTAGATGAAATGATGATTAATACTTCATCATCTGAGGTTCTCTCTGTAGTCATTAATAATTTAATGAGTTTATCCACCTCTTATTCCCTCTAGTTCCTTTATAGCATTCTGCTAGTATTTCCAGAAATATTTGTTTAATTTTTGTTTATGCTGAACATAAAAGCTTTATATAAGGAACGTACCTGATCATCTTTGGCTAATTTGTTTCCTTTCATTCCAAGGAATTATGTGTATGCTACTGTACAAGATCAAGACATTTTGTACTGTTTCCGATGTGATTGGTGTGTTTATATTTTTACAATCAATTCCAAAGCCTAACACTTTGGTTCCACTTTATATTCTATGAAAAACTCCTGAGAATTACTTTTTCAAAATAAAAGGACAGTTTAGGGAGAAAACAAAAAGAATGCCTTATTTTTCTTTCATGCATCACGATACCTATTTTTATAAATCATTATGAATGTTGGAGGTGGGTTAGGATATTGGGGCCCAAGCCCTTTCTGTTTGGAAGAGCTGGGAGAGGGGGCTGCATTTAAAGAGCCCAAGTATGTTTTTAGTGGCTACTGAAGTCTCAGATATCACTGTACACTGGAGTGACTACTATTGAATGATTGTTCTTTCAAAAAACCTAAACCCAAAAAACTCCAAACATCCATTTTCTGTCAGTTCTCTTGCTATCATCCAAGCAGTCTATTGAATGAGACAGCTTACATTCAAAGTGCTAAGGTGAGGTAGCTTAGCACAGGCTGAGAATAGTGGGGAAAGAATAAAAGTCATCTCAGCTCACTTGAGATACAAAAAAGGAAGAAAATGGGAAAAAAATACCACAACACACCAGAAATTACACGTTTTTCTGCTTTCTAGAAAACCTGCCCATAACTTCAGATTGTTTGGGTTCCTTGCAGCTTTCCTGCCCTCCTTCCTTTCCAGTTAATTATTCATGCACTTGATGCCAGGAGGCGAGTTTGTTTTTCTTTCCTTTAAGTGTAATTAGAGCAAGGAGAGGGTTTGTAATATTGTCATAAAAATGCACTTTCCTTCTTTTTTTCTTTCCTCTCTCTCCCTTCGTTTTTTCTTTTTTTTTTTTTCCTGTCCTTCTTCCTCTTTCTTCTTTTTGCTGATGTCTGCCTGATGACCGCTGTCTGTGGACTAGTCCTTCTGTCCTGATCTTTTTCCTGTTCGTTTAAGCTGTCTTTTTTTTTTTTTTTTTGGTGTGTGTGTGTGTGTG
This sequence comes from Sakesphorus luctuosus, assembly GCA_013396695.1. Lineage (NCBI taxonomy): Eukaryota > Metazoa > Chordata > Aves > Passeriformes > Thamnophilidae > Sakesphorus > Sakesphorus luctuosus. Next base: position 858,838 of record VWZD01010533.1, read on the forward strand.
CAGTTAACCAGCTTAATAAAGCCAGCTGAAAACAAACTTCTGCACTTCAGGGTTTATGAATTCTTTCATATAGCTATTGATGGTACTAATTCTCAAACGAGTAAAATTAAATTGCGTCCTTGAATGTGATAATTTGTGTACAACGTATTTGAACAGAAGTATAGCAGAGGAAGAGGTGATAGCACAAGCGAATTTTTACGTACCTTGTCTTTGCATGCTGTGGTACACGGTGAGAAAAGATTTCCTTCATGTGCAGTCTGCCAAAGATTTTGTTAGGGTTTGGGTTTTTTGGTATTGTGGGTTTTTTCCCTCTGGTGTGGATTCCAGATAAAGACAGGAATTGAATTCTTCTTTGATAAACTGTCATTGTTTATGTTGGGATATTAAGCAAACAGACTTCCTAGATAACTTTTTTTTTTTAAAATTGGTGTGCCTATATCTTTTCTTTCCCTGTAAATATGTATACACATACATACCTGTACAAATGCATTTCAAGGGCAGTTGAAGCTCGCTTCCTGCCATTGCTTTCTTGCATGTGTCAGAGCCATTCATAAATTTTTCACAATTTATTCTGTACATCTCAGAACCTCATTTGAGGGCTGTTAGAAATGACCTGCGCTTTGGAGTCTAGCAAGTGAATTATCAAGGAACAAGATTCTCCATATCCAGCAGTGGCAAGAAGTAGTCCATAAACGCTTAAGATAATTTTGGCTAATTGCTCTCTGCATCTTACGGCAACAGCTGATGGACTTCTCTTTGTAGTTACTTCAACACAATTATTATTTGTGTCATACTGTTGACAAACTTGCAAAGAGATGGTATTCATTCATATTTATAGGATTCTTAGTGTGTTGAGGCTGGAGTTGCTTGATGGATGGGGAACAGCACACACGTTGTAAGAGATTGTCCTCAGTGGCTTTGTTCTCTGGGTGGAAGTATAGCCTGTCCTCCCAGTGTCTGACTCCTTTTTAGATGTTAGTGTGGTAAAGTGTTTGAGAGAATTTTAACCATGAGAGGGCATTAATTTGATTTTCACATGGAAAAGCCCTGTTGACAAGGAGGAGGAAAAGTTGATGTCTTGACAGGAGGATTTGGGAATCTCAACCTTCCACATTGTTTTCTCCTTTCTGGAGCTGGTGGAATGGGTTAATGCCAGCCTCATTGACAGTGGCACTCTTTGGCTATTGCCCATGCAACTCTAGCAGTAGGGAATAGTCTGTGTTACGGACAGTGTGAGCACCAGCTACCTGTACTAGGTTCATAGGTGTAGAAAACAAGGAGATGCCCACAGTGGATATTCTGACTTGTACAGGCAGAGCTACTGAAAGGACCAACAGAAAGGAACCAGCTTCAATGGAGTTTTGTTCAGTAGCAGCGTGAGTCCATTTTCATGTACCAAATACTCCTTCGGTCAAAGATAGCATTTAAAAAAAACCCGTTTTGTTCTGTTATTTGTTGTTTTTCTTGATATCTGTGTACTGCATGCTGTACTGAACACCAGAGATGCTGCTGTTCTTTTCTATCTTTGCTGGCAGCATTATATCATCCTGGAGGGGAGAGGCATTATTACTCTGATTTTTCACATATGAGAAATGACAGGGCTTGTCATGTCCAGAGAGCAGCAGCGGGCAAGGGTCTGCTGGTGAACATTAGCTCATTTCTTCCTGCTGACAGCCTACCAGTGCTGCCAGGAACAAGTAAAGGTAAATGGATATGACAGTAATACCTCTTTCTTGTGGCATAGCTAGATCATGCAGTCAGAGATCCCCTCTGTGCAGTGTTGGTCAGGATCAACTCTTTGGTGAGAGAGCTCTGTAGAATACTGAGTATGCTTTGTGGAGAGGCATCAGCTTTTTGCTGTTGGCTGTAATCTCACCTACATTTTTGAGATGGAGAGTGAAAGTAAGTCTCCTCAGAGCTGAAGGGAGGAGTGCCTGCTCTCAAAGCAGCATGGGGCTAGGCTCCATTGAATAATGTGCATCTATAGTTAGAATCATTAATGTTGGAAAAGACCTCCAAAATCATAGAATCCAACCTTTGACTGAACACCACCATGTCAACTAAACCATAGCACTAAGTGCCATGTCCAGTTGTTTCTTGAGTAATTCCAGGCACGATGACTCCACCACCTCCCAGGGAAGCCCATTGCAATGCCTCATCCCCCTTTCTGTGAAGAAATTCCTCCTGATGTCCAGCCTGAATCTCCCCTGGTTCAGCTTAAGGCCATTTCCTCTTGCTCTGTAGCAAGTTGTCTGGCAAAAAGGCCAACCTCCCTGTGTATCTCTAGTTTCATTTTCCTTAGAGAGGTGCTGTATATTGTTCTTGGTGGTTTATTAGGTCAGATGCATAAGCATCTGTATCCTGGGTAAGCAGCAAGTTCTCATTTTTGTTTACGTTTCCTTTACATCTGCTTTGCAGTCTTTCACTTCCAGCCCTAGCTATGATTTAGCCTTCATTGTCGTGACCCTTTCTGGGATGCTGAGCAATTCCTCTAAGAAAGAGTGAGGAGACTGTGTTTTTTAGTTTCTTGATCCCTGAACAAGATAAATTGTAGCTTTGTCATTTACACAGGCTTTTCTGGAATTCTGTAACTGTCTTGTCTCCAGTTTGATTCAGGAACTGCTTTGTCATACAGAGCCTCCTCTAAAGTAAGCAGCTGTATTGGAAATATTAGTGCCATCAAAAGCAAACTTCTGGAAAGCCACTTAGCCTGCGAGTGTCTGTAATGTGCTTTGGGGTTGTCTACAGTTCTGACAGCTCTTATGGAGGTGTACCAGACATTTATTAGGGAGCCTCAGAAGCCAAAGGATGGAGATCCCATATGCTCTTCTGGTGAACATTTATGCTTATTGTGCCCCTTACAAATTTAGTGGCCTTCTGTGGCAGGGTTACAGTGTTGGATGAGGGAAGAGCCACTGATGTTACCTATATGAACTTGTGCAAAGCAAATTATGCCCCTGCCTTTAAACTGGAAAGACATGGATTTTATGGGTGGACCATTTGGTGAATAAGGACTTGGCTGAATGGTAGCACTCAAAGAATTGTTGTCAACAGCTCCATGTCCAAGTGGTGACCAGTGACAAGTGGCATTCCTCAAGGGCTGGTAGTGGGACCAGGCCTGTTGAACATCTGCGTTGGCACCATGGACAGCGCAACTGCAGCTGGTTTGCAAATGACAGTGAGCTGTGTGGTGCTGTTGACACACTGGAAGGAAAGGATGCCATCCACAGGTACCTTGATAGGCTTGAGAGATGAATCCGTGTGAACCTCATGAAGTCCAATAAGGCCAAGTGCAGGGTCCTGTCCCTGGTTTGGTATCCCAAGCACAAATACAGGCTGGGCAGAGAATGGATTGAGAGCAGCCCTAAGGATAAGGACACTGGTATGTTGATGGATGACAAACTCAACATCACCCAGCAATGCATGCTTGCAGCCTAGAAAGCCAACTGTATCTTGGGCTGCATCAAAAAAATGTAGTCAGCAGGTCTCCTCTAAAAAGGTGCTTCCATAAAAGTGAGTGGTGTTTTGCTGTTATTAGCCATCTCAGCATGTTTCTCAGGATTTGTCTTCTACCAGGAACTGGTGTGGAGTGTCAAGGCTTTACTGAGCCAGAGCAAGCATGTCGTATGCATTGTTCAGCCAAAAGCAACTTCAATGTGAAATTTCTGATTTCATTCTCTTTAGTAAGACTTCCTTTCTTATGTGTCTAACTTCTGTTAAACAAAAGCTGTTTTACTTGGGCAACCTGATAGGAGGGGTCTGATTTCTTCTGGTATAGAGAATTCCTTGCCATGATCTGGGAAATGTCTCACAGTCAGTGCTGGGGAAGGTGGCTGCTTCGCATACTCTTTGAAAAACACTTTATCATTTTTTAGAGCCATTAGTGTGGTGGCATGCTGAAAATACATAACTTTTAATGTTGGTTGTTGGTTTCTTTTCCCTTTACTTTCCTTGATTCTGGACTGAACCGAAGCTGCTTGCCTGTGAATCATAGGGCCTCCATCGCTCATGGCCTGCTTGGTTTGGGTTTTTTGTTTGTTTGTTTTTGGTTTTGTGGGATTTTTTTGTAGTTTGCTTTGGGAACAGGATAAAGTGAATTATTCTTGTAGGTAATCAAGTCCTGGGTAACCAGGTGGTACAACAGAGTAGGAGGAAAACCTTCCATCTAATGGTGTTGAATGTTGTCACCTTTTTTAAACTGAATGTTTTTTTTATGTTTTTCTGCAGGAGGTGGACTGATTTTCATATTTGGTAAACCACAGTCTGACCAAATTACAGTCCAAGTGATGGATATTTGATTACATCTGTACTGTATGAAATACATTGCTGCTTAGCTGGGTTGAGGCTGGGTAGCCTATAAATTGGTAGTTTGATTGTCAGCTTCCATAGTGCCCTGGACAGTAGCAAAGCACATATTACTGTGGATTCCGTTATAAAACATTAATCTTTGGACTGAGTTGTAAAGGGTTTAGGTCTTTTATCCTTTTCTTTGTTCTTCATTAAAGAAAAAGGGAAGACTAAATGAAATGAAAAATGTAGGAGTACTTTTAATATTGCAGTGACAACTAACTGCATCCCTCAAAGTCTGCAGCCCTCATCTTTGCCACTGACATGTAGTAAAGAAATATCTTCAGTAATGTCATATTGCCAAGAATTTAAGCAAGTGATATCCTTTCCTGCAAACTTTTAAAAAGTTGTCTGTACAGAGGCTGAGCTGCTGTAATGTCATACTGCATTTGTGTTCCTTTGAGTTTCTTACTGCTATTAGTCAAATAGCCACTGGGAATACAGGGTAATGTTTTTGCTGTGTCCTTAGCATTTGCCTGCAGGGAAGTTGCAAGCTCAGGCAGATAGTCAAGTGCCCATTTGGGTTCATTCAAGTGGGAAACTGATACTGCAGTTTTGACTGGGGTCAAACCTCCAAGGGTTAGCTTCCTGGTTTGAGGTGAGGTGAGAATGGCACAGGCTTATGTTTTGCTGCTATGCAACTTGTCCAAAATTGTGGCAAGAAGATCAGATTCTGAGGATAACAGATGAGTAGCATCCAGTAGGTCCTGCTCAGTAATTTCATGTCAAAACCTCAGGGCAGTATTTTCTCTCTCCAGGTGCTGTGCTATTTCTGGGTCTGTCTTGGTAATGTCCACAGAACAAACACTGACTGTATTTCATGCTATATTATTGTTTACTGTAGCTGATCTTAATTTATATTATTATATAATATAGCAACGAGGCAACCCAGTCACTGTAGATCAAAGGGATTAGAGCAGCTGTCATCTGGATAAGCTCACATTGTGCCTCACAACACCACCCCAGGCTTGCTTGAATCATGCAGACTCAACTCTGTCTCTCTCTCATCACTGTGGATACAGCCAAGGATATGTAAATGCGTGTGTGTATGTATGGATCCTGTAGGTATTTACACGTGCTTAGGCAATGCTGGCTTGCAGCATGGTTTTTTTCTGGGTTTGACAGCAGTCTTTGAATGCAGGCATCAGTTTCCCATTCATATGCCCCCTGAGGCTGTCAGCAGTCATTGGGATGACTGGCAGGGTGTCAGCTAAGCTCTCTTCTCCTGAAGGAATATTACAGTAGCAAAGATGACAAGGACTGTGACATCTTTGAAGGAGGACACTGCATGAGGTCTGCATGGTATGCATCATCCCCTACTTGACGAGTTTTTCACAGCAGGGACTATTTTATTGTTTCTATTCTTGTTAGTATCTGTCAAGGTACCAAATATAGTTTTCTTTTCCCTTTTCAGTTATTTTTTCTTTTCTTTTTACTTTCTTTCCCTTCACAACTCAGAGTCCCTAGTTGCCATCCATTGGGTTCTCCTCTTTGCTGATGTCTGGGTAGACCAAGACCTGGAGCAATGCAGTAGGTGGCAGTCTGCTTCCTGTCAGCTCTGACCTAAAACACAACACCAAGCCAAGGGAGTGATGGTATAATTCTACATCAAGCATGCAACAGAAAGTCCTGTCTCCAGGGGTGGTTAAAGTTCTTTCCAATTTCTTGACCAAAGCCATCTTTTAGACTTCTAAACTATAGGTTACATAACATTTTACTTTCCTGAGTTATTTTAAAATTCCAATATAGAATACTTTTCTTCATCTCTTTTGCACAATTCAGTGAATTATTAAATATTGTGATTTCATCTCAGAAACAGCATTTTAGTGAGAGGACCGATTTCAACCAAATGTGCATTTTAAAAAATTGGTATTAAAAAATCACCGTAAAATTTTTTACTACTTTATTTAAAAAGCAGTTCTCCATATAGACACTATTATGTGAGGAGGAGATGGTATGTGGATGGAGATCATTGCCGTATAGGAACTTATATAGGAGCTTATATGAGTAGTTTGATGATGTTTGCATATTTTTCACAATATTGAGCAAAGCAGTTAACCTCACACTTCTGCTTGGTACTTTAGTGCCACAGTGGAAAAGTCTTTACCTGAAATTCATTCTTTTCCTCATTCTTTGCTATGTTCAGATACCAGAATTCTTACTTGGTAGGGATTCTTGCTTACTCTTACCTGACATATAATGGTCTAAGGCATTTGATGTACCTTATGTAATTGTCTCTTTTCAGAGAAATGCTAAGCACTCAACTCACCTCAAGACAGAGTCAGGACATCTCTCTGAGATGCTTCTAAAAATGTCCTGAATGGTCGATGTTTCCTGGCTGTAGCCACATATTCCAATTGGTCACAGTGACAGAAGCATAGTACCTGCTCTGGAGAACCAGGGTTTGAGGAGAAGGCAGAGGCAGGACAGAGAGCAGCACTGGCTGCAGTCTGTCCCTGCTGTGAAATCCAGACTTAAGAGACATGTGGACTGGGTTTGTTTACGCTGATGAATGTTTTGCACTGCAGTTTGTGAACTGTATCAAGTGCCCCCCTCCTTGGCCGCCTTGCTATTGCTGCTGGCATAGCTTGTTGTGTTTATGAACGTGACAGTCAAACACATCTGAGGCACAACTTGCCCACTGATCTGTGAGACCGCCTGCCTTGCTTCAGTGGGAACCCAAGTGACAGCAGCAGAGAATGCACAGATTTCTGGGAGGGCTTGGTCAGAGGATTTATATCTGAAAAGTTCTTTGAGACATGCCAGCCTAGGAGACTTGGCTGTGCATTTGTGAAGTTTATTTAACCCTTTAGGCTGAGGTTAGTTTTCTAGTCTGAAGAGTGCTCTGAAAGGTGTTGGAAACAATTTTCTGCTTTCAGTTAATCTAATTAGTATGAAGTATCACCATGATAGAAAGAGAATAAAAATAAAAAGCATGAAGAAGACTTCAAATGGCAGAGCATAGCAGTTTTAGAAGAGGGAAGAGATCATGGTCTTTTCCATTGTTACTTGCCAACACATAGAATAATGTGTAGACTAGAGATTATTTTGGCAAGGTTATTTTGATAAATATCACAGCCAAATAAGCATAGATAAATAAAAATGATGAGCTGTCCTAGACCATTTCTAGTGGAAATGAAGAAGGGATTTTGTGGAGGATTTTGGTGTTTTTGTTTCATTGTTTTGTTTTGTTTTTTTCCCCTAGCTACAGTCCTATATCCTTCTGGCCTCCAGGTTGTTGCAGGACATAATGTTTTTATTTCTGTTCAATTGTAGCTAGCAATGATTGTTACATGTTTTGGTTTCACCTCAGGACCTCCTTGTCTCTTTTGCTGTGTGAGGTTATAGTACAGGAGATTTGGCTGTCTGCTGCCATTGTTTTTGCTGTAATTTGTTTCTGTAATATATGGCTGCTTATTATCCGGGTGACGACAGGGCTAGTAGCTGCGTTACACTCATTTGTAATGTTGTGGCTTTTCTGAAGAAAATTTCTTGGAGCAGGAGTTGCAAACTGTGCTTTCTTCATCTTTGGACTAAAAACCCCCAAATCACAAGACAAGATGACATTTTCAGGTCTCCTGCAATGTAGTTAACTTTCCCCTTAGCCTCTGTCTCTTGTTGTTGCCCTTTTCACAGCAGTGTAGGATCATTCTCTGTGCCCAAGCATTCTTGGAGGGCAAGAAATCTCCTTAGTGCTAGATTCCTATAACAAGAGGCAGCCCTGCACTTCTCCTTTTCAACTCTGAATCTCATTTACAGGGCTAGCTGGCATATGTTTCAGTCCTTTAATTAAGTCCTCCCTTTGTGTCTCTATCTGCCAGAGCACAGTTCCCATTTTTCTTGCTGCAGCACTTAAGCATAATTTGGTGTGAAACACATGCTCTCTGATTGAGGTCCAACCAGATTTCCTTGCAAATGTGTCTGGGTCAATAGCATTTGTTTCAATTAGATTTACAAAGAGCCATTTTGGTGCTCTGGCATGTTAGTCAAAGGGGAGGTTGTGGGGAGAGTAGGGGTGGGGAGGGCTTTGAGCCTGCCAAGCACTTAACTAATTTATGATTGAAAACAAAAAGAAAAAAGAAAAAGAAAAAAAACAAGCATAAAAAGGAATTGGGGAATCTGATATAATTGGCTTGTGGCCAAACAGGGCTGTAGCAGTTTCTGCTAAGGAGTAATCAATACCCAGGGCTTAGTCTGATAGCTGTGCGGAGATGCAGAGCCTTGACATGTAAAACTTAGTAGAACCAGGCATCTTTGGATGCAGATGGAGTTGTGACCACAGTTGGCTAAATGAGTGAAAAACCATTTGTAGCAGGACTGAGCCAAAGCCACAGTCGGCTGGAAAGAATTAGTGATTATCCAGTATTATTTATTTATCCATACTTTCTCCTGTAAATGCAGGGGCAGGGTTTTCAAATGGGAGGAATTTGAATTTATGCACTGAGGTAAGAATCTTGATTCACCTGCCTTATTACCCTTGCAGTCACTACAAGGAATTTGGCATCCCATCAATGCTAAAGGCATTTTTGTGCTCAATGACTTTTAACACACCCATAATTATCTTTCTAGATAAATAAAACTAAAGAATTAGATTTGTCCCAAAGTGCTCAAATGTCTTTTTTCAGCATTCCAAAGAATCTCTTAAAGAGCTGGACTCACTACTGGGGCACTGCCCTGAGCTGTGCTTTCTTTGCATTACCTTTCCCAACCACTGTGGTCTTCTGACAGTCTGAGTGCAAAGCTGCTCAGCATCAAACTGTGTTTGTATTTCCCCCCTACTTGAGCTGCTAAAGGAAAATTTCTGTTGAGTCTATTATTGGTAATTTTTTGTTAATTCTTTCTTTGTTTCACATACTTGATGTCTGAGAACCAGCAAAACCTTGCAGTGAATCTGTAGGGGTCAAATGAGGGATCACAGAGTTCCAGCAGTCAGGCAAGCCAAGTTTCAACTGGAGCTGACCTATGGGACAGGAGATGCTTTTTTTTTTTTCCTACGGCTACTTCTGCTGTGATCTTTGAGGTTGTCCTGAACTCTCTTTTAAAGTCTGATTTGTTTCAATCACTTACATGATTGTTTTCTCTGTAAGAGCCATGCCTTGAACTTTAGTGCTTCTAATCTCAGCACCTTGTTCCACTGGGATACCTCAGAGTCATTGCAAGTAACGTGTAAGAAGATCCCCTTCATCAAAAGAAATAAATATTTGGAAGTGTGATAACACTGAACAATTTTCTAATAGTAAAAAATCCTGGTGTATTCCTGCTGTGTCCTAAAATGATACTTGTCCAAATACAGACAATTATCAGAGGAAAGACTGAAGGGTTCAAAATGCTTGGTGTCAAAAGTAATTCCATGCATTTCCCATTTTTAACATGCTACTTTAATGTTCTTAAGTTAAATTTGCACTTTACTAGTGTCTCAATTATGATCAACTTGACATCTTCCTCAGTGATTTTGAGAAGTGGCTGGGCATACAAATTTCATCTTTCTACAGATGAACAGTCAGACAGAAACCTATGTTATTACTCTCTAGTTTTTTTGGAATATTTGGAGTTTTTAAAAAAAAAATCACATGTGAAAGCAGGCACAGATGCTGCAAACCTGGTCCCAGGTTACCTGTTTGGGTGATACTTGTATCCATCTCAAAAATATTAGATATAGTGCCTTTGGAAAGTGTAAGTGACAGAGAGTGTGCCTCCCAGTGATTTTATCATGACTGCACCAGTAGTGCCAGCTACGTTCTCAAAACAGAATGTGTGTTGTGGATGGTGACATAAGAGACAGTACAGTGGGAATGGGTACATTAGGTTTTGGAGTGTCTGTTCAGACAATTTGATCTGGCATCACAGAATAAAAAGGGATCTCTACACTGTCATTTTTATTGGTGTTGCTTTTCAGAACATTAAAAATTTTGCAAGGTGCCAGATGTCAGCAAACTGGTGAGCTGCCCTCTGCCTCAAGTGCAGTTGCTCTGACCTTCAAAATTTGAACAAATGCACTTGATTTATAGCAGTAAGTTGCATGACCTTGCATCCTAATAGGATCACATTGCCCTTATATCTGGTCTAAACACTGGGGAGAAAGCTGGTCAGCTCTTCAAAATTTGTCATAAAGAGAAAACTTGCCTACAACATAACAGATTAGAAGGAAAGAAAGCAGCCTGCTCTCGTGAGCAGATCAGAAACTGGCAGTGAGATGACTCCTGGTTCCTGTGCTGCTTCAGTTGCTGTCTCTTGACCTGACACAGTGAGGAGAATAACTGGCCTCTTCAACCTCAGGGTGCAAAACTGAACAAAAGCAGTAAAAAACAGCTGCTTCTAAGTAGAGGACTTCAGGGTGAGTGTGGGCCTGATTTAGTATATTGCTGAGGGGCTCTTAACTCCAGCTGACTTCACAGGTCTTTGGTAGCTTGTGTAAATTCGCAGATCATGGACAAATGCACTCTGCTCTGGGGATGCTTGGTTTGAAGAGAGCTTCTTAACCTCAGCAACTCCTCTAGAGGCAGTGAAGAAAGATGTCTTTTCTAAGAGGCCTTTTTTAAGGGGTCCTTTTTGAAGGTATCTTGTGGCAATGTACTGTAATGTGAGGCAGTGTGTTTGTTTCCATGCTCTGCCAACCCCTGATGCCAGTGCCACCTGTTTTGCTTTCCACTGCACAGCTGTGCCTTTGTATACAATTTTTGGAATGGGTTAATGGGTTTTTATGACATCTGTGTTTTAGCTCCCTTGGGACCCATCACTTGCAGTCCTATCTCACTGGGCACTCCCTCCTTCCACAGAATCGGTACTATATAAATGCAGTTTGCTTAAATTGCCACTCACTGAAAAAGACGGAAAAGATTCCTGAGTAGAAATTTGCCTTGGTGGAAGTGAAATACTCACTATCATTATCTCATCCAGTAACACAGAGTGTAAATTTTTTTCATTTACAGTTGAGTCAAAAAGCCATGAAAATGAGAGCAAGGCATGCACAAATGTTCTGCAAAGATCAGACCTGTACTCAAACATATGCTTTGTTCCAGGACTTGAATTCCTTGTGGCAGTAGCACATGGGGATGGCTCAGGGGAGGATTCCATGGGGCATATGCTGTACTGATCATTACAAAGTCTGGCACCTGCCAATGGAGACAACTTACTTGTTCTCTGTTATGAAGATCTTTGCCCCAAGAAGAGCTATGAGCTATGATTCTGTAGAAGTTTCTCATGGTCCCTCACGATATATACACAAAAGAAGCTTAAAGCAATGTTGTGTGTTTGTACAAAGCCCCTGTACATCTGCCTGGCGCCACTACCCTGGACACTGCAGCACATACTGTAATGTCTGTACTAATTGTCCAGCGCAGGCTACAGTAAGTGGATGAGCATCGTGGTATCCTAGCTAGTAATTAATGGAAAAGCCTGGCTGCTTGAAGATGACTGGCATGTGTATTTAAGAAATGCAATTTGCAAAAACTTGTTGGATATACTCTGATTTTTAGAAGCAGAATATAGAAATGTAATTATAATAACAAAGTAGCCAGTATTGCAGCTATGAGGGCACGTTGTTTCTCCAGCCTGTCTGAGCAACTAAGGAGCAGCAGGGAGGAAAAGGGAAACCTGATGTGAAACCAGAGGTGGTTTCTGCAAGCAGTCTGGATGAATTTCACAGTGACCATGCTGGCCTTGAGAGTAGAGTTCTGAAAGCTGCCTGTAGGATAAAGCTGGTGTCTAAAATCCTCTCCCACTGCAATCCTGTCAGATATTCACTGAGTTTAATGGAGAATGAATACAGCAGCAGTCAGGCTTGCATTTTAACTGATGGAAGAGAATATTGTTGTGGTGTAATGCTTTGGCCACTGACTCCCAGTGGTAGGGTGGTCACTCTTATTGTCATTATTCAGATCTGTTTTGTTATCATATCTTTGAAGAACCAGTCTCACTGCTGAATTCCCTGTTTACTCGTTATATACAGGCTGAAAGTGTGAAATAAAACATATTTCTCAGTCAAAGCCTAAATAAGAGAGTCTTCTGACAAGGACTCCACACAATAATCTGATTATTTGACCTTGAGAATGCTTAAAATAAGGTCACTGCCAGTTTTTATTCAGCTGAACTGGTAATTTCTAGCAAGTTTACAACAATGTTAAAGATATAGCTCGCTCTTATCCAGCTGACCATCTCTACAAGGCTGTTCTTCCTCTCTTGATGCAGTCCCAAACTACACTTGGAAGCAGCCTAAGTTTGCAAGGAGGGAGAGGGAGGTGTTCTCCTTGATTGCAGTGACCAGCAGCTCCCCTGTATCCCTTCTGGTGTGACTTGCTTTGCCAGGTACCAGCAGGAGTTCCAGCTAGGCAGATAATGGGAAAATTAGAATTTGTGGGTAATCATGAATACTGCTGACTCATTTTAGGGGCAGAGGTTTTCTTAAGGGTAGATGCTGTTGAACTCTAGAAAAATAAAAGAATGTATGACTGTCATGAATGCAGCTATGGCACTTATGGGCAGTTCAGTTTTTCTGCTTTTGTATTTTATGAATCTTGGCTTTCTAACTAGCCACTGAATTGTAGGAAGCATGGCAACATTCTTTAATGTCTTCTGAAATGTGAGATGTAAAAAAAAAAAACCCACTTTTATGACTATGTTCTTTAATTTTTCTGAGGAAAACCCTGTTCCAAAGCACCTGGATGCTCTGGTGCAAGACGTGTGAAGTCATTGGGCTGTAGTTATCTGCCACCAAAGAACCTGTGTGAAATGGTAACATAGCTAGTGAATGGAAGACAGTATTTCTCGCAGTTGCCTCACATTTTGACTCAGTCTGAAAGCCTCAATATAGATTGTAGGAGTAAGTGAGCTTCCTCTGATTTAAACAGAACAGTATAGTTCAGTAATCTGACACGATGAGATTTTCTTATGAAGATTGAGCTTTACTGTAGAACACTGTCATTCATTTTCAGATGTAAGTCTTGTATTAAAATTTACAGTATAAAATCCATGGGAACAACATGAAATGCAGTATTCTATCCCCTGAAGCAATTTAGAGAAGTAAAGTAAGCTTTTCTTTTCATAAACATCTCTCTCAGATGAAAGAAGTGCATTGTCTGTGCTTTTTCTTACCGTCATAACAAAGCAGCATAAGCCATACTGCTAGTTCATCCCAGTACCTGTCTCCTGCTTGCACAGGGAGAAAGAACAGTTGCGTGGTCTGGGCAGAATTGAATTATTAAGACATTTTCCTGAGATTCAAGTGAGTCAGTTAATTTTTCTTTTTGAGTACGGACATTCTTTGTGGGGTGACATTTTTTTTATCTCTGATATGCTTCAATTTCATGATTGTAAAATGGAGTTGATGTTTCTGTGCTTCAGAGAAATGTTCTGAGATGACTCAGTGTATTATACATCTGGGACAGTCTGAGCACCTATGGCATCTGTCGAAGAGTCTGGTGAGAATATATATCAAACTCTGTTTCTCGTGTTCTTCAGCTCCTGGATAAAGAAGTATCACCTTGTGCCAGTTTTTATCCATTTCTGTTCTTATTCCTCGCTGAGTTCAGCTAAACTGATTTGTGGTTTTTCCTCTTGCACTTGAAATTTTGGCAGGTATCTCTTTCTGACAATTTCTTTCTATCACTTGACCAAGTTAAAAATGACATGAATAAATTAAAATTTATTTCCTTCTTAAAACAAACCCAAACCACAGATGAGATGTGGCCCAAGAGCTGCTGTCTTTTAACCTACGATGGCAGGAGCTTATTTCTATTCTTCCCCTGGTTAAACCAATATCACTTTCTGGGACAGAGCTGACAATTCAGAGGGTCAACAAATGCAGAAGTCATGTACATAAGTACTGGACTGATATGAGAGTTTTACATGTCCCATGTGTGAGGGCTGAGCAGTTGGGCTGCACTGTGCTATTCCTGATCTGAATCAGCCAGTTGGTCACGGTACTGTAAATGCATGAGCCAGCCTAGGCCTCTTCCACAGCACACAGCTACATCTCCACTTACAAAAGTGGCATGTGTCTCCTCCCCAAAGAAGCAGTGTGGTTTTCCTGTTTGGATTTTTTACTTCTTTTTTCTTTTTTCTTTTTTTTTTGGTAACTCCTAGTTGTACTAGGTCATCTGATCATCACCTTATTCCTTCCTTTTCCTCTTCCCTTTATAGCTGAGGACAAATACGTATGTCTAGGTGACACCAATAATTTCAATAATTTCATACAGTGTTTTTCATTCCTCTGTTCTGGCTCAACTCTCTTGTGACATTCTTCTGTCCAGCAAATGACAAATGGGGCCTGGAGTGAGATGGAAATGAATTTAGGAGCAAGTTTATGGGACTGCTGGGGACCATCTGTTAATGTAAATGTTTAAGGTAAAATGCATTAAGGCCTGTGCACTGATGACACGTTTCATTTGCATCCTGCCTCTGGGATTATTTCTGGCTCACGCCTAAGGGCAGCAGAGTTCCAGAGAAGACAAGCGTGCTTTTCCTTTTTCATATTTTTCCAAGAGCAGGTTTGATGTTATGGTTGATACGTGAGACCCTGAAATGTGAAATGTGCTGCTTAGATTCAAGATGTGGATTTGGTTTTAAAAGTTAACATGGCTTCCTCTTTCCCCCAAGAATGCATAGATCCTGTAATACTTTTTTATGTATAGAAAAAGAGAATTTAAGGATTATAATTTTTTAGAAATGTAAGAGAAATAGTAAGCAAGAAAGAACAGTTCATAAAGAGAAAGCACCACGGGTTGACACCACTCATCTCTTGCTTTGTGCATATCTTACCTTGAAATCAATTGGGAAATAAGCTACATTTTTCTGAAGTGTTCTGATAGTCTCATGAGTAACTTAGGGGAAGATGGTTTAAAAAGGTCTGAAGGTGTGTCACTGCAGGCCCATGAAGGGACAGTCCAAAGTTTTAATCCTGACAGTCTTCATTTAAGTATGTGAGGAAATTTTAGGTATTCCCAAACCTTAAGGGTGTGTGTGTGTTGGTTTTTTTTTTATTTTTTTATTTCCCCTCAGTTTATATAATACCATATTGTATGGCATATCCTTTTGGTCAGCTGGAGTTAGTTGACCTGACTGCACCCCCTTGTAACTTCTTCTGCCTCTCCAGCCTTCTCACTGGCAGAGCATGAGAAGTTGAAGAGTCCTTAACTCAATATAAATATGACTTAGCAAGAACTAAAACCATCAGTGGGTTGCCAACATGATTCTCACACTAAATTAAAAACCTGCATTATACTAGATACTAGGAAGACAATGAATTCTATCCCAGCTGAAATCAGGACATACAGTAAGAAACGTAGATGTTCTGTCTGGAGCTACATAAACCAGACACAGCTTAAAGCCATTAAAGAGGATGGCGTCCAATTCATCTAAACATAGCATAGACTGGATGTTACTCTGTTCTTGGTTTATCTTGGATATGCCACTCTGAATATGGCTTTATAGCTTGGCTGTGGCTGGCTCTGAGACCAGCAGAGGGTGATCCTTGTCTGTTTTTTATTTATAGGAGCAGAAAGCAAGGGCTCTCACCTAATTCTTTTTCCTACTCCAGTGGTAGGAGTGGCACAAGAATGACATTGGCAATGAATGTTGATGAAGAACTTTGTGCTAAGGTCTTCTTAGCTTAGCATACCTATTCTCTACTAATTCCTTGCGTGGGCACCCTGTGCTGAACATGCCTTTGTGTGGGTTAGAAGTGGATTAAGCTTAACTGCCAAAAAGAACTCAAGGTATAGAATAAGGGAATTACAGACAGAGTGCTGTTAAGTCACATTCTTAGTTGTTCCAAAGTAATTTCCCTCTGTTGGCAAGCACTAAGGAAAATCTTTTTGTCTTCTCATGGTCAGAGGAGAGAAAATCCAGTTTCGATTGAGCATGCCCTTCTTTTCTCCTTTCCTTCTAACTCCAGTTTGCCCTCTGTGCCGAGCTGAAGGATCGCACGTTCACCTCTTGTTCTCCAGCTGAAGAAGATTGATGTGCAATTAAGATCTCTAAGGAGATGTATTAAACCCTGCAAAGACTCCAAATTCAGTCATGAATCTTCTTGATATTTTGTTTTTCCTCTCCTTTTTATCTTGTGTATTACTATCTCATCTCTAGGACCACAGTGACCCTGGCTCAGACCCTGGCACAGACCCTGGCTCACTCCAAAGGTGTTCTTTGTTGGTTTTTTGAAAATGAGTCACTGAAATCTGCTTCCAGTCACAAAGATCTCTGAAACTGGTTTAGTGTCATGCCTTTTTACCTCAGTATTTTCTCCTATCTTATGCTGTGTTAGGTCAGGATTTGATGAGTCACAGTTGCTTCAGTGTGGCTGGAATAAAGTGTTATTGTAAGACTTGAAATTTTTTCTTGGTAACATTGAAAGAACTTATAAAGTTTAGGAAATCCTATTCTACAATGAACTTCTGCAATAAACTGGTAAGAGAGGTGGAGGTTTTTGTAACTTCTGGCTTATGACAAAATAGAGTAATTGCCGGAAAATCATGAGAGACCAGTCCTTGAGAGACAGCCACATTTGTTTTCTGGAGCCAGGTATTCAGTGTATGATTATCCTGCTTGTCACTGATTTGCTTTCTTAATATTTTAATAGAGCTCCTCTTCCTAAATGAAGATATTTCTTTCCTTGTATTGTAGTGCAGTTTTGGGGGTTTTTGTGGTTTTGTTTGATTGTTTGTTTTTGGTTTCTTTTCCTGGTTTTACATATTTTGAAGTAGTTCTGTGTTTAGGTTTTGTGTTGTTTTTTTGTTTGTTTCTTTGTTGGTTTTTTTTCTAATCTTTTCAGAGAAGATATTTCTTCACCTGCATAGGAGTTATAACTTATCTGAAATGCTAAGTCTGTTGCCCTGTTTCTTGTCATGTGCATGATACTGCTGTTCTTTTGATGGAAATTATTTCTTGCTAGTGATCAGACTCATGTTGCATGCAGATGTACTAATCTAGACAGCAAGTGTTGTCTTAGTCCTCATCATATGCTTAGTTTTTGTGAATACTTTTTTTTTCATTCCAGAAAATTATTACACCTGAAAACGCACCGTTTTTTCAGGATTGCTATGCTTAAACTGTGACATAGGTATTGAGTCTGTCATATCATTACTTCCTTACTCTGTTCATACCAAATTCTAAGACTGCTGCTTGTGTTTGTGTTTGCAGATATTTTGTCCCTGACTTGTATTATAGAGTTGATTCTAATTTAGTTGAATGAAATGGAAATTCTTCTGCTCACATCTGCGGATTAGGAAACCAGGCCTTATATGATGGCAGACTAACCGAGAAATAAGTCATGTTTTCCTGTCTTGTTCTTTATTGGCTTCTCATCTGAGGGACAGAAATCTTGCACCAAGTGCAGTGTTTCTGAGAGCAGATTAAAACAAAAAATTATTGGTAGGTTGAATGTCCTATGTTTATAGAGGAGACTCATAACAGCAAAGACTGTTGAATTTTACCTTTACTTTTGTAAAAATCTGTGAGAAAGTTCCTTCCGCAGAAAGCAGAAGTCAAGCCTTGATTACTTGCGGTCCACGGGATCTGTGCAGTATGTTTGGACAGACCAGAGCATTAGTTTCAGTGCTCTGAACAAATTGGACTACAAGTGATTATTAAGTTCTCTCTGCAATTTCAGTTACTTTCCAGAGTGATTGTAAGAAAAATTATTGTGCTCTGTTAAGTTCCAGTGCTGCTTTTTGTCTTGGCTGCTGGTAAAGTGACCTGCCTGTACAGTTCCTGCAGTATCCTCTATAGCAGGAGTCCCTATAGCTGTAAGGTTTTACTATGTTCATTCTCTCTGATTGGCATTTAATATGCAACCATTTCAAAAGTGAAATAAACTAAAGGGTTAATCTGAGAGACCAAGAGGAAGTTTAAAGAGCAAAAAAGAAAGATAAGCACATTGTCTGCCTTCAGTTCTTCAGTCCCAAAGTGTTCTCTATGATTCATTTAAGCACTCTGTGCTCCTTAACAAGGTGTTACTTAAACAGGACCTTGGCTACTCAGGCTAGAGGGAATGTGATGGGCTGGTGCCTGGCAGTGATAGCACAAGGTCACAGAGGTGCTAAAATTCCAGCCAAAGCATGGAGGTTAGTGCCTCCCCTGAGCAGCTGCTGGGAAGAGGAACAGAGTTCTGGCAGAAGTTATGTACTGGACTGTGGCTTTGTTAGTCCCTGGTGACGCTGACCATCTAGGTAAGTTGTCTGTCAACCCCTCGATACTCCTGGATATGAGTTGCTATACTGCCAGTTCCTCCAATGTCATCAGCATGGCTGAACCTGTGCTGCTTTGGAAATTGCTTTAGTCCACTGATAGTGCTATTACGATGTGTTTAGAGATTGCAAAAGCCTTTGTCATAAGGCATATCAGTGGGGATGGGAGGCTCTGTAGCAGGTGTGAAGTTACATTGTAGGCTTATTTCTGCACATAATTGATTTTCTAAATATCTCTTGGGGGAATGTGAGAAGTTGAGTATCTGTACCAGGAGGTATCTTTGCTGTCACGTGAGCACTTGAATGGACATAACAGATTCTAAAGAACAGACACTTAAAGGGAATATCAGAAATATTTGAAATTAGATTGAGACTGCTGCATAGATTCCTTCTGTTACAGAGAGGTTAATGGACCTGGTTTATGCTTTTCACTAGCTCACCCTCCTTTGGAAAGATGTGCTGGTATAAGCTATTAAACTGCCATTGGTGGAATTGTGCCAACATACGACATGAGGGAATTGAGCTCATAGGATAGCTAAGCATAAATGTGAAGACTGGAGACCCACTCAGCAGCTAGGAATATTAGAGCAAAATCTCCATCCTGTAGGATGCTGAGCAATTTTAAGTTCTATTAGATATGATGGAAGTCAACAACTACAGTCTATAAATGCAAATTATGCAAAACTTTTAAAGCACATTTGCATTTTTTCTGGGAGTGGTTGATGTAGAAATTAGATTTTTTTTTCAGTGCTGAAATCCCAGCAGTGACAAACACTTGTTTTCCCTTTGTTTGTTTCCCTAAAAATAAGTATTTGAAACCAGTGGCGGACAATGAATAACAGCGTGTTGCGATGGTGAATGTGGCCATTTTACTATTTATGAGTTTGCTGTTTGAAGCCAATAAACTGGATGAGTCAAATACAAGAACGAAAGGCAGGCAATACAGTTAACTTGGCCTTGGATCTTGGTGTTCTCCCTTTCTGAGTATTTTTCTCTTTCTGGAGGGAGGAAGAGGGTGTTATGTTCTTTGCCACCCTTTATGTAAAGAAAGCAGTGATGTACTAAGGAACACAGAGAATCTTGACTGAGCAAGTACCTAACTTCACTAACATAAACCATATTATGTGAATATTGTCAATAAAGTTAAATATCATGTATCCAGGGGTTGGAAGCATAAATAATGATATGTTAACATATATAATGTGTATTAAAAGCCACCACACTTCTTTTGTCTTGTAAAGATATTTTTTGTAGGCTGAATGTTTCATTTGGTGCATTTTCTTTTGCTTCAGAAAAGTAGTACGAATTAGGCTATAACTGCCCCTATGGAACAAAGTTAATAGCCATTTAAATTAAACTACAGCCTCCAGTGGATTACCACCTCACTCTCTTTGCTCTAAAATAGAGCCATTTTATCCCCTAGGTTACATAGTCTTTCCTTGTCGGTCATGGGAATTTAAATTTGATGCATTATCCACAGGAGGGCTCCCTTATTGTTCCCTGAAGGTAACAGAAACATATTGTGAGTTTCAAGGGGAAATTTCAGTTTCAAAATGCAAATGCAAGCACTACAGAGTTCAAAGAAAGTATTTTTCCTAGTTCACACCAAAATCTGGCTTAATGAGAAATTTTATGCAAACCAGACTTAATGTGCTTTCTGTTTTGCCTCTGAAACTAAAGTAAAGGTTGAGAATAATGTCCCTGCATTGTATCTGTACATTCTGAAATAACTTCTAAAGTGGTTTTGTTTTTCCTGAGATGCTAACGTTAAGTCTGTGGAGAACTACAAAAGCAGCTCACATCAGGGTGGATGAAAAGAAGATAAATACAAACTCCATGCTGCAAAATGAGATGTTTACAGAATATGATGAATCTTCAGATGCTTCTCCAATTGCTTTTTAATTATTTTATCTTTTTTAATGGAGGGTGTTGGGACAGGATTTGGACTAAGACACCTGGTAATGAACACCCTAGAATAATCCCTGAAACGAATCTTTTGTGAATCAGTAGTAATGTCAGTTCCCCTTTTTTACTTCTCTGGCCTTGTGCCCTTAGAATTCAGGGAAGGTAATTTCTTTCATTTTTTACAGACCATAAACATTCTGCTAAAGTGCCTGTGAGGTGGAGCTATTTATGCTGTGTTTGGGGAGACAGATGTGAACATGTGTCCTATCAGAAGCTGAGGCTTGCCAGCTTGTTTTGGTTGTTGAGTAAAATCATATATAGTGAAAGAGTAGTCTAAGAACTTAAGATCTCCTGAGTTATCCTGTTTTCTATTCTCATGTGTAAATTTTGAAGCTAAGCATTTGTATTTTTTAACATGGTAATTTCTTTCTGTGATTGTGTGCAGCTTTGGTTGATGTCCATTAGTTTTTCTGTTTTACCACATTTCTGGCTAATTCTGGATGGCTCACTCCAAGGAAATGTGTCCCTTTCTGGGTGATGTTCTCAGCATAAGCATTTTATTCTGCATAATATCCCACCTATTATGCAAGAGAACATTATATGAAGAAAATGTCTGGTGCCCTGGTGAATTCTGAACTTACTTAGTACCTTTCAGGCAGTTCCACTGGAGAAGAAAATCTCCAGAGATAATTTTCAGAAGATAACTCACAAGAAAAATCTTGCAAACCCAGGTAGGAGAGTGGGATTAGATTCCACTTGTTTGTCTGAGAAATAACTAGCTATTATCTGATAACATTAAATGACACTCTGAAGAGATGCCAAGCTATCTGGGAATAATTGGAAATTGCTGGTGGCTATCTCCAGTACAGATGATTTTGTTATATTTCCCTCCGTGTTAGATTGACTTTTTTTGTGCTGCTGTGAGGAGAACTTGGGAGAATATTTGCAAGTGGGAACTACTGAATTCGGCGTGTGGCTACTGTGATGAAGGTTGAGAGATAACATGGGATAATAGTCAAAATGGACAGATCTCAGGTCAGCCTGCTGAAGGTGTGAAAGTAAAGACTAATGCTTGTAATACTTCATAGGGTATTTACAAGGTTTATTGTCAAAAGTTTTTTAAATCCATGAGTTGAAAATGGCATGTGAATAGGCAATATTGTGGGTCATGTCCTTTGTCTCTGTGTTGTAGATATTTTAGGGTCATCAAAGCAAGTTCTGACCATATTGAACAAAATTACAAAAAATATAGACATGAAAGGACGGTGTACAGATCTTCTATATGATCAGTTTCAAGCTAGATATCAAGGTCTGAAAACTAATATTAAATTTTAAAAGTCGTGCAGACTAAACAATATATTTGCATAATTCCTCTTCTCTCTTGGCCTACACAAATTGAGATTTTTGGTTAAATGATGCTCTTCAGGAACTTCTTTAGCAAATATTTCTTGGTATATCTGTCCTCTTTTTCACCTTTTCTCCATTTCATTGAGTCCATCCAAATTTGAATTATCTATGCAATATGCCATTTGAAATGTGCATCTTTTCAACACTGGAATAGTCCTCTAATAAATACCATTTGCTAGAACATCTGCAAATGCAAAAAGGCTGAAAAAATAACCAAATCATGTGGTATGCCTATGAAAACTACAGGAATTGGATGATACAGTCGTAAAAACATAATTCTTATCTACAGCTCTTGCTAGTGCTGTTTTTGTGCAACTATAATGATGATGAATGATGACCTTGGAATTTCTTTTCATCCCATTGCTGGAGAAAAGGTAAAACAGGTTAACCTTTTTGTCTGTACTATTGCATTTTAAACAACTTTTCTTATGCCTATGTTGGATTTGCTTCTGGAAAATCTATTGTGCAAACACCCATGTAGTTCCTGACAAAAGGTGTAGCAAGAGCTTCAACACAGGCTGAAGTTATTATTCTGACCTTCCAGAGATGTGTTCATATACTATTGCCATGTGTGTGGTTTCTTTTATGTCAGTGGCAGTCAGTATGTTGAGTATATTAGTGACAGATTTCTACATGAAACCTACTGTGTAGGTGGAGGCCCAGCATATCCCAGAGACCACCTCTGAATTCATGCAAAGTTTCAGAATTTGAGAAAATAAGTGACTGCATTATGTTGTCTTCTGTTTCTGTTTCTCTTCAAACTTGGACCTATGCACATACCATTTGTTCTTTCAAGAATCCACAAGCTATATTTCTTTATTCATGAGTAAATCTTGAGGTCTGACAAGGTGACTTCAAGGACTGAGTTTTGTCAGAGATGCCAAATAAAGTGTCCATGCTGTGGCTGTGAAACTTGAAAGAACTGGAAGTGAGATCTTCCTGTTGAGAACAGTTCTTAGTGGCACCATTTTTAAGTTCATTTGGAGATATACGTTGCAGTTCACGTTTAAGCAGTACAGATAGCCCTCGTTTCTCTGATGCGGTTGTTCTAAATGCAAGAAGACCTAGTCTTTTCATAAGGGCCCATCTATAGAATGCCTCCATATTATGTACCCATGCCCGTCTCATACAGTTTAGGAGGAATTAAGAAAAGTGTTTTCCCAGAGGCCAATCATAATTTGTCATGTCACCATAACCCTAGAAGACCAGTTAAACTCCTGAGTGTGCCAAGTTGTCAATTATTTGTGTGCAGTGGCTTCTTGCAGATGAGTGACACTTGCATTCATCTCAGCTCCTTTTTTATCATGTTGCTGTTGTCTTTGCCTTGTGTGAATCTTTTTCATTTCCCAGTTGCTCTCAGACATGTTGACTTCCATTATTTATTCCTCTTCTTGTTGCTCTGGCAAATCTGCAGCTTGCTGATCTGCAGCAAACATGGGCTTTTGCTTCAGTTGAAGTGTACTGGAGTGTGAGAGAGAGAGGCCACAGGAGGGCAATTCAGGCTTCCTGCAGGCCCGTGGAGACTGGCTGTCGGTGCTTCCAGAGGATTTGTTAATATGTGCACAGTAGCCCAAACCATCTTCAGCGGGGTTCTGTGGGGGAAAGGCTCTGCAATGCCAAAGGGTATTCCTTCCCCTTTTAGCATCAGTAAAACAGAGAAATATCTAGCTGTGTTTTCAGCTTGTCTGAGAAAGCTGGAGGTGCTTATAAAATTGAAGGTATCTGGAGTCCAGTGTGGTGTTTTAGTGTTTTGGTGATGTATCAGCATAGTTCTTCCTGAGTTTCTTTATGCTTTTATATATCTTTTCATTTATAATCCCAATATACTTTCAGCATATTGCAATAATAATTGTCAAAGGTGACTGAATTGCCTTAAATGTAAAATACTTGAGAGGATTAAATGACAAATCCTTAGATTACTCTATTTCTCTTGAGAGGTTTCTTTTGTTTTAAGCTTGTGTACCTGCTTTTATTGCAGCTACAGGATTTGTAGGCTCTGCAGCTTTTCCCTCCTCCTATACATACAGAGAGCTGACAATCCCAAAAGGCCAGACTATGTGTAGGAGCTGGAGACAAGTGAAAAACCTTTTGCTGAAAAACAGGGCATTGGTGGAGTGCCAGAATTCCAGAGGTCTTCAGTGAGGTTCACTTTCCATTGTTGTCTAATAAGCACTTAGAGGATGTATATTTACACTACTCACATACTGAAACAGTTAACATGATTTCCTGTAAATTCTGTCCTATAAATAGTTCCTTAAGGTATTGAGGATTTTTTTAAGAAGCCATAAATATAAATATGCATGAATAAAAAGGTACTTGAGTGCTACACAGCATTCATTCCAGACATGAGGTTTGTGGACATGTCCCGTAAGCACTGGGTTTGAGCTTTTGAGATGCCTTAGTCTATGCAGCCAGTGATTTTGTGCATTAAAATAGGCAGAAAGAAGTGAGCAGAGCATGGTGTGAGAAATGGAAAGGGGAAATAACAGAATGATGATGTAATTTGGTGGCAACTGATAGAAAATGATATCTGGTTGTATTTGAGGATTTGGAATTTCTTGCTATCAACTGACAACACTATCAGAAATCGTAGAGGCATCATAGGAAATTCTTCCTTCTAAGGATTTATTAGGGGTATTCTAGAGAACTGATTACCAGTCCTCAAGTGGGGAGTTAGCTCCTGTAGGTCCTGGGAAGAGAAGGTACTTACATCTCTGGGCAGCATGTGTATATTAGAGCCTCAAAATTTATTAGTCAGTTGGATTTCTGAGGTTTCTGCCTCATGTCCACTGACTTATGGGATAAAAGCTGTCCAAACTCTCTTTTTTTAGGGGGTGAGCTATTTTATATGTTCAGAGAAACACTTGAAGTGAGAATTTAATATCTAAAATTTACCTATTGATTCACATGTAGGTGTATGTTTTAGCAATGTCTTTGAGTGGAGTCTTCCTTTTGACTTGCTGAAAAGAGAGGACCAAACTTCTGTGGGTATTAAACTTTCCACACTCTAAAAATATGGTTGTTCCTGGAGATAAGGTTTGGGCCCATTTCTGTGAGGTGGTTTGGATGCTGTATGCTGATACTATGATATCCTTATCTTACCTGAGCTTGCCATGTGGTTGTTATGCCTTGACAGGATGTGGAAGTGACCCTCTCCCACTTTTGGCAGGTGACTCCTCCAGGAGCTTTGTCTATGGAATATGGCTGTGAAGGGCAGTCACCTAGGTTACACTTACTAGCTTTGTGCATGTTCTTTGCTCCATTTTTGAAAAAAAAAGTCTGTAAGGAAGTTAATGGATAATATGTGGATATATTCTGCATCAGAACCCCAAATGTCTTGGGTTTGTTTTAGACATTTGAGGAGTGGGGCTGGTACATTTATTTTATCTTCTTTTTTTTTTCATCCAGTGAGATAATTGTGCCTAATGATAGAGTTAGCTCACTTTTTTTTTGATCCTGTAGTGCAGCTGCTGCTCTATTTTCTACATGGCTGGGCTTTACTGCAGACCTGTCAAGCCATAGCTGACTTTGATTTTTTTTTTTTTTTTTAGAAAAGAGATTGCCATAAGCCAGAGTTATGGCGATGCAGCACAAATAGATATTCATCAGGGCAAGGAGCCCCTTGGGCATCCCAGGCTGCCGGCATTTGACATAGCTTGATTAGCTTAGCTTTGATTCTTGAATGTTTCTCACAAAAGACTCAAGTGTTTTGTTTTGTGATGAGTTTGTATGAGCTCTGTTGTTTGTTTACTTATTGGGGCTTCTGGTGTTTGTGTTTAGTTTGGTTTGCGTTTTTGGTTTTTTTTGTTTTTGTTTTTGTTTTTTTTAATGAAGGGAAATGAACAAACTGAAGTGCTCATTTAAAGAAAATAGTCCTGTTGACTTCAATGTGCTTGTGACAAGGTGGGGGCACTTCATCTCAGAAAGTGTTGCTGGTGCTTACTATCTAGTAAGTTCTAAGGACCACATCATGGCCCTCAGCATATCGTTATTGTTATAGGTAAAAATTGACCGA